>CM062297.1:542807126-543278392 GCA_031216915.1 Pictodentalium vernedei
TGCCCTGTCTCTGCCACCACCATGTCGTCTGACTGGTGTGCCATACTGCTGAAATCTTGCCAGGCTCTGGCGATCGCCGTATGGTGCACACCGAGGGCTTCACAAACCTGATGATGGGTAGCCCCTTATTCCACCATCCCAACAGCCCACCACATTTCTGCTTCAGACAAATGTCTTCTTACATTTGCATTTGCCATATTCAATCATTAAATCACAAGGGTTTGTGTTGAAATGAAGACTGAATACCCTACACATCTCATGTACATGTAGACAGTACACGAAAACATCATGGAAATCAAGGGGTACATGCTTTCCATGACTGTCACGAACAGTCAGCTTGTCAAGAGAGCTAATGTAAACACTGGGGACCATCTCAATACATTCCTCAATCATATCCACCAAAAATATCGCAAATGTGTCACAAGAAAATTTCACAATGATGTGTCAAATATGTGGTGCTTAGTAAACTTTGAGTAGTATATGTTTGAATATGGCCCAGTGGTAAAGAAGTAGTCATGTTTCAAAAGTTAATAGATACCGGATGCCAGGTGATGGCAATAGCTTCCACTGACATTCAGTCAGGTGAGCTAAATAAAAGGTAGGTGTATAAGAACATGAATGTTTGATTGCAATTTCTACTCGTTGAGCCCTTTCCAATGAGGAGTCATAAGCTATGTTTTTGATGCAAAAAATGAAAAAAAATAGTTACCGGTATTCAATAATTTTGTTTGCAAGTGTTGTCTGCTTTTTATGTTAAGGTCCAAAGGGATAAAGCAGCCCACCAAAATTAATCAAAATCCAATATTTATTTATTGGTGTTTAAGGTCATATGTTTCTGCACAATGGCTAATCATGACCACAGCATGGAGATAAAGCCAAGTTTAGTCAATCGTTTATACCCATGTTGCCCATTTTAGAGGACTTCCACCCCAAGCATTGGTGACCGGATCCTATTTTACCAGTAAAAACAAAGTTGGTTTACCACAGTAAACAAGCACTGCTTTATTTCCCAGGGTTCCCATGGGGATCAAAATCAAATAACTATTGTTCAAGTTATCACATAAACAAACTTTTGGATGGATGACCTAAAAGACAGAAGATTTGAGAGAGATGAAAGGATGGATGGAAGGAAGGACAGACGGATGGACAGAGCTCTTCACTATATTTCTTCCTTGCAGGGGGAGAATAATATTTATTTATTCATTGGTGTTTAAGGTCGCATATTTCTGCACAATGGCAAATCGTGACTGCAACATGGAGATAAAGTCAAGTTTAGTCAATCATTTACACCCATGTTACCCATTTTCGAGGATTTCTAACCCAAGCATTGGTGACTGGGTCCTATCTTATGAGTAAAACAAAGCTTGTTTACTACAGTAATCAAGCACGGCTTCATGTTCTAGGTTATGGGGGAGGGAGTGGGTGATCTTTGGGGAATAATAACATAAATGTACAATAATTTGAACCTTGAGATTCTCTGTTCTGCAACATTTACACTGGTGTTACAGTGCAGCCCTATTAATTGAATAGCCACTTTGCCAGTGAAAAATATTCAATTAATAGAATCTATTATACTACAAGAATAGATGATTTTCCTTCTAGAATCTTATTCACTTTTGCGTGGACATATACACAAGAAAGTGTTTTTCGAAGAGGTAGCATAACTACCATAGATTGTCATTTTCAAGTATCAGGTGCTGAAGTTCTTTATTTTATGTGAAATTAACAAAAAACTCAGGGGATTCCCATGTAAACTGAGGGAATTCAGAGGTATTATTTTTAAAGATGAATGAGACGTCACACAGGTATCTCGGACATGTATACCGCTGCGCAAAATTGTTATGCACAGGCTACATGCAGCTCAGTCATCAACAATTTCATTTTCAAAATTATTCATGTGTACTGATTTATCCAGCCTGATTATAAGCAACCTGACATTTGCAGAACGAGGTCCCCAGAGGATGAATTTGCTGATGCTATCCCATACAGTGGGCCAATTTATCCTCTAGGTACATCTTTGTGTTTTGGCTTGAGACCCTGATTCAGACTGAGGTTCACAGAGGGTAAATTTTGTGATGCTACGCTGCTGTGCTGGGTAGCATCACCAAATTCACCCTCTGGGGACCTCATTTTGAAGATGAGAGTCTGCTTATTTTCAGGCTTTGTACTGAATTATATTTTTGCCAGTGTTGTCTTGCTTTTAATGTTGGTTAAAGGGTTAAGATTTTCTCTCATATGTAGCTAGCCATCAAGTATGGGTCTTTGTGACCAAACTCTGGGAATGTGACAAACCTCATTCCAATAAGTACACATACACACAAAGCCCAAGTGACTGATGTTATCTTCCAGACAATAATTTTCTAATAGTCACAGCAAAGTAAAGCAAGGGTCACAGTGAAATAATTCAAGTATATAACACAGCAGTTTTCAGAGTTTATTGCATGTGCAACCAGTTGTGAGGTAAGGTAGACAGCAACCCCAATTATGTATGATCATACTACCACCCCAAACCACAATAGTAGTGCAAGTCAAAGACTACTAATGCTATCACCCAATCCAAAGATTTCCTCAGATGAACAGATACCCATAAAGTAGAGCCTAAGTTATTTATTTATTTATTGGTGTTTAAGGTCACATATTTATGCACAATGGCTAATCATGACCGTGACAGTTTTACGGGTGGAGGAAGCCGGAGTACCCGGAGAGAACCACCGAGCAACGGCGAGCAACTGTCAGCTCCCCAACATACCAACTCTACACAAGCAGGGTTAGCATTGGTTGAAGACAAGTATACCATCAACGTGCAGTACGCCTTAGTACACAATGCAACCGTGCCCCCACGCGGGCAATGGAGATGAAGCGTCTTGCCCAAGGACACAATGCGGTTGCCGCAGGTGGGATTCAAACCGAGGACCTCTCGGCTTGCAGCCTGCACCTCTACCAACTGAGCCACCACGCTCCCTTAGAGCCTAAGTTTGGTATGTGACAAATCATCATCCTAAAATGTCTTGACCTTAGACCCTGGAACCCTGCATGATGGAACTGAGATAAGGTCTGGACAAGCAATTGTTAACCATTTACTTTAACCCTTTACACAACACACAGGATTTCAAAATTGATTATTTTAATTATTGTTTTTTTTCAAAATTAAAAAAAAATTCATCAAAAGCATATTACAGGACCCATCATTGGAATTAGTTTGACATTTTTGAAAATATATTTGAATTCTGAGGGTAGATGGTGCCGATTTTCTTAGATAAAAGGTTAACCCTTTACCCAACACAGACGATATCAAAATTTATTACTTTAAATATCATTTTTTTAAATTTTTCAAAAACTTTCAACAAAACCATATCATGTGACCCCTCGTTGGAATGAGCTCGTTCCAACGAGGGGTCACATGATATGGTTTTGTTGAAATTTTTTGAAAAATAATATTTTTTCAACTGCTGAATTTGCACATTACGCAGGCGGATGCAGGCAATTCGTTAGGTAAAGGGTTAACACAATTACCTGCAAAAATATTCCTTGAATAATCCAAATTGTTCATATTCTGCCTCCAACACATACTTGTAGCTAATGACCCCATCACTGGAATGAGCTATGTTTTGAAGGCAAAAATTGAAAAAATAATAAAATTTCAATGGCAATTTTGGTGATCACAGCTGACCGGAAATGGTCATCATGTTGATTAAAGGAATTACAAACTAATAGACGTTCAAGAAGACCAAGAAACAAGAGGCCCCAAGGGGCCTGAAGCACTCATCTTGTACAGAACACAATTTAAACAGAGTCCAAGAATGAGTCTACATTAAGCAAGCCATCTCCATAGGCTACACTTGTCAATCCTTGAGTCCCTCAGGAGGGACAAAAATATTCCGGGCATCATGCCTTTTCTTCAGTTGATCATAATGTAAAATGTAGAGCTCCCCTATGAAGCCCCTTGATACAACCTATGTGGATTAATCTTAGTTACACACCTCTAGAGGGTACTGAATACAAAATTTTTAAATCTTCAGCAAAATGGCCAATTCTGGCAACCCATATTAACCCAGGCTCTCGATTTGAACACAGTTGAATCTGACCTCCCTAGAGATGTTGTGTACCAAATATGAAAGCATTCTGACTGTTGGATCTGAAGAGAAATTTTAAAGAAATTTCTTCATATTGAACTAAGTTAAAATTTGGGCTACCATAGCGAGCCCAAATATTACCCTATGGATCCGATTTGAACAAACTTGAATCTGACCCCCCTAGAGATGTTGTATACCAAATGTGAAAGCATTCTGACAAGTGAATCTGAAGAAGATTTTTGAAGAAATTCCCTCATATTGTACTAAGTTAAATTTCATGTTCCCATATGGAGCCCAAATATTAACCTAGGCACTCGGGTTGAACAACCTGGAATCTGACCCCCCTAGAGATGTTGTATACCAAATATGAAAGCATTCAGACTGGTGGATCTGAAGAAGAAGATTTTTAAAGAAATTTCCTCATATCGCACTAAGTAAAAATTTGTCTACCATAGCGAGCCCAAATATATACCTAGGGATCTGATTTAAACAAACTTGAATCTGACCCCCCTAGAGATGTTGCATACCAAATATGAAAGCATTCGGCCTAGTGGATCTGAAGAAGAAGATTTTTAAAAATTATCCCCCATGTTGAACAAAGTTAAAATATTAACCTGGGGACTTGGTTTGAACAATCTCGAATCTGACCCTCATACCAATGATGTATATCATACATTAAAAGATTCTGACTGGTGATTCTGAAGAAGATTTTTAAAGAATATAATAATAATAATAATATACATTTATATAGCGCAAACATCTCACAATATTAAAAAAGTTCCATGGCGCTTTACAACACTGCTCATAAACAAAAATATGACCAACATAGGATTTAAAAATATTTGTTAAATAAATGGGATTTTAGTCTAGATTTAAATGCTGTCAAAGAAGGGGCTGTTTTAACAAATTCTGGTAGCATGTTAAACAGTCTAGGAGCATTATAGCTAAAAGAACGTCCACCGTAGCTAGCGAGAACATAGGATTTCTCTTCTAAAAGATTTTGGTTTGTGGAACGGAGGGGGCATTTCGGTATATATGGTTTTACTAGATTAGCAATGTAAGCTGGGGACTGCTTCATGTGTACTTTATAAGTGAAGAAGAGAATTTTGAACTCAACTCTGGCCATAATTGGAAGCCAATGCAAACTTTTCAACTTAGGTGTTGTGTGATCTCTCTTTTTCGCTAATGTCACAATGTGTGCAGCTGTGTTTTGAATAGACTGTATTACCCTATGTAAAAAATTTGGGCTCCTATATTGAGCCCAAATAAGAACCAACTCTGGCCATAATTGGAAGCCAATGCAAACTTTTCAACTTAGGTGTTGTGTGATCTCTCTTTTTCGCTAATGTCACAATGTGTGCAGCTGTGTTTTGAATAGACTGTATTACCCTATGTAAAAAATTTGGGCTCCTATATTGAGCCCAAATAAGAACCAATGGGCTTTATTTTAACAAACTTGTATCTGACCCCGCTATGAATGATATATGCCAAATATCAAAAGATTCTGATGATTGGTTCTGGAAAAAAGATTTTTTAACATTTTTGCAAATATGCTGACTCAGCATTTTTTTCGATGCCCATTACGGAACACCCTAACATAAGCGATGGCAATTTTTTTTTTACCATTCAATTCTACTGGTCCTAAGGATACTTTATACCAAATAACAGCTCTGTTCCATGTGGTTTTGGAAATATGGGCGTTTGAAAATATTTCTATTTTTAGCTCCCAGGATCCCATGGGGATGTGGGAATTTCTTTTTTTGCATGTGCCAACAATACCACATACCAAATTTGGTTCAAACCGGACCATCAGTTCAGAAAATAGAAATTTTGGGCGGGGCCAAAAATCTTACCCCTCCCATTACAAAGCCAAATATTGCTTCACGAACTTCGTTTGAACAAACTTGATTCTACACCTCAAAAGGAAGCTCCATAGCAATTATCAAGTCATTGTACACACTGGTTCATGAGAAGAAGATTTTTAAAAATATTTTTGGAGCATTTTTCCCCCACTCCCTCCCTATGGGGCTGAGCATGTTGAGTTGAACAAAAATGCCTCACACAAACTTTCACTTGAATTGGCCCAGTGGCTTTGGAGAAGACCAAAACATGGTGTTGACAGACGGCGGACGGACGGAGAGCGATGAGATTAGCTCAGCTTGACTTTGTCAAGATGAGCTAAAAAAAATCCAATATGGCTACCAGTTGGCCATCTTGAATCCGTTCATTAAAACAATTATGTCACACATTGCTCCTCATCATGTTGATCATTTTTGTGAAGTTTCATGAAAATGCGGCTAAAATTGTGGAAGTAGTTCGCTCCACAAGTTGACATGTGCAATGGACTGAAGAAGACGGCTGACTGACCGGCGTACAAGTTGACTCCTATATACACACCCCACCCCTAAAACTTCGTTTTGTGGGGGTATAACTATTGATATAAGGCCTAAATACAAAATCTAACCCATTACATATTGCCTGACCTCAGATAGGTCTGTCAAGCAACTTCAAGAAAGACAGAATTGGCTCCAGAGGCATTGTGAATATGTCTGATGGGGGGGGGGGGGGGGGGGAGGGGAGTGGGGCGGGGTGTAAATCTAATTTGTCCTGACTGTGATAGCTTAAGTCCCAACTGACTGATATTCTAACTACATCAACAAGGTATGCCTTCGTCGAAGGCATGCTTTGATGATGTAGCTCGAATATTAGTCAGTTGGTATTATAGTTAAAAAAAATACTCAAGCCTACTTGGAAATTTATTTGTGAATAAATAAAATATAATAAAAGTCCAAGTATCAAATCTGGTCTTTTAAGAAAGTGCATGATTACTTGCAAGATAGAATCAAAATCTTATGACTCAAGTAACGAAAGTGTCAATGACACTGTAGCTTAACTTGTCTGTGTGTTGTGTTAGATGAAAAGGATAATGTTCAATGTTTATGAAAGGATTATGAAATAAGACAAGAATTGTGATAATTGGGAATATGTTAATTTCTGTTCCCTGTATGCTATGTTTTCAATAAAAATAATATGAGGTGTAGACTGTACTAAAGAACTGAGGGGTGGGTTAATGTGGCCCACACAGTTAATGTATGTGGCCCTCACAGTTAATGTATATCAACAAAAGTTACCAAGTTACAATGAAATAATTAATAATGAGCAAACTCACAAAGTGATACCCCCCCCCCCACGACTGAAATGTATAAGTTAGATTATCTCCCCTTGGAAATGTCCGCACGGAATTATATTGCTTCATCCACATCTTCATAAGGAGTTCTTCCATTGTGTAAAGTTTCATGAAAATTCTTCAAACGGTTTAGGAGGAGTTGCGCTTACAAGGATGGACAGACGGTATAAGTTAGATTATCTCCCCTTGGAAATGTCCGAACGGTATTATATTGCTTCATGCACATCTTCATATGGAGTTCTTCCATTGTTTAAAGTTTCATGAAAATTCTTCAAACGGTTTAGGAGGAGTTGCGCTTACAAGGATGGACAGACGGTATTAGTTAGATTATCTCCCCTTGGAAATGTCCGAACGGAATTATATTGCTTCATGCACATCTTCATATGGAGTTCTTCCATTGTGTAAAGTTTCATGAAAATTCTTCAAACGGTTTAGGAGGAGTTGCGCTTATAAGGATGGACAGACGGTATAAGTTAGATTATCTCCCCTTGGAAATGTCAGAACGGAATTATATTGCTTCATGCACATCTGCATATGGAGTTCTTCCATTGTGTAAAGTTTCAAGAAAATTCTTCAAACGGTTTAGGAGGAGTTGCGCTTACAAGGATGGACAGACGGACAGGGTGATTCCTATATACTCCCCCAAACTTTGTTTGCGGGGGGTATAATGAGTCATCCTATCATGTTACAATGAAATCCCTTCGTAAATACGGCCTGTAGACTGTGCTAAAGGTTTTCGGGCTTCGGGCCTGGGGCCTGTGTAGCCATCACGGTTGACAGATCGCAACCAAAAGGGGATGTTCTCATCTAGACATTATACTGAGGCATCCTACCAAGTTACAACGAAATCCCTTCATAAATACGACCTGTAGATTGATCTGACGTTTTTGGGGTTTTGAGCTCGGGCAGCAGTCATGGTTGAATGATCATGACTAAAAGGGGACATTCTCATCTGGGCATTATCTGGAGTCATGCTACCAAGTTACAATGAAATCCCTTCATAAATATGACCTGTAAACTGTGCTAAAGGTTTTTGGGCTTCGGGCCCCTGCACCCCTTACAGTTGACCAATCACGACCTAAAGGGAACGTTATCATCTATAAATAAAGACGACCTATAGACTGTGCTACAGGTTTTTGGGCTTGAGCAGCCGTCACGGCTGAATGATTGCGACCAAAAGGGGACGTTCTCATCTAGACATTATCTGGAGTTATCCTACCAAGTTACAATGAAATCCCTTCATAAATATGACCTGTAGACTGTGCTAAAGGTTTTTGGGCAATCGCGATCACAATGGGACATTCTCATCTAGACATTATATGAAGTCAACTTACCAAGTTACAATGAAATCCCTCCATAAATATGACCTGTAGACTGTGCTAAATATTTTTTTGATTTTGGGCTCGGGCAGTCGTCACAGTTGACAGATCGTGACCAAATGGGGAAGTTCTCATCTAGACATCATACAGAGTCATCCTACCAAGTAACAATGAAATCCCTTCATAAATATGACCTGGAAATTGTGCTAAAGGTTTTCGGGCTTTGGGCCCCTGTAGCCCTTACAGTTGATCAATCACGACCAAAAGGGAACGTTATCATCTAGACATTATATGGAGTCAACCCACCAAGTTAAAATAAAATCCCTCCATAAATACGACCTAGAGACTGTGCTAAAGGTTTCGAGTTTTGGGCTTGAGCAGCCGTCATGGCTGAATGATCGCAACCAAAAGGGGACGTTCTCATCTAGACATTATCTGGAGTCATCCTACCAAGTTACAATGAAGTCCCTTCATAAATATGTCGACTGTGCTCAGGGTTTTTGGGCCCCTGTAGCCATCACAGTTGTTCAATTGCCCAATTGTCCAAAATGGGATATTCTCATCTAGACATTATATGAAGTCAATCTACCAAGTTACAATGAAATCCCTCCATAAATATGACCTGTAGACTGAGCTAAATGTTTTTGGGTTTTGGGCTCGGGCAGTCATCATGGGTGACAGATCACGACCAAATGGGGAAGTTCTCATCTAGACATCATACAGAGACATCCTACCAAGTTACAATAAAATCCCTATTTATTAAATATGACTTGCAGACTGTGATCAAAGTTCTTGGGTTTCGGGCTTGGGCAGCCGTCACTGTTGACAGATCATGACCAAAAGGGGACGTTCTCATCTAGATATTATACAGAGGCATCCTACCAAGTTACAATGAAATCCCTTCATAAATACGACCTGTGTAGACTGTGATAAACGTTTTCAGGTTTTGGGCTCGGGCAGCCATCACAGTTGACCGATCATGACCAAAAGGGGACATTCTCATCTAGACAAGACCCCAAACCTGCATATGAAATTCCATGATGATCGGACAAGAACTACGGGGTGTAGCCTGTGCTAAAGGAAAATGTGAACAGACAGACTCACAGACTAACAGACTAGGCACACATAATGGCAACAGCTTATCTTGACTTTGTCAAGTTAAGATAAAAAATAAAAATGTCCCAACTGGAAAAACAAGAGCTGGACTGTCGTCCAGTGCATTCCCCCACGTGGTGTACCGCCGAGAGTGGGCATACCTATGACCAACAAATATTATAGAAAATAATGAAAGTTATGAATATTCTCTGATGGACTCACACACGGACGGATGCACAGATGGATGGACGGATGCACAGGCAGACACATGTAATCCAGTATACCCCCCCCCCCCCCCCCCATTTTCTTCGAAAGTGGGAGTAATAACAATTTCCAAGTCAAAAGGTATGGTAAATTGTTTGGTGTTTGGAAGTTGAATGCAATGAGGCAGAAGCCTTTGTCATAGGCAAACTGCATGCCATATTTCACTGAAATCTGATAACCCATACCTGAGATACAGGCTGAACAGACAAATAATGTCTATTTCCTACAATTTCTAAGTCAAAAAAGGGAGATAACTCTAAAAAAAAAAGAGAATGTGAGAAATATCGTTGAATCCTTTTTTTAAAGCCTATATCATAAGCAATGTTCACGGAAAATTTCATTGCAATAGAACATTTGATACCCGAGATACAGGCTGAACAGACAAAATTTGGCTCGGACGGACACAATTTCTAAGTGAACAAGTAATAAAAACAAGTAATAATAAAAAAAAATAATTAGTGTGGGCATATCTATGACCAACAAATATTATAGAAAATAATAATTTACTTAAATTATGAAAGTTATGAATATTCTCGGATGGACTCACACACGGACGCACAGACGGACGGATGGACGGACGGATGTAATCCAGTATACCCCCATTTGCTTCGAAAGTGGGGGTATAATTATTGGAGGGACAGTCACATCCTCCACCTACTGCAATCCACCTTGCAACATACCCAATTGGCTCCATTTTCTGATATTTTTAAGACTACACAAGGCTACCGGGGTTTAATCCTTTCAACTCAGGCATGCATAGCTTTTGGCATAACAATTTTTGACATAAATGAACAGGTGACACACTGAACAACTAAGGAGGAGCAGAAAAAATTTTACTCCTACAGTCTTAGAGGCCTGTAGGATGGAATTATCACCGACTTCCCTGCACTTACAAAAAAGATTTGATTATTTATTGATGTTTTAAGATCCCTTTCAGCATGTACATCATGACTACAATATAAGTATGATGTCAAGTACTGCTGACAGTGTATATTTGTGCTGTGACTTGAGAGGACTTCCACTCCATGCTTGGTTACCAGCTCCTTTTTTTAATACAGTAAACAGAAATTGTTTACTACAATAAACAAGCACTGCCCCACTTCCTAAGATTTTGAAGGAGAACAAAATATATTACTAAAAGTGTTCTTCTTTTATTGGTGTTTAAGTTCATTTTCAACATCTGTGACAATATCGTGACCACAGCATGAGTATGAAGACAAGTTTAACCAATCTTTTATACCTATGCACTTTTGAGGACTTCCACCACAGGCACTGGTTACTTGCTCCTACTTTACCAGTGAAACAAAACATGTCTACCACATACAGTAAAGAAAACAAAATAGGTGTTTGTTTAAAGGGGTTTAATGACACTTTCAACAACTAGGGTCACATTGTGTCAAAAGATGGAGTACCCATAGAGAACCAGCCAGCAGTGGCAAGCAACTATCAGACATTCCAACTTGCTAACCTGGCACAAGTAGAGTAAGCAGCAGTTGAAGGCAAGAGTACTATCACATGCAGTACGACTTGGTATGGAGTGCCACCATGCAGCACAGGGGCAACTGGACAAAGTGTCTCACATAAGAATATAGTGCAGATGGCACATGTCAGGATCAAACAGTCAATCTTTCAGTTTAAAAGTTCAATGCTCTAACCAATCAGTCGCCTGATTTTCCCAGTTGCAGTAACTGGGGAGAGGGGTCACCCAGGAACACTGCTTGAAAGGGATGAGATAACTTTCAGCAGCAACTGCTGGACTGCCCATTGCGGCATTAGTATAAAGTGAAACTCAGCCAACTGTGATTGCTATATTGATCACTAGGAGATTCGATAGTACACTAAAGGGTTAACCCTTTACATAACGAATTGGCCACATCCGTCTGCGTAATATGCAAATACAACAGCTGGTAAAAATATTTTTCAAATTTTTTTAATAAAACCATATCATGTGACCCCTCACTGGAATGAGCTCATTGAGCTTGTTCTAATAAGGGGATCACATTACATGGTTATGTTGAAAATTATATATAAAATGATAAATTTTGATATTGAGTTGGATAAAGGGTTAAAACAATTGCCAACATAGAGCAGTGATATAAATAGTGAAGAAATAAAGAAATTCGAGCATATTCACATTCAATATAAAGTTTTATTCACAACTTTGAACACCAAATTGTAAATTGAAGATTGATGGTACATATACATATGATACAAACAATTAATATAATGTGACACATTTACTAGAAAAGTTATCTAAAATTGCAAAGGATTATTTTAGGGGAAAGAGTTTAAAATCAGTTTCAAAATTTTCAACCTTGGCGTATCCATGTCTTTAATTATGTTTATGTTTACTTGTGTTTAAACTAACTTGCAGCATCTTATGGTAATGGATTTACTGTGACAGCAGGCCATCTTTTATACCAATGCCGTCAACTTTAGGGGTCTCATAACCTTGGGATTGGTTATTACGGGTATTTATTTTGCTGAATAAGAACTTGTTTACTACTTTAATCCAAGCATTGCTCCACTTTCAGCGAATTCAACCAAATGTATGTGTTTATGGTCTCAGTGTGATATTATATTGGAGAACTACAGGTTGGAGAACTATATGGAAGTTCCTACATGGAAGTTCCTATATGCAAGTCCCGTTTCACAAACATATACGGGAGAATAAAAATTCACTTCAGCTTTACAATCTCTGGAAAGTTTTCCAAAAGTTCTAAAATACCAGAATCTTTCAAGCAAAGTCAATAGTACTGATTTGTAGTTAAGGCATGGCTACCTATAACTCAAGATTTGACTAAAAAGCAGTGCCAGAATAATTAGTTAAAAGTGAGAAAGAATTCCTTGTGCATGCACAGTGGAATGCCTGTTCTGATGTCAGAAAGTTTCTTAGGGACTGGAGAGTTTTATACTTTTCTACACTTTGACAGTCTACATCCTGTACATTTGCAGTTGTTTCTATGCAAGTCGTGGCTGCCTATATAGGCAGCTAAGACCTGCCTAGAAACAACTGCCAAGGCACACCTGCCAAGGCATTTAGAATGTAACTTGCAAGTTTCCTCAGAGATAGCATATCAAGGAACCTGTTCCTGCAGTAAAAAGTGATCAACGTCAGAATTGGTCCCTTAAGGTTTAAGTTGGACTTCAGGCTCCCGAGTTAATTCACGTGGATTAGTGAAAATTAACAACCCGTCTTTACTAGGTTATCACTATTTACAGGAGTGTCAGGAGAATACATGTCAAACAAGAGCTATTGCTGAAGGAAATTCTTGCCCCCACTGCAGTACTGGACTGATGAAGCAACATGTTGCAGAAGCAGGTCATCCAAGGGATACACTTTCCAAATTTTGTGGAAATCCATCCACTCAGAACTGAGATACAGATCTGGATGAACAGATGGATGGATGGATGGACGGATGCATGTAAACCAGTTCAACATGTGGCAGAAGTGGGTCATCCCAAGAATACTGCATAGCGAATATCATTGACAGCCGAGATATGGCTCCAGCTTTAGAGTTAGTGATCCAATTTTGACAACAGTTCTGCAAAAGTTGGCCAAAAGCAATAATTTGTAGCCACTACATCAGCATAACTGTATTTCAGGGTTTCTGCTATGCCATCTCCGACTGGAACCATTCCCATTACTGATCCAGCTCTCCAGCTGGTTTTATATTGATCCATTAGGTGACATTTTATGATCCACAGCAATTTGGGCCTGTGAATTACATTTTTTGCTCGAATCAAAGCGGACAGAAGATTTCATATCAAATCACACTTTGAATCAAATTTTTAATGGTCAAGTCTGCCATAGTCTGAAGTACAACCATTTTCTAGAAAAACAATCACAGGATATCTCAGTATTGGTCATTGGAAATTAACTCGCCATATACCAGTTGGCATTTATTACACGATGTGTACTTGGCTATTGTGTGACATCACAAGTCTGTATAAAGGCATCTAGTTGGCTTCATATGCATGTGTGCCTGTGCGCAAGAGCTGGGCCTGGCACATATGGGAGAAATATCACCCTTTATAATGCATTTAGAATTGGCAGAGATTTCTGTTCTTTCTGAATATCCCAACCGATTTCAAAATGAATCAAATTTTCAATCTACAAGCTTTTACGACACAAGGCAATATTTACGGAGAATTTCGTTACAAAGGGGAGAACCAGGGTTACTCCATCAGTGCCCTATTTTCACCATACTGCTATATAAAAAACTATCCCTACAGAAAAGGATAATATTGTGCATAACATTTTCTCAATGACACCATAAATTATAGAAAACTTAGTATAAGATGCTCCTTTGTGATTTTTATATCTTTTTGTGCATGTTTATTAGGTAAATTATACAGTGGAACCTTGCTAACTGGTAGAGTGATAAATTATTTTTGGTTGTCAAAATTTATTCATACGTCTTTGCCTTGTTACAATTTATGGAAGAGTGCCTGTTGGCACTCTCCCATAAATTGTAACAAGGCAAATTCCTGACAACTAAATAATTTCATTTCAAAGATAATATGAGTCACATCCACAGAAACTGAAGCCTTTAAGTTGGGGTACCTGCAGGCAGAGTAAAGGCCAAATATTGGCTTCCGGCACTCTACAAATTTATTGAATAAACACTTTGCCAATGAAAATTATTCAATTAACAGGAGTATTCAATTGACAGGGATTTATCTCTTCCCTGTATTGTAGAGATAAACTCAGCATTTATTGTATTATATCTTGTTTGACAGGCCTCAAACATGAAAAACAGATTAAATGCCTGCATTAAATGTACTGAAGCCAACTAAGTCTATCAACACGGGGAGTTTGATGATTGCCCAGGTAATTTTCTCAACATATTACAAATTTTTTTCAGTTAACAGTAGTTGGCCTTTTACATGTATGCAATTAACAAGTCAAAATTGCACTGCAGATATGGTAAATGGTTTTGTGTTTGAAAATAATATTCAATTAAGAGGCTAATTCAATCATGAGATATTTAACTGAATGGGATCCACTGTATAACAGTTTACCAATCTGAAAGTAGTGACCACTGACTGGTTGATGGCCACTCTCGTCATACTGTAAAACCATCATATAGTATTAAACTGGGACCATTGGGGTGATTCTCTGTGTTTTTTTCTCAAGTTCAAGTGAACAAATATTTATTTTGTTGATAAACCTGTAGTGTTTAGTGACATATTGTTACTGTATTACCAGCCTTTTCAGCCCCTATAATAGCTGAATTATAAATAAAATCTATCTGCCCTTTCACAAGGCTTATCAGTTGGCTTGGTCCCCATTCTAAAATGAGGGTGCAGTGGAGCCCACTTAATTGATCTAAACCGAATAACCTTGTTATTTGCATAAACTTCCAACACTAAACTATTTACCATACGTTCATTACAAATTTGACCTCATAATTGCATGTAGGTCAGAGAGTAAATCTCTGTAAACTAAGTTTTGAGTGTGCTACGTTTTTCTTGGCCACAGATTTCATTTCACAATATATTGCTCTGTTGTATTTGATTGGATGGTTCGAATAGGCACTATCCAATCAAATATAACTGACCAAAGTGTCATTAACAAAATCAGATTCTTTCAGGTTCATTATGAAACCTTCTCTAACAGAGTTTTAATGTTATAGTCACAACCTGTGGTATTCTGTAAAGCCCAAATACAGGCTTCTAACATTCTATCAGTTAAGTGAATAAAAAAAACTCTGGGATTATTTATTTTTACATTATCAAGCAGTGAATTTCCCACATTCACAGACCTCTTTGGTTTCAATACTTTCAGAAGAATCATTTACTCTATTATATCTTACGTGCCAAGTGTTCAAGGAGCTATGTCAAACAAGAGATAATGGAATACATGTTAAATTTACCATTAGAGGGGAAAGAAACTACCAAATTCTGGTTAACTGAATCTTCTTGTTAATTGAATATATTCCATGACTGGTATTCAACTACAAAAAGGTAGGCTGTATGGAGAATCCACCCAGGCCCCTTCACTAGCAATATTGTATCTTGAAATCTCTGCAACATAAGATCAGTCAGGAACCTCAATCTTGCTTTTTGAAGGTTACTGAAAAACAAATCAATACTTATCGAGTTAGGGTCTGACATTATTAAGCCTTAGGGGCCTAGACAAATTTCTTGAACACGTACTAGACCACCACCTGCATACTGCCAGTAGCTAAGCAATGACTTTAAGTGAAGCCTTGTCTGCCCATAGGCAGCCAAAACTTGACTAGAATCCACTGCAAAGGTAATATGTCTATTTGCAGCAGAATCGCCTCATGATTGCATGTTAAGGATACCTGTTCTGAAGATGTAAAAGTCAGAAATGGGCCTTTAAGGGTTAATTAGCCAATTGTATGAATTCCAACAAGATCAATCATCTAACAATATATGCAGCCAGAAGAATTGAATTCTTTTAAGGGGATAATAAGCCGCGATGTTGAAAAAAATAAGTTGACCTTTTAACAAAACCATTATTTCCGTTATGAAAAGTACCCTTATTTTTTATATATCATTCGCATGGAAGCATCTGATTCAATTAATTAAATTAACTTGAAGACAAGAATTTTATTTTTAATATTTGAAAAATAGGCCGATGAAATCGTCAGATGTGTACCCATACGCGCAACTAGTAGAAAGCTGTATGACGGAGGGCCACCCTGGATGCCGACATTATGTACACCATACATGGTATGGGTACATATAGAAATGGATTGGAGGAGTCTCTAATTTGATGGCTAAAGGGTTAATATCTCCGGATCAAATTATTAGATTTACATAAACTACACAGAACAGCACATCAGTAACTTGAATACATATATAAAGTAACCTGATAATCGGATTAATATTTATTCAGTTATCGCATGCTGAAGAAATGGATTGGAGGAGTTCTCAATTTGAAGGATAAAGGGTTAATATCACAGGATCAAATTATCAGATTTACACCAAAAACTATACAACTTGTCACATGAGAACACATATATGAAGTAACATGACAATCGGACTTATATTTTTTTGAGTTATCTCATCCCAAAGGGATTGGAAGAATTTTCAATTTGAAGGATAAAGGGTTAATATCTCAGGATCAAATTATCAGATTTACACCAAAAACTATACAGCTCGGCACATCAGTAACCTGAACACAAATATAAAGTAACTTTACAATCCAAGCAATATTTTTCATCGAATGCCAAAGGGATTGGAGGAATTTTCAATTTGAAGGATAAAGGGTTAATATCTCCGGATCAAAATAACAGATTTACACCAAAAACTATACAGCTTGGCACATCAGTAACCTGAACACAAATATAAAATAACTTGACAATCCAAGCAATAATTTTCAAGTTATCGAATGCCAAAGAAATGGATACGGATGCCGGACGGACAGACAGACATAGGATGGACGAACGAGGAATGGCCACCCCAGATGCCGGCATTAAGTGTACCATACATAGTATGGGTACACATAACAAGAGGCCCCAAGGGGCCTGACGGCGCTCACCTGACATGGTAGCCTAAATATCAACCCAGAGAATTGATTTCAACAAGTTGCATCTGCTCCTCCTAAGAAAAGCTTATACCAAATATCCAAAGATTCTGACCAGTGGATCTAAAAAAAAAGAAAGATGTTTAAAGAATATTCCTCATATTGAACTAAGTTATAATTCAGGCTGCCCATATGTGAACCCAGGGACTTGGCTTTAACAAACTTGAATCTTACCCCCCTAAGGATGCTGCACACCAAATATCAAAACATTCCGACTGCTGGATCTGAAGAAGATTTTTTAAGAAAATTCCTCATTTTGAACTAAGTTACAATTCAAGCTCCCACAGTGAGTCCAAATATGAACCTAGGGACATGGCTTGAACAAACTTGAATCTCACCCCCTAAGGATGCTGCACACCAAATATCAAAACATTCCGACTGATGGATCTGAAGAAGATTTTTAAAGAAAATTCCTCATTTTGAACTAAGTTATAATTCGGGCTACCATAGTGAGCCCAAATATGAACCCAGGGACTTGGCTTGAACAAACTTGAATCCCCCCCCCCCCCTCCCAATATCAGAAGATTCTGCCTGCTGGATCTTGAGAAGAAGATTTTCAAAAATTTTGCCTGAAATGCACTAAGTTCGAAATCGGGCTCCTATACTGAGCCCAAATATGAACCCAGGGGGCCGAATTGAACAAACTTGAATCAGATCCACCCTACAATGTTGCATACCAAATATCAAAAGATTCTGCCTGCTGGATCTGGAGAAGAAGATTTTTCAATGTTTTTCCCATTGCCTACAGTGTTAAAAAGTGCTGACTCAGCACTTTTTCAAAGTCCTGAAAAAAGTACCTTGTGATCAAACCGATAGGGACTTTTTTTAACCATTCTATTCTACTGGATAAAAGTAAGCTTTATACAAAATAAGAATTCTCTGTGCCGTGTAGTTTTGGAGATATGGCAGTTTTAAGGTTTTTCCTATTTTTAGCTCCCGAGGTTCCTACAGGGCAATGAGAAAAATTTTTTTTGCATCAATCAACTACTTATGACCCATTATCATCTCATATCAAATTTGGTTCAAATCGACCTCACGGTTCAGAAAATAGAAATTTTAGGCGTGGCCAAAATTTTTGCCCCTCCCACAACGAAGGCAAATAATGCCCGACAAACTTCTCTTGAACAAACTTGATTCTAAACCTCAAAAGGACTCTGTATACCACATATCAAGTCTCTGCTACTGGTGGTTCATTAGAAGAAGATTTTCAAAAAATTTGGCCATTTTTTCCCTACACCTCTGCTTAATATGAGCCGAAACCTAATTTGGATAAAAATCAAAATGCCCCTATATAACCACCATATACATGAAATTTAATTAAAATGTGGCCAGTGGTTTAGGAGAAAGAGGCTCAAACACCACCTTTATGCAGGATGACGGACGACAGACGAAGAGTGATAAGAAAAGCTCACCCTGACTTTCAGTCAGGTGAGCTAAAAATGGCATGCTGTAGTTTTTCAACCTGAACTGGTTATCTGATCACTCACACAAAATTTTCTGCAATATAATTTTCCATTTTCATCAAAACTAGCTTTCAGAAGGACAAAAGTGAAGTGTGTTTTGCATGGGTTTATTTATTACACGTGCATCAATGAAATCTATTTCAGACTGTCAATGTTGATAAACATACTGTGGGTTTTATTGGAAACCTAACTGCAATTTATTTGAAATAAAACATTTTTTTCATCTAATAATGCCCAATTTTTGCTAAAATAATGCATAATTGTTGTTCCTGGCAGTCATGTTTTATTTGAAGTTCAAATTAGAAATGGAGTGTATTCCAAAATAAGGTCATGGGATATGTTTACTTCCAATGACTTTTGGGTAACTTTGTTTATATCTTCACAATGTCATATTTTCTGAAATTTCATCTGCTTTAAAACTTGTTAATTACAGATTTAAGTAATTTCGCATTGCTTCTTATGTCTTCAACTTTACACAGAACATTTTTCTACATGCTCTTTCAAATATAAGCAAAAAGCTTGAGTCAATATTTTTTCAAATTAACTGCTTATTGACCCTTTAAAATTTTTTTTAAAATAAATCTTTCACTATCATCTTTTATACCAATATTTTCCTTTATTTCTTATTTACTTATCTATCTGCTAACTAAATGTATTGTTTTTATTGATATATTTGTTTACTTTCGGCAGCTGAACAAAGAGGATGAGGAGAGGCACTATTGAGGAGAACAAAATGTATGCGAGAGATAAACTTTAAGCTGCGTGAAGAATTTTAATGCAAGTCCAGAGCCCCAATTGTCTTAGAATAACTAAGTTATTACTCTGATGTTAAGATGTGTTATCTGCAATCATCATCCAATCAGATTACAGGAACCCAATTTACTACTAAGACAACTGAGTTCCAAACTTGGTCTGAAAACCGAAAAGTCAATAGATGAAGTTCTGTGACATATGGGGAATAATATAAAAAATCTCGTCCAAGAAACATCAACAAATATTCAATCAAACTGTGATAAACAAATGAAATGTATCAACCTTTTATCTCGCGAATGCACCTATCATGGCATACAGAAATCCCCATTTGAATTTTCCTATTTTTCAAGTGTTTCCAACCAAAACACAGCTTATAATGTGTTTCTTGACGTACGCTTGTCAACAGGATGCCAACAATGAACAGAAGCTATGCTTTGGGGGCAAAAAATGACATCAAGTCATGTCAGGAACTGGGTAAACCCGTTTCCTAATACAATGGCTATAACCAGCCAATGCTATTCACAGAAAAGAATCAAATTTCATCATTTTTCTGTTTGTTTCAAAAACCTAGCTCATGACCCCACTGAGCTGGTTCCAATGAAGGGTAAAATTGAGGCAAAAAATGAAAAATTTTAATTGTTCAAGAATTTGTTCTGCAAGTGTCACCTTTCATCAGTGTTATGTCATATAAATTTCATGTTAAGCCCCACAAAGTAGATCTTCTATTTCTCAGGCCATTTTTATTTTATAAAATTGCATGTGGGCAGTCGTTTTTTCATTTTATTTTTTAAATTATATCTTTTCCATAAAAAATTCATGTTCTTGATTTGTTTTATGTTTTAGGCCTCATAATCTACAGAATAGCATGGGTGGTGGTGTATTTCGTCCCGTGAGTGTGAGGAGGCTTTGCAACGCTAAAGCATTGCAAAGCCTTATTGCACTCCCGGGACAAATTTATCAATTTTATTAGTTGGGTAAAATATCAAGACGTAAATCATTTAATTTTTAGTTTTTTTATATTTGCATTGGTTATAAAAAAGACCATGTGGCAGCCAAAACGACCATGCTGGAGGGCCTGAGAAACAACTTTTTTACATTTTTTTAGGCCTAATATTACTGTTTTGCAAGGATAAAAAGAATTCATGATGATTCAGGTAAAAATAAGTTAATGATTACCACAATGCTGAAAGTTTGTGTTCTGTTCATTCATAAAAGCTCTAGCTTTCAGGCTATGCTCAGTTAACATTCTCTCCTCGCACCTTTCCAAAAGCAATTTACATCCACTAAACTTCGCTTACGCAATTTTTCAGGAGTAATATTCACTCCTTGTGTTTAGATTATCTGTAGTATTGATCAAATAAAATTAAAGAACATTCTACTGAAAGTTCTAGTATGAGTGATCGATCATTCCCAAACTGCAAAATCGCTTAATGAATATTATGTGAAATTTGTTCAACTATATGATGTCTTCATGAAATAAAATAAAATCAAACATATCTCATAATAAACTGTGACACAAGTCAGAAAGTTTATTTAACCAAGGTAAAATACGCAAAGGGCATTTGGGCCAACATATTTTAATAACTGGGTTATCACAAAGAGGATGAACACCCAAAAAGTTTTTCTGCATATGGTGTCTTATGAAGATATTTGACACTCTACAAGAGAATTTTGTTGGGAGATAGCTTGATTTCTCACTGAAGAACTAGCAGCTGTTTTACTACTATTTTCTTTTAACACCCTAAAACTATTGTTTTTCTGCACCGAGGGAGATATCAATACTTTTATATTTCATTGAAAAGAAAACTATGACAGATATTTTTTAACAATTTTGTCAAATTTTTTCCGTACGTGATAAGTTAAGTCTTGGGGCTTTTCAATTAGTTTTCGTTAAATCATTTCTGACTAAACTGGCTGCCAAGATTGAACTAATAATCACTTGTCTGTAAATACTAAAACCTGTGTCCTGAAACATTCCCAAAGATTTTTCAAACTAACAGAAGTTTATTCAGTAATTTGTATCAGAAGTATTCAGGGCTTTTTGAAAACTTGGCTATAATGTCGCACTACTTTAAAGACGATTGTTATCTACCTTCCTTAGTATAAGTATATTAGGTATATAATAGCCTTTAAAAGTAAAAAACCCTGTGCAAATTTGATTCCATTACATACAAAATTTATTCACACTTTTCAATGGAGGCTACTGAATCTGGGGTGAAAAATTTATCCATTTAATGATATTAGACTGGAAGCTTCCAAAATGTTTTGCTGCTAATGATGAACCATCTGGTGTCTTCCTCAACAAATAAACCACCTGAAAAGCAAATATACAAATGGAAATAAACAAGAAAAAGTTCTTTTGGCTAGTTTCAATTAACGTTGCTCACCTGTAATACTCCTTTTGTTCTTGATCAGTATGTACCTCATCAATTCAGTGTACAAAAAATATGCAATGAATAACTAACCTCAAGTGCAAATATTACACTAACTTGGCACTTGCAGCACAGGATATTTCCTCTAATGCACTCCCCCTTTCTGTTTATTTATTCCATCAAGGTTTAAGCTTTCTATACATGGGGACCGAGAATGACATAAGAGCCTGGAACATTTTTTTCATAAGCATTGAAATTTAGCTTTTTACCCAACAGGAAGGCCAAAAACATCCAGCACTATTCACAATAATGAATAATTTCCATTCAAATTTTATTTCTTTTACTTTTTGTCTCAAAAATATAGCTTATGACCCTTCATTGAATGAGCTCATTCTAATGAAGGGGCATAAGCTTTGTTTTCAAGATAAAAAAGGAAACTTTTTGGTTGTGGCCATAATAAATAATATGCCAGCTTTCCATCCAATTTTTTTTTCCAAGAGTGGGGCAAGGGAGAATTTTATTTCCACTTTTATATTTTATATTAGGCCATGGTTAATTTTTGGTTTAGTGTTATTCTTCATTACTGGCTCTGCAAATGGGTCACCTCCTTTATAGAGCCAGGAGAATACACCATTTCATGTTTCTTCCTCATCCACTAAAATGATGTCAAATTGCCTCATTTGTGACAGATTGCTATAGCAATCTAGCAATAATGAGGCAATGTGTTATTAAGGTTAAAATGTTGACTAATGGTACATTTTGCTATAGACTGTTCCGTACATAACCCTGGCCATTTAAAGTTCTGCTATCAGACAGCTTACATATGCAAGGAACCAGTAAGTGCAAAATGACAAAATATGCATCTTGTGAAAAGTGATATATTATGCCATTTCCCCATGAGGATATAATTAATAATAACCTCATTCTGCATTTTCTTCTGATAACCTGGAATAATGCTAAACTGAAAATTAACTAATCATGGCCTTATAACAGACTCAAATTTGATTTAAATGATGGTAGAATACCTCAGTTGGTTAACTTGTCAATTTACGTAATCATTTTTGTGAAACTTTTAAGCTGAAATACCCATATCGTATCAAATGGGTCAAAATAACATAAAAGGGTAATCAATTACATCTGCCATCAAGCTTTTCATCACAGTGGTTGCTGGTGCCCTAATACCGTGAATTAAGACAAAATAGAAACTTTATAGGCAGGACTTGAAAATCTGGATAAACGGGGTATGGAAAATCTCGTATATTCTTTATGACCTATTCAAGAAATATAAATTTTATAGTAAATTTCCTTTCTTATTATTCCTACCGCAATTGTTTACTACAGGCTTGCACTACAGTGGAAGAACCTAACTTGGATAAAATACTCTCTATTTTAATCTTTCCCAAGATTTGGGAAAGAAAAGTGGAGTAAAAACACCACGAAAAAATAAGCCAAAACTGGGTCGAGCGCCATCGGCGCACACCCAGTATGGGACGCTCTTCCATAGTACAAATCCACGACTATCTAAAACAGTGCGCAGTGCGTCAATTCGTCATTCTTTTGATTCCGACAACACAGGAGTTATGATCAGTGGGGAGCAAGGATTCTTACCCGAATAAGAAGACGGGAGGGCCTCCATGTAAACAATTGTGGTAGGTATAATATGAAAGGAAATTTACTATAAAATTTATATTTCTTATCAACCTACCTCAATTGTTTACTACAGGCTGAATAGACAAAAGGATGGAGGGAATCACATAACCAACCCACACATAACTCAATAGCACTGGAACCGTGGACTGAGGAGGAGATCCCTAGGCCTATCAAACCATAGCATCACAAACATAAGAAAAGACAATGAAAGATGAGGCATATGGTGAAGTGCGACGCACAGTCAGAAAGGGCAGCAACAGCACAGAGCTGGAACTGACCCTGAAAAAAGCTGGTCCTCTTTCAGCTCCTGCAACTGTCACAGATGAAAGGAGAAAGTAGCATTTCTCCAGTAGGCTGCCAGTATAACATCCGTCATCCAACAACATGACAGAGTTATTAAAAGAGGGAGACAATGCACGCACCTCGTGGCAGAAAAAACAATTGGTAATACAATCACCAGTAGCTAGACGAGCGGAAGCTGCACGAATAGCAAGACAAATCCATCGAGAAATGGATGCAGGAGAGATCTGGCATGTGAGAAAATGCATAGTCATCCAGGATAAAGGCGCGAACGCCCCCCACCCCCAAGCAGAGCAGCGCCCAAGAAAGCGACCATCTTGGAGTAAACTGCAAAGTCCTAGGCCTTTTCAAGGAAAAGAGCTGAACAAGCTTGGAGAGGCAAGGATGAGTGTCGAAACAATGCGGTACCACATATGAAAAAGGTCTCCGAAGCATGGACTTGTACCCATTGCTGGAGACCCCCAGAAACAAACATAAACCAGAAACTCTGCATTCGGTGTGATCGAAGGAGTGACAAAAGCAACTGAGTGATCGCACACCATCGACAGAAGAACCTTCCACTTAGCCACAGAGGCTAAACCAGTGGAGTGAGTGCCTCCTTGAAGAAGAAAAGCAACTCCACTGCGTGTCTCGAAAAACCACTACGGAGGAGACAGGACCCGATAAAAGACAGGTGTGAAGGCACAATGAAGTCGGGTCAACTTGAAACCTCCTCGGGCGACTTTGGCAAAGAAAGTCGTGATGTAGAGGGAGACATGCCGGAACCGCCGCTCAGAGAGAGTGGAGCAGATTGATCCACACCCACCGAGGCGACGGGTGTGATCGAAAGGATTCGACGACTGCAGGTTCATATCTGGGAGAGAACCTGAGGTGGAATTGGAACTGGCAGGAAGGCATAGCCGACAAGACCGTCCCAAAGGTGGGCCAGAGCATCCACGGCGAAAGCCAGAGCATCTGGACACGGGGACACGAAAGTGTCCACCTGATGATTCCAACGAGCTGCAAAGAGATTGATGGAACCCGCCATGTGGAGCATCCACTCAGTGGAAAAGAACCTGCCCCGTCGGGACAGGGAGTCGGCTAGGATGTTCAGACGACCGGAAATGTGACAAACAACCACACCGGCATTGACATCCTGAGCGAGCAGTAGAAGATCCCGAGCCAATTCGTACATTGGAACCGAGTGCATGCAGCCCTGGTCCCGAATGTAAGCAACCACTGTCAAATAGTCGAACAACAGAAGGACCTGACGATTCGACAGGTAAGGGATCCACTGCCTGAAACTCAGAATAGCAAGAAGCTCTGCTGGCTGATGTGTAGAGATGCCCGATCCTGGTCCCACATCCTGTGAAGGGAAAGACCTAGAGGACCCAACGTCGCACCCCATCCGAGATCGCTGACATCTGCCGTCAGAACGCGATCGGATGTGGGTAAGTCCAACAGGACACCCTGCGTGATCCACTGAACATTCGTCCAGTGGAGAAGATGAGGATAAGAGAATCTGGTAATAGCGGGGGAGGAATTCGTCACATACAGGTGAATTGTGCACTTGGTGATACCTTCTTGAAATTTGGCACACTGTTAGTGTAGGCTATGAGGTTCTCAAAAACGATCGGCTACAAGTTGACACCGACCGGTGGCGACCAGTAGCGGCACAATCCAAAATGGCCGCCAGCGGCTGAAGGGAACCTCCTTTTCGACGGTCTACCGACTATACATCCGATTGTAAGGGCGCGAAAGTGAACTCTGATCCACGCACGTGTTGGAAACAGACGTGGGAGATGATGTAGAATAAAACGAGATTCTCTATACGGACGCATCAATTTCTTGGAACTTGAAAAGAGCGTTGTTTCTCCGGGATCAGCGTCATTCAGGCAAACCTGAATGACGCTGATCCCGGAGAAACAACGCTCTTTATGAAGCAGTCTCTTTGCCATACAATCTCTTGTTTGGCGTAATTCCGCAAGCAATTCTGATTTGTCTGTCGAAATTAATTCGAGAACGCGATTGTTCACAAAAATCATTCACAGAATGAGTGAGAATCCTCTTCGTGTACGGACTAGTACTGACTGGGAACGTTGTTGCTTTTGCCAGCAAGACAGTTCCAAGAAATTGATGCGTCCGTATAGAGAATCTCGTTTTCATGACGCCTATAAAGCTATTGAGGAAGACATAACGCGCTTCCTAGATAATGGCGTTGAGCTTCCATATAATTTGACCATTGATTGTTTGATGAGAGAGAGTGATGAGTGTATGTCGATGTCACTGTTGACGAATAAGGCAATATATCATAAGACATGCCGTGACAGTATTCGGACTCACATCGTACAGCGCGTGCTACACAAGCGAGAGCGAAATGAGGCAGTGGCATCCTGCTCCACGCTGAGTCCTAAAAGAACACGGACAAGTTTTGAATCTGGCTGTGACAGGAAACTGCCCCAGTGTGTTTATTGTCACAAACGCGAAGGTGACAGCAGTGAGCCTATTTGCAGATCAATGTCTGATAACAATAAACTCAAAATTATGGCAAAGGAAGCCGAGAACTGGGTTGTTTTTTCTCGGGTCAATGCAGCATTTGATTCCGCTGCTAGTGATCTTTACTATCACAAAACCTGTTATTGTAAGCTTGCCAATGAAGCACGAGCGGCTAAATCTAAAAAGTCGAAGAACGCCGAACATTCCGCGTCAGGCCTGCCCTATGACCCTCTCGTTATGGCAGAGCTCATAACATTTGTTGAACACAACGATTCCGCGATGAAGCTTGTCGATCTCAAGAATCTGTACAGTCGGAGGTTGAAGCAAGTCGGTTCTGATTGGCTTAGTGAAGAAATACATTCCACTCGATTCAAAGAACATTTGTTGCAGAAATTGGGCGATGGCTGGGACGCCTTCACACAGGGTAGAGATGTGTTTATTTCAAGTAGGTTTCGAGTTGGCTCCTTGTTGTCCGAATCTTTAACTCGTATAGTGTCTGAGGAAGAGGCAAAAAAGATAGTTGATGTGGGTCTTCTTCTGCGTAAACACATACTCATATCTCAAGCTCCTTTCACGGGATCATTTTCATCTTATTGCTTGAGCGAGCCTGTACCCAACTCACTCCTGACTCTTCTTAGAGTTCTACTTGAGGGCACATGTAGTATACAGAACTTAGGCGATGATGAGACTGTTAATGCCAAGACTCGAGTGGCTTGTACTATTTCACAGATGTTGATCAGCAATTCAGCGAAACGCTCCGAACATGCACAAAATGTTCACCAGAGACGTGACAGAGAAACTCCAATGCCTCTTTATGTGGGTTTGAAGTTGCATGCCCATGATCGTATGAAAAATCTTATCAGAGATTTTCATCAAATGGGACTCTCTGTCTCTTATGATCGCGTAATGGATGTTCGCAGGAGTTTCGCGAGAGCTGTTTCACTGCGGTTCAAGAACGAAGGTGTTGTAGTCCCAGCTAACTGCAAACGTAATGTTTTCTCGATAGGAACCACTGATAACATTGATGTATCTGGTAGATCTGATATGCATGGTACGTCCATCACACTCATTGGTCAACTGAGCAGGGACAATGTGGGTACTGATCCCCCACCACTGAGTTTAGATGTTCCAGAAGACACACAAATTGAACTCCCAGACGACTATGCATTTGTTCCTTTCGTTGAAGACTTTGGTGGGGACATCAGGCTTGAATCTCCAGATGAATGTAATGTACGGCCCAATGAATATGCAGATTTGAACGTGGGAGAGAATGACTGGTTGTCTCATGTGTCACAGATCAGCAATAAAGGGAAGGTTGATGGCAGCTGGCAGCTTGATGAAGTCCCTGTGACCTTTTCAGGCTTCTTTTCAAAACATGAAGATCAAGACAATGTCAAACCTCGTGCAGTTATTGGGGTATTCCCTGTTTTCAGTGAGCAGAAAGCGGACTCACTCAGTATGCAGAAGCATGCTATGTATGTGGTCAGGGAAGCTACTGCTTTCGTAAACCCCGGCCAGATACCTGTCATTGAAGGTGACTGTCCGTTGTATGCCAGGCAGAAAAAATGTCAATGGCTGTTCCCAGAGGAGATAGGTGAGGATCGAATGGTGTGTATGATTGGATTCCTGCATCTTGAAATGTGCACCCAAGAAGCTGGTGGTAAGCTTATGGGTGGTTCTGGTTGGGAGCGAATGTTTCACCTCGCAAAGATATTCACACCCGGTGTAGCATCATCCCTACTTGGTGGGAAACATGTCAAGAGGACGCGACAGGCATATCTTCTCACTCTAGCTTGGCTTGAGATCCTCAGAAAGAATGCTTATGAGATTTACTGTCAGCAGACTGGGCCCCATGAGTCATTTGAAATGTGGGAACAGAGGATTCTTTCACAATCTCCAACTGCGCGCTATTGGGGTGAAATCGTTCGGAACTTTCTCTTGACAAGCTGTCAATTCGTTCGGAACCAACGAATCGGTAACTGGCCTGGTACACTGTGTTCTATCGATGAGTTGTGCAGTTACTTTTTTGCCCTAGGACATACAAATTATTGTCGGTGGGTCCCCGTATTTCTGAGAGACATGTCTCAGCTACCCAGGCGGCATCCTTCAATCCACAACAAATTCATGGAAGGCCATTTTGTGGTCCAGCGTAGTGAGAGGAAGTTCAGTATGATGGGTTTAGATCAGAGCCAAGAACATAGTATCCAACTACTCAAAGAAGACAGTGGTCCAAAAGGTCTCTATGGCCAGGCTGAAGAGAAAGTCGTTATTGAGCTTTCAAGGTCAGAAGTTCTGCGTGTTATAGATGAGTATGAATATGCAAGTTTCCACACAACATCATCAGATAACACGGAACACCCGGAAAGTTCGGTATCAGAGCAGAAAAAATTTCTGAATCAATTGAAATCTCTCCTCGATCTGGTGAATCAGGGACTCATTATCAACCCTTATGATGAAACTAGTGGTCAGCTGGTGACATTAGATACTGGTGAATATATGGACCCCGAAGTTAGTAAGAGTTTACGGTCATTACCCGAAAGGGGCAAGCATTTATATTCCACTTTCTTGAAGGAAAGGCTTGTGGAATGCACCGTACCCCTGAATGATGTTATTCCCAAGGCAAATATATATACCTTCCTTAACCCACCCCCAGCCAACCTGGACAAAGGCCGAGACAAACTCATGTCAAGTAAAGCAACTGCCGCAATAGTTACCCAGATGTTCGTTTCACTGCAAGCCCGGCCTGATTCAAACATGGATGAGTTTTTCATGCACGAGAATGCACGTGATCCGCCAGCATTATCCGATAGAGGTAAGCTACGGAGTGGGACAAAATCTCAAATTCTCAATTGTTTACCAGCTATTCCTGCACAAGGGAAGAATTCAGCAGCTAGACAAGCTTCAGTTGTCATCTTGGATATGCCTGCTGTAGTCCATGTAATCAAACCACAGAAAGCGGATCTGTTTGG
This sequence comes from Pictodentalium vernedei, assembly GCA_031216915.1. Classification (NCBI taxonomy): domain Eukaryota; kingdom Metazoa; phylum Mollusca; class Scaphopoda; order Dentaliida; family Dentaliidae; genus Pictodentalium; species Pictodentalium vernedei. The sequence goes on from CM062297.1 coordinate 542,836,608, forward strand.
AGAATATGCTCGATTGCAATTATTGCCATACATCGAATCTCTGATTAACACGAACACCACAAGGGTTGATGCGATCTATGACTGTTACCCCGAAGGCAGTTTGAAGAATCAGACGCGAGCAAAACGCCTCGGTGAGACAGCAGTTAGGTTGATACGGGTGTCCGAGAACGTCCCTTTACCTAAAGGGAAGAATTGGCAGGCATTCTTGAAAGTTAGTGAGAATAAAGACGAATTTTTCAAGTTCCTGTCTGCTGAACTGCTGAAATTAACATCAACATCCGAGTACCAGTTGTTAACGACATCAGGAGAATATGTACTATGCAATAAGGATGTTAGCTTATGTGACATATCTCCATCGAACCACGAGGAAGCAGACACGCGCATGATGCTTCATCTCAACCATGCAGTCTCACAAGGTCACAAAATAGCTTTTCTTCGCACGGTTGATTCTGATGTCGTCATTCTGTCTTTGCACCATTTCGCAACATTCCGTGACCTTGGACTCAGTGAGCTGTGGATTGGGTTTGGAATTGGAAAGGCATATAAAGATATGCCAATTCATGAGATAGCTTCACAACTTGGACCTGATTACTGTAAGGCCCTGACTTTCTTCCACGCCTTCACAGGTTGTGATGTAACATCCAGCATGCTCGGCATTGGGAAGAAGACAGGATGGAATGCATGGATGAATTTTCCCGCATCAACTGAAATGATGATAGAATTGACTGAGAATCCGCAAGTCTTTTCAGAGGATTCCCCTCATATGCAGCATATCGAAAAACTCACCATACAGATGTACAGTAACAGTTGTGTCAGTACACGTGTCAATGATGCGAGACGGCATATGTTCACACATGGCCTTAAGTCTATGGAAAACATCCCGCCCACCAAAGCAGCTCTGTATCAACATGTAAAAAGGGTAATTCTTGTGTCATCTTTCATTTGGCATCGTGCTCTGCAGAAACACTTATGTGTGCCAGACCCATCACAGTACGGATGGGAGTGGAATCCACGTCTCAATATTCTGGTCCCATTTTGGACTCACCTAGGAGACGCAAGTGCTGCATGTGCACTGATGCTCCACTGTAGTTGTGCCAAGGCCTGCAAGGGCAATTGCAAATGCTTGAAAGCTGGATTAAGGTGCACACCTTTGTGTAAGTGTGAAGGTGGCTGTTGTAACAATATTGAGTAGTATACTGTCATGTTAGGACCAGTCATCTCCTATTCTGGTATTTTTTTTTCCATTTTCGGCCAGTTAACACATGTCATGTTTCTAGTTGAGTTGATTTTGCTAACAAATGTTCATCCCATGTGGCTTGCTACATTGTCCGGGGTATAGGAATACAGTTTTAGATTTCGGAAAATAGTCTGTTATTTACTGCACAAGACGGTGTTAATTCATGCATAGCATGATACAATATCCCCAACTATTTTGCCTCTGTACAACAGTTGATACCTTCGTTCACCCGTGTGTTCATCTATGGTATCCTTGTCTTTCTCTGGCCATAGGCCACATGTGACTAGTCAGTTCCTACTCCATAGCAAATCAACTTGGAAATCCTTCATCTTGTAGCGCACTCATGTCTCAATGAATCCATACCTGAGTTGATCTAATAAATCTAACGTAAGGTATCAAATTGCCATACCGGATCATATTTCGATAAGTTATTCGCTAAAACATTTCGACCACTCATCGACATCAAAGGTCATGTTTTGGCTCCCAGTGGTGGCTATATCTCTATATCCCTGGTAAAGTAGCATACCATGAGGGATGGGCATTAAGTGTCGGCAACATTAATCCTGACTTGGAACACACCACATCTTAACTGGCCGAAAATGAAGAATACTACTTGTAGTCAAAAAATATTCCTGTACCTCGAATGACTGCAAACATACACTCACCCCTTCTAGTCCCATTTTGCCAATGTTCTATACTGGCAAGATAACATTGTATAATTAACAACGGGAACTAATGCATCCCGAGTTCATTCCAGCACTGCCCTTGCTGGCAGACGTGTCGCTATGGTGTTGAGATTGAACCAGAACTCCTCTAGAAATTTGATAGTTTTATTTTCTTAGAAAATAAATCTATCGAAAATGCCGGAAGTTGAGAATAGACTGTCACTTTAATTGGATTATCAAATGTCCAAGTATCCCCACTGCTGCATACTATCGAGTACCCTTGTTCATGTGTTGACAGGAATCTCTCATACCATGTTCATTTGACCATTGCATTCCCGAGAAACATTCAACACTAATTTATCTACGGACGGACGATCATACTGACAGTCAGACACACAGACGCACACATCGACGGAAATTCTGATCCCATTATCCATTAATCTTCCCCCCAACTTGTTCCAAGGGCTTCACTCCATCATTCACATCAATTACAGCACATGTATGGTGTTAGGTTTGGAGCTTCAGTTGTGCGATCGGCGAAAATAGCTTTTTTTCGATCCGCTTGGCGGCCATTTTGGATTTCGCTGCTAGTGGTGGCTAGAGGATGGTGCCAACTTGTAGCCGATCGATTTTGAAATCTCTGATGCCTACCCTTACATCATGCCAAATTTCAGGAAGGTATCACCAAGTGCACAATTCTAGCGAATTCCTCCCCCGCTAGTAACTGAAGCACCAGATCCAGAGAATCGACATTCAGCCTCCAACGACTGAGCAGAAAGTGTGTGTTGGAGAGGTCTTGATGACACGCAGCCGACCTAGAGGAATGAGATCCGTCACCGAACCGCAGAGACCAATCAGCCGGAGAATACTCCGTGCCGTTGCGGATGGGGACTGGGACAGAGTCAGAGCAAAAGCTGAGAGAACCACAGCCTTGGCCTGGGGAACCGCCACCAAATTCAATTGGGTGTGGAAAGCCATCCCCAGATGACAAAATGACTGAGAAGGGACCAGTTCCGACCTCTCCTCGTTGACTCTGAATCCAAGCGACGTGAGCAAGCTCAACAGAGTGGCGACATCCGACTCCAGTAAGGCAGCATTGGAATGCCTCTGGAGGATATCGTCCAGATATGCCGAAGTAGTCACCCTGGACTGTGTGCGATGGAAAGCTATCACATGCGACATCAGTCAGTTGAAGGCCCAAGGAGCCAGGTTGAGGCCGAAAGGCATGGCCTTGAACTGGTAAACTCGCCCCAGAAAAGCAAACCTGAGATACTTCCGTGACACCCGATGAATCAGAACGTGAAAGTAAGAGACTCGCAGGTCGAAGCTGGAAGCGAAATCTCCCTGGTGAATTGAATGGCGGACCGACCTGAAAGTCTCTATGCTGAACTTGGGAGCAATGATAGACTGGTTCAGGATACTCAGATCGAGAACCCGTCGGAGTCGGCCGTCCTTCTTCGGCACCAAGAACAGGTGGGAATAGAACCCCACTGACTGCATGTTTTTGACGACCTCGATCGCCCCCTTTGTCAGGAGATTGTCTATCTCCGTGGACAAAAGTTCCTGACGTAAAATGTCTGAAGGAATTGTGGTTGGAAGAGGCACCCTGGTCATTGTGGGGTGCCGTCGGAAGGATATTCGCAGCCCGGACCGAACAACATCCAACACCCAAGGATCGGATGTGATGGTGGCCCAACGGTCTGCGAACTCTGCTATCCTTCCTCCAACCTGGGACGAGTCGAGGTGAGGACCTTCATTTCGAGCCCCGACGAGAGGAGAAACCACCTCCTCAACTGAATGAAGAATCCTGATACTTCCCTCTAGTCTGCCGACACTTACCCTTAGCCCTGGAGTAAGAAGTAGAAGCGGTGGCAGAAGGATCAGCCTTTTGCTTCGCAGAGGAAGCAGAAGGGTACTTGTTAGGCTTGGAACGGCCCCTGCCTCCCCTAGAAGGCTGATCAAGCTGAAGAAACAGCAGCTGATCTTTGGAAGGACGTAGGATGTCATCCCGGACCGTCGACACGGAACCATGGAAAAGTTGCGGACCTGCCAAAGAAGCAGATCGAAGAGTAGCGTGCTGCTCCTCAGGAAGGGATCGGCCTGTGTCCAGCACAGAGTCCCTTTGAACTAATACCAGATTAGCCGTGTTACAGGCATGCATGTGAGTAAGATGCATGAGCGCCTTGGACAGCATACACAAAGGAGCCTGTACCTCGTCAAACTTATCTGGAGGCAGATAAGCAGCTAAAGCTGAGATGACGTGATCTGAGAAAGCATACCAAGCATCTCTCTCGATAAGCCCAACGTGGACTTCAGAGTCGTCACCGGAATGACGGCAGACTTGGGCTTGGAAAGCCCGAGGGAATTGGAGTCCTGATCCAAAACCGTCAAAGTCTGGCAGACTGACGGATTGGCGGAATCGTAGTAACGATAACGCACCAGAGGCAAAAAGGTGTCAACCCTGGTGAAGAATGGAGCCTTCATAGCCTTGGAACTCAGCTTAGAGTCCAAGGCTGAAAATGCTTCAACCAACTGTACCGACTGGCACGGTCGAAGATGCCCAGAAGCAGGTTGCTCCATAGGCTGTTGGCGCGCGACCGATGATCGCGGCCTGGCTGACACTGTCGGCTGGTTTGATGGTTTGAGATCCGGAAGGAACCCAAACACAAAATCAAGAGCTGCCCCCAAGTCCGAAGACTGCTGGCTCTCGAGATCAAGCATGACTGACTCTTCCCCTGAGTCGGAAGACACATAGCCCATCGTGGGCAAACCAGTCGACGCCTCCTATGGTGTCAGAACTCCAGGGGATCAGAAAGCGGCCTGTTTCCAATCCCGGGAGGCGGCGCCAGGAAACCACTTGCTGCCTTGTTGGAAGCAATGGGAAGGCTCTTTGACAGAACCTGAGTAAGGAGAGGGCCTCCCTAAGCTCACTATCCGGACTGGCAAAGTGGCTTCACCTCTGACCCAGCGAAAGGGTCACGATCCTCCAAAACACCCGACGCGGGACGACGAGCGGCAGCAGAAACGTCTGAAGGCAGACGTGTATAGGGGTACGACACACCCCGAGGATCAACATAGCGGGAACTCATGAGTCACCGCGGACCTCTGCGGGGAAGAAGGTCTAGGCTGCACAAAAGACGTTGGTCCCCCAAAACTGGTCGTGTGGCCAGAATGAGTGGACAGAAACACCACGGAGTTCATAGTGTTCCCACTAAGAACATCCGAATCCAATAACACAACTGTGATGCTCGATGGCGAAGAGACCACAGTAGAGGGTCCGGCCGGTAGCCACTACCAACTTCGCCGAGTTGAAGTCAGGGAAGGCTGAGGCCGATACCCCCACGTCTACACTCCCAGACACCACAGCAGACCACTGCAGGTATAAAACTACTGTGCTCAACGGCTGAGAGGACACGGTAGGGGGTTCAGTCGGCAGCCACTTCCGACTTTGCCGAGTTGAAGTCGGGGAAGGCTGAGGCCGATAACCCACAACCACACTACAGACAGCCCTGCAGACCCTTGCAGGGATAAGCTGAGGCCGGCTAAAAACGGTGCCCAATGACGTTGTAGACGGAACAGCAGTAGCAGCAGATACGACGGGAGCTGTTGGAACTGGTGGAAAAGCGGAGAGAGCCACCTAGCTCGGCCTCCAAAGGAGGAGTCACAACCCCCCAAGTGACAGCCTCAGATGTCGACTGGAGAGGGCGCATAGTCCCGGAACCAGGCATCTTTTCACCAGAAATCCAACAGCTCCCACAGTATCCACCACGGTAAAAAACTGCACATTCCCCACGGAAGGGGAATAACTCTCACCAGACATGGTCGAGTCGGGAAGCCCCAAAATGACAGCATCCCCCCTGCTGGTGCGGGAGGAGCTGCACATCCCCCACGGAGGGGGAGCAATTCTCACCAGACGTGGTCGAGTCGGGCAACCCCGAAACGACAGCATTCCCCACCCCCTGCGGGGGTGGGTGGAGCTGCTCATCCCCCACGGAGGGGGTAAACTCACACCAGAGGTGGTTGAGTCGGGAGGTTCCCGAAACGACAGCGTTCCATATCACCCGCGGGTGTGGAAGAAACAGACACGAGAACGCACCAAAGCGAGGGCAAAAGGAATTGCCCTAAAGGAACCGAACTGGAAATAACAGAGGTGAGAGCAGTAGAAGAAAAAAGGTGAACTCAACAGAAACAGAAAGTAGAAAAACACCCTCAACTACGAGAGAAGGTGGCAGAAAAAAAAAATGGTGGGTACACGACAGAACCCAGACGGTCGACAGGGACTGAAAAAACAGAAATTCAGCCCTCAACAGAGTGAAGAAATCCTGTCCAGACAGTCCCTGATGGACACCTAACTCAAATAAATTCATCAACCGAAAAAATTATTGTCGAATCGCGTGATGTCGAAAACAAAAAATTCGCGAAAACGGAATAGTAAATAATATACAATGAGAATGTGGTTGAAAATATAAACGAGAATATATAAAACACAGTCCTGTTATTATACGATCTTCAGATCCATAATTCCAGTCACAGGAAAACCATTATCGACGAGTTAAAATATCACTGTTACTGAGCAAGATGGCACACATCCACCACGTGTGCAGATAATCAAAATAATGATGAATTGATGCACTGCGCACTGTTTTACGGTAGTCGTGGATTTGTACTATGGAAGAGCGTTCCATACTGGGTGTGCGGCGATGGTGCTCGACACAGTTTTGGCTTATTTTTTTTATTGGGAAAGATTAAAATAGAGAGTATTTTATCCGAGTTAGGTTCTTCCACTGTAGTGCAAGCCTGTAGTAAACAATTGAGGTAGGTTGATAAGAAATCTTTTTGCAAGTGTCATCTGCTATTCCGATTGGGTATAAAGGTTTTAGAAGACCTCCAATGAACTGGGCTGTCCCTGAAATACCAGATATCACCACCACCACCTACAATTACAAAACAATATGGTGAAATTCCTAGACATTTTTGTGGTTATCCATCAGCCGATGATGGACAATTAATTTAATAGCTCCCAAATTATCCACACCATTCAGCATAACTGTCATGGGACAAAGAAATGAGTGTACCAAAACACCAGCGAACTGATTTCTGACTGTTATTTATTTATTTATAGGAAATTAACAGCCAGGGTCACCTCATGTTAGATAGTTTTACAGGTGGAGGAAGCTGGAGCCCCAGAGAGAACAACCGAGCAGCAGCAGCGAGCAATTGCCTGACTCACCAACTCCACACAAGCAGGGTTAGCATTGGTTGAAGACAAAGTGCACCACTGATGTGCAGTATGCCTTTGTACACAGCATGACCATGAATTTGAATGCCTGTGGCATAATTAAGCATTTACAATATCTACATATATACGATAAATAAATAACCACTTGCAATACCTTCATCTGCAAGAGCTGTGAAAATGAGAAAATTTATAGTAATTTATATATTTTTTATACTTACCAATGACCCAGACTTAGCTGGTGCTAACTCTAAATTATTCAGGGTCAAACACAAATTTTGCCCCCCCAATCCCCAAAATTTCAATCCAAATCAAAACATCCAATGTCCTATATGGTCCTCCATATTTCTGTCCACTGTGCATGCGCAGTGTCAAGGAAGTACCAAAATTGGCACCAAATCCTCATTCTTACAACCAGTGCCTGGTAAATGTTATATGATCAGCGGGGAGATATGAGTTCCCAACTCATGGGAGGGCCATCCCCGTCCAGGTCATTGGTAAGTATAAAAAATATATAAATTACTATAAATTTTTTCATATTTTTATACTGTACCAATGACCCAGACGTAGCCGAATAGAAACAAGAGGCCCCACAGGGCCTGAAGCGCTCATCTTGTACAGAACACAATTTAAACAGAGTCCAAGAATGAGTCTACATTAAGCAAGCCATCTCCATAGGCTACACTGTCAATCCTTGAGTCCCTCAGGAGTGACAAAAATAATCTGGGCATCATGCCTTTTCTTCAGTTGATCATAAGTAAAATGTAGAGCTCCCCTATGAAGCCCCTTGATACATGTACAACCTATGTGGATTAATCTTAGTACCTCTAGAGGGTACTGAATACAAAATTTTTAATTCTTCAGCAAAATGGCCAATTCCGGCTCCCATACAGAGCCCAAATATTAACCAAGGCTCTTGATTTGAACACAGTTAAATCTGACTTCCCTAGAGATGTTGTATACTGAATATGAAAGCATTCCGACTGGTGGATCTGAAGAAGAGAAATTGTAAAGAAATTTCTTCGAATTGCACTAAGTTCAAATTTGGGCTACCATAGCGAGCCCAAATATTAACCTATGGATCCGATTCGAACAAACTTGAATCTGACCCCCCTAGAGATGTTGTATACCAAATGTGAAAGCATTCTGACAAGTGAATCTGAAGAAGAAGATTTTTGAAAAAATTCCCTCATATTGTACTAAGTTAAATTTCATGTTCCCATATGGAGCCCAAATATTAACCTAGGCACTCGAATTGAACAACCTGGAATCTGACCCCCCCTAGAGATGTTGTATACCAAATATAAAAGCATTCCGACTGGTGGATCTGAAGAAGAAGATTTTTAAAGAAATTTCCTCATATTGCACTAAGTAAAAATTTGGGCTACCAAGGTGAGCCCAAATATATAAATATATACCTAGGGATCTGATTTGAACAAACTTGAATCTGACCCCCATAGAGATGTTGCATACCAAATATCAAAGCATTCTGACTGATGGATCTGAAGAAGATTTTTTTAAATTACCCTCCATATTGAACAAAGATAAAATTTGGGCTTCCGTAGGAAGCCCAAATAGTAACCTAGGGACTTGGTTTGAACAATCTAGAATCTGACCCTCATAACAATGATGTATACCAAATATTAAAAGATTCTGACTGGTGGTTCTGAAGAAGAAGATTTTTAAAGAATATTCCCCATATTACCCTATGTTAAAACTTTGGGCTCCTGTAGAGAGCCCAAATATGAACCAATGAGCTTTATTTCAACAAACTTTTATCTGACCCCCCCTATGAATGCTGTATACCAAATATCAAAAGATTCTGATGATTGGTTCTGGAGAAAAGATTTTACAAATTTTTTGCAAATATGCTGACTCAGCATTTTTTTGATGCCCCTTACAGAACACCCTAACATAACTGATGGCAATTTTTTTTACCATTCAATTCTACTGGTCATAAGGATACTTCATACCACATAAAAGCTCTCTGTTCCGTGGGGTTTGGGAAATATGGGCGTTTGAAAATATTTCTATTTTTAGCTCCCAGGGTTCCCATGGGGATGAGGGAATTTTTTTTTTGCATGGGTCAAGTACTCATGACACAATACTACCACAAACCAAATTTGGTTCACACCGGACCATCGGTTCAGAAAATAGAAATTTTGGGCGGGGCCAAAAATCTTACCCCTCCTATTACAAAGCCATAGGTTACTTCACGAACTTCGTTTGAACAAACTTGATTATACACCTCATATGGAAGCTCCATAGCAAATATCAAGTCATTGTACACATTGGTTTTTGAGAAGAAGATTTTAAAAATATTTTGGAGCATTTTCCCTCACTCCCTCCCTATGGGACTGGGCATGCTGAGTTGAACAAAAATGAAATGCCCCTTTGGGACCATCACTCACACAAACTTTCACTTGAATTGGCCCAGTGGCTTTGGAGGAGAAGACCAAAACATGGTGTTGACGGATGACGGACGACAGACAACGGACGACAGACGACAGACGAAGAGCGATGAGATTAGCTCAGCTTAACTTTGTCAAGATGAGCTAAAAAGGCTGGAGGGCCTAGGACATAAAGGAAAATCCAATAGGCTCAATTACATATACAGAATTATCCCCTCAAGGAGAAAAGGAAAAACAGGATTTACATATATCTTTCTTGTTTATACAAAAAAAGAAAGATATATTACCAATCCGTAATTGAGCACAAAAACATCAATGCTCTCTATTAACATCCAGTATAACCCATTATACTATTTTTTTTTTAAAGGAAAGCCAATAAAGAAAGATAGTCCAGAGAATGAGACTCTTTATACTCATTTAAAAGTGTCCGAGGATTGTATATTAACGCTCGTATGACACGTGACATATAAAAATGCTTCACACCGAGCTACACTTTAAAAATATTCCATAAATGAGATCGACATTAGCTTTACACTTTAAAACCATCCCAGCACCGACTCGGAATTACTGACTCCAGAGGAGGTATTCCCTTGATTTTCACTATAAAGCAGGTGATATAAGGGAACACCATCCCCCCTCCCCCTCCCCCACCCTTCCCCTTGCTTAGGGTCAATCACCCCAGAATGAAGAGGGCAGCAGGACAGAGTCACTGCTGGAACAGAAAGCCTGCATAACTATAGTTGCAACTGTTTAGTGGACGACATTCTGAGCAACAGATAACGGACCTAAACAACGAAGGTCGCCAGAAATAGACTCAATATTTCTAAGGTAAAAATTTGTGAACGTAGAAGGCTGAGACCAGTATGCAGCCTTCATCAAATAGGTAATAGCAATACTATTAGCATAAGCCCAAGATGTAGACAGCACTCTTACTTCATGTGCTGAAATCTTAAGCACAGACTGCTGTGGAGAAGATAATTTTTCATAAGCAGTACGAATAGTCAATTGAATCCACCTGGAAATAGAATGGACTGAGATGTCACTTCTATTAGGCAGCAGAGACAGAAAGAAACTTTTTTGTCCCTTTCCGATAAACTCAGATCTACGTTTGTAAATACGCATAGCTCTAACTGGACATAGCAAAGGCCGATGGCCGTCTGAGGATGGAAGAGTCTTAATAAGGGTACTTATTAGGAGTCTGATTCTTAGCCAACAAGTGTTTGACCACCGAGGTGGTATTAGTCCCCTACGGCGCTTTTGTGACAAAAGGTGTTTTTGTCACAGAAGACACTAGAGTATATAAGCATCTTGGATTTTGAGAAAAAAAATATTGAGCGTGCATAATCCCCTCACAACCCTTTATATGTACCATATATGAAAGGCGTAGCTTGGACCATATTGGAGGAATGAGTGATAACATAAAATAGAGAAAAAAGCTTAAAAAAAACACAACAAAAATGGCTGCCATTCTGCCATCTTGGATTCTGAAAAATAAATATTGACTGTGCATCATTCCCTCAGAACCATTTATCCATGTACCAAATATGAAAGGTGTAGCTTAAAGCATGTTGGAGGGAGAGGTGGTAACATAAAAAAACAGACAGACAGACAGACAGACGGACGGACAAATTTTGAGAAAAAAATATTGAATGTTCAACATCCCATTACAACCCTCTATCCATGTGCCAGATATAAAAAGTGTAGCTTGAACCATGTTGGAGTGAGGGGTGGTAACATAAAATAGAGAAAAAAGCTTAAAAAACACAACAAAAATGGCCGCCATGCCGCCATCTTGGACTTTGAAAAAAAAATATTGAACGTGCATCATCCCCTCCCAACCCTCTATCCATGTGCCAAATATGCAAAGTGTAGCTTGAACCATGTTGGTGGGAGGGGTGGTAACATGAAAATAGAGAAAAAAAAGCTTAAAAAACACAACAAAAATGGCCGCCATTCTGCCATCTTGGATTTTGAAAAAAAATTTTTTGAGCGTGCATCATCCCCTCAGAACCATTTATCCATGTACCAAATATGAAAGGTGTAGCTTAAAGCATGTTGGAGGGAGAGGTGGTAACATAAAAAAACAGACAGACAGACAGACAGACAGACAGACAGAGACAGACGGATGGACGGATGGACAGACAGACGGATGGACGGACGGACAGACAGACGGATGGAGTGCAATCCTATAGTTCCCTTACGGTTCCCGTAGGGGACTAAAAATCCATTAGTAGTCCAAGTAATAGTATTACCAATACTACGATAGTGAGAATCATCAACAGATAGAGCAGGAAGCTCACTAACTCTTCTAGCCGAAGAGAAGGCTAAGAGAAAAGCTGTCTTATATGATAAGTATTTGAAGTCTACCGTATCCAGGGATTCAAATGGTGCTTCTTTTAGCTTCAGAAGAACAGAAGCTAAATTCAACTTAGGAATTAACCTAAGGGTTCTAGGTCTAGTTATCGAAAAGTTTTTAACTAACTTAGATAAAGACATTAGATCCAATTTGTAAGCTATCATGATGAGCAGAAGTATCCGATAGCATAGACCTATAACCCTTAATAGTTATTGGCTGCAGTTTGATCTCGTCAAACAAGTAGACCAAAAAATTAGCAATGTCTGGAAGGGAGGGATCATAGATATCAATAGAATGATCCCTACACCAACGAGAGAAAACCTTCCACTTAGCAGCGTAATTTAGCGAAGAGGAGGTCCTCCTACAGTTAAAAATTGCATCCACTGCTCGTCCTGTAAATTGCTTGCTGTGCAAGAAGGACTGCATAACGGAAATACATGAAGGTTGAGACCTTGCGGGTTGTGATGCAGTGTGCGCGATTTCCCCTGCGAAAGAAGGTCCTCCCACGGAGGAAGCTTCCGAGGAATGTCCCATAACAGACACCTGAGTATATTTATCCATGGTCTCTGGGGTGACAGAGATGCTACCAACAGAATCCTGCAGTGAGATTGCTTGATTTTTAGCAATATCTGTTGAATCAACGGAGCTGGAGGATACGCATATCCTATCATTCCGTCCCAAGAGATCGAGAGAGCGTCTACTGCGAACGCTCGAGGATCTGGGCATGGCGACACATACGTCTGCAACTGATTGTTGAGATGCATCACAAACAAGTCTATCATTGGACGATCTCATTGGTAGCAGATCTGATTGAATACTCATTTGTTGAGAATCCATTCTGATGGCAACATATGACCTTTCTGAGAAAGGGAGTCCGCTAGAACGTTCAGACGACCCGGAATATGATGGACCGACAGAAGAACATGATGCTCTAGGACAAACAGAAGGATTCTTAAGTTGAATAATGGAATTGAATGAGTGCCTCCCTGGTTCTGAATGTACGCTACTACTGTCGAACTGTCGGACAGTATTTGAACATGTGAACTCTGAACTATGTTCATCAAATGACGTAGCGCAAGCCAAATTGACATCTCTTTGATGTTTATGTGCTTGTTCAGCTGCTTGAAACTGCGGATCCCAAAGACCCTGGCACGTCGAATCTGTTGGGCTCAATGTCGCGCCCCAACCTGTTTGACTCGCATCCGTCATAATCGTAAAAACCGGATCCGGCAGTTGGAGTGGAACTCCCTGAGTCAACCACTGAATATCTGTCCAAGTCTGAATCTCTTGTTTTACTTGGTTCGACAAGACAATGTTCGTTTCGAGCGAATGAATCTTCACACTCCAATTTTGAGTAAAAAATATCTGGAGTGGAGGAGTGCGTAAGCGCCCCATCGGAATAAGGTTCGCAGTGGCTCTGCACAAACCTATCAGTCGCATGAATTCTCTCGCTGTTACTACATCTGAGTGTAGACAAAAGCGAGCATAACAACTGACTAATTTCGCTCTGGGCAACGGAAGATGAACCAGATTGTTGTGCGTCTCGAAGCTCATTCCCAAGTGAATGAACGACTTGGATGGAACTAGATCTGACTTCTTTTCATTTACTATGAAACCGAGACGTCGGAGCAATTGAGGCAGACTCTGAACATCGTTCTGAAGAGTTAATCTGTCGCCGTACCTCTGAAGAATGTCGTCCAAGTAGGCCAAGGTTGCCGCAAAAGAATGAGTTCGGAAATGAATCATTACCGAGTTCATTATTCGAGTGAAGGCCCAGGGCGCAAGATTCAGTCCAAAGCACATTGCTCGAAACTGATAAACGACTCCTAGGACAGCGAAGCGAAGGTACTTTCTGAACATCGGATGTACCATGACGTGAAAGTATGCATCCTTGAGATTGCTCGCAGCATAATCGTTCACTCGAATGCTTGCTCTCACCGATCGAATGGTCTCCATGTAAAATTTTTGAGCCATGATCAGCTTGTTTATCCAGTTTAGATCTATAACTGGACGGAACGAGCCATCTGGTTTTGGTACCAGGAACAGGTGACTGTAAAAACCGGGAGATTCCTGGTTTTCTACGACCTCTATTGCGTTCTTCTCCAGAAGATATTGCACCTCTGATAGAAGCGAATCTCTTCTGAAGGTTTGACGGAAGCTGAGTCCATCGTGGACTTCGTGTTAACGGAGGCTTTTCTCTGAAGGACAGTTTTAGACCTTCTGAAATAACCTCCTGAACCCATCGGTCGTCCGTAATTGACAACCAGTTGGTTAAGAATCTTGACAACCTTCCGCCCACTGGAGCGCAATAGAGGTTCTGACCTTCACCTCCTGGACCTGCGAGGCTTGCGGGAGGAGAAACTACGTCCTCCCCGACCCGCACCTCGACCAGTCGACCTAGGGGCATCTGACCGGTTGTCTCGGCCAGCATTACGTCCCCTACCTGAGTTGCTACTCTGACGGTCTCTGGAGTAAGAGCTAGAGGCTTTTTTAGATCCTCTATAGGAGATTCCCTTGGACGTACTCGCCCCAGAAGTTCCTGACTTACTCCTCTCTGCTGAGTCCGGTTTCTTAGAAACGGACTTAAAGAGCAGAGAATCTGAAGCTTTCTTGGTAATCTGATCGTAGATTAATGAAAGCTTACCATCAAAGAGAAGTTCTCCTGAAACCGGAGCGACTCGAAGAGAGTTTTTCACCTTAGAATCCACCTTAGTGGATGAAGCCAGGGCAGCATCACGTCTGACTAACTCCAAATTTGCCACTGAAAGGGCGGAGTTATACGTGGAAAATGCGATTGCCCTATGAAGAACTCTCAAGGAAGTTTGAACATCCTGGAATTCTTTACCATCGAGACGTTGTGCTAACGCTCTGGTAAGGTGATCTGCATATTTTAAGGCATCTAAACTGGCTCTGTTAGACGAGATTGTCGTCTCCAACGTACTGGAGAGAATCGACATAGACGCCGGCAATGACAACTCCAAGTCTTCGGCCTGGTCGTCTAAACGCAGAGGAACTCTCGGAATGCCCTTTCCTGCCGTTTCAAATTTATTTCTACTGTTGATGAATGGCAGATGTAGAGCATGTTGCGATAAGAAACTGGATCTGCCTGTCTTAGAGGCTAACCTAAAAATAGCGTCATTCAGCAATTCGAACGTCTGTGAGACATTGCTGGACTGGACCGGAAACTCAGGAACGACGTCCTTAGTCCGGCCGAAAAAATCTGTATCCAGTGACGCTATCAGTCTCTTATCTGGTATCGCAGCTCTCTGGTCCAATGGAACAACGTCTGGAAGGTGTTGCCGTATAAAATCTACTGCCACCTTATGTTGTTCCAGAAGGGAAAAATCCAGCTCTGCAGATTCCCTTTCACCATCCGACTGGACCAGATGCGAATCTCGGTCGTCCCTATCTGACACTACAGGGGAACGTACCGACCCAGCTTCCTCAGACAGTTCCTGATCTGAAAGAGTTTCCGATGGTTGCTGGGATGCTGTGATGAGTTGCGCTATCTGTGATAGCAAGTCCGTCACGGAGGCCTGTGGAGCTGCGGTCTTACATTGTTTAGCCACTGGAAGCTCCTGGGAGGGTACCTCTTGCATAATCCTTTTATGCGTACATCCTGACTGGTAAGGCCCCGTGTCCTTGGCTACTGGATGGAGTGACCTGGTCGACGTGGAATCCTTTGTCGGCGAAGCAGGCTGGATATCTGAGGTCACATAGCCAAGGTGTGGTCATGTGTGTTGGCGTGTGGGAGAGGAAGCCAATAGACTAGCCGACCCCGACTGTCTATGCGACGGAGCGTCCCGAGCAGGAGGAGTGGACGTAAGCTCTGACGAACGTTATGTGCAACAACATCTGGCCCCAGATGCTGTTGTAAGAGAGAAGGGCCTCTCTCGCTTGCGGTCCGGGTAGACCTGAACGAGCTAGCTACCGGACTAACTGGCTTCCTCTGATCCATCCTCCGATCCGTCGTCGCAGGGTGTGCGTGATCCGAGATTATAGTGCTCGCAACACCCTTTCTCCTCTCCTGGACCGCAACGGACGTACCCGGTGTCACATCACATTACGAGTGATAGATCCGCCAGTCGAGCTAGCTGGCGACAAGGTCATCAATCCTACTAAGGATCTAGGCCCTTGTCTAATTTCCTTGAGCACTTTTGCCGCTAGCTCTTCATTGGTTTGTGACGGTGGCAGCACACTTCTGGAAGACATCACGGAAACATCACCCTGTTCTTGTTCCTCTGAAAAAGAGACTGAAAAACTAGAGTGACCCTGTGGTGAAAGGACCGGCATGGACCTCTCATCACTAACAATATACCATGACACACGTCTCCAACGTTTGTCATCCCAACTGGCACACACTGAACAAGAATTAGTGCGAGTACAGTGGCTACAGCAAATTAGTGATGTTCCGATTAATCGAGTTCATCGAGCATTACTCGTTTGGACCTTTATTTTGATTAATCGAGTAGATTTTCACGTACTCGAGTAAAACCGAGTTGAACGAAGAAACTTTTGAAGCTGAGAAGTGGTACGAAAATCATCGTGGAGATTTCATTTTCAGAAGACACAGTGTCGATTACGACATGAAATGAAAGTGTCAATGACACTGTAGCTCAACTTGTTAAGACATGTACATGTATAGTGTGTGACACAGCAATAACAAACATCTAGGTAATGACCTGATAACAAAGGTACATATAAAGTATTGTAACGGTCTGTACATAAATACTGACCGTAGCCTGTAACAAATGTATAGGTAAAGTATTGTATTGTATTGTATTAGTCAGATGCTAAACAAGAAAAGAAATCTTTGAGTCTCAGAGTGGGTCTGACTGAACCCCAAAATATTTGTTCTCATAGCAGTGATAACAAAGGCACCCCAAAACATACTTGTTCTTGTCCCAAGGTGAAAACAAAGGTACCCAAGAAGTTTCATGAAGATCAGTTCATAAATATGAGCTGTATAGAAGTTGTGACAAAAAACTGATTGGACATAATTTCGGTACAAAATGGCCACTGGCAGCCATCTTAAATAAATACAGCCTCTAGCCCGAGCTGTATAGACATGTGCACTTACAGTGTATAAGTAGCACTGAATAAATCAAAGTTCATCTAATTTGCATAATTTCTGCACGAGAAAAAAACCTGTACTATATGTGATGTATTCCATGTTACTAAACATTCATACAAAAATTTATTCAAATCAGAACTTTCATACAGAAGTTCTGTACAAAAGACTGATTGCACTAATTTTGGTACAAAATGGCTGCTGTTGGCTAGCTTGAATTTCGGACCACACCCCAAAACATTCGTTCTCATCCCACGGTGATAACAAAGGTACTCAAGAAGTTTCGTAAATATCGGTTCATAAATACAGCCTCTAGCCTGAGCCGTATAGAAGTTGTGTACAAAAAACTGATTAGACCTAATTTCGATACAAAATGGCCACTGGCAGCCATCTTGAATTTTGGACCGCACCCAGAAACACTCATTCTCGTCCCAAGGTGATAACAAAGGTACCCAAGACGTTTCGTGAAGATCAGTTCATAAATACAGACTCTTGCCCGAGCCATATTGACATGTGTATTAACTGTTTGTAAGTAGCACTGAAAAAATCAAAGTTCATCTAATTTGCATAAGTTCTGCACGAAAAAACCCCCCGAATTATATGTGATGTATCCCATGGTACTAAACATTCACACAAAAAATTATTCAAATCAGCGCTTTCATACGGAAGTTGTGTGCAAAAATCTGATTTTAGTACAAAATGGCTGCCATCGGCCATCTTGAATTTCAGACCGTACCCAAAAACACTCGTTCTCGTCCCACGGTGATACCAAAGGTACCCAAGAAGTTTCGTAATGATCGGTTCATAAATGTGGCCTCTAGCCCAAGCCGTATTGGCATTTGCACTTGCAGTGCTGAAAGTAACACTAAATACATCAAAGTTAGTCTAATTTGCATAATTTACGCACAAGAAAAAAACCTGTATTATATGTGATGTATCCCATGGTACTAAACATTCATACAAAAGATTATTCAAATCAGTGCTTTCATATGGAAGTTCTGCACAAAAATCTGATTGCACCTAATTTTGTACAAAATGGCTGCCAGTGGCCAACTTGAATTTTGGATCGGACCCAAAAACACTCGTTCTCATCCCACAGTCATAACAAAGGTACCCAAGCAGTTTCGTAAAGATCGGTTCATAAATACGGCCTCTAGCCCGAGCCGTATCCAATTGTTGACGTATGGACAGACGGACAACGGGCCATGACAAAAGCTCAAATTTGGCTTCGCCAAAGTTGAGCTAAAAATGGTTTGTATTTCCGTAACGTATCATGGTTTCATGGTGATAGTGGTAAAGTCAACACCTGATTTGAATAAAACGTGAATCTGACCTCACTATGGATGTCATATACTAAACATCAACAGATTCTCACTGGTGGATCTGAATACGAAATTAAAATTTAGGCTCCCATAGGGACTTGATATGAACAATTTGAATCTGACCCCCATGTAGATGCTGTATACCAAATATTAAATGATTCTGACTGGTGGATCGCAAAATGAAGATTTTTAAGAGTTATTCTTCACATTGCACAAAGTTAAATTTCTGGCTCAAATATAAAACCCAGGGACTTGCTTTGAACAAACTTGAATCAAACCCCCATAATGATGCTGTATCCTAAATATCAAAATATTTTGACTGGTGGATCTGAAGAAGGTGATTATAACATAATATTCCTGATATCGCACAAAGTTAAAATTCAGGGCCCCTAGGGGAGCCCAAATATTAATCCAGGGACTCATTTTGAACAAACTTGAATCCCACCCACATAAGAATGCTGAATACTAAATATCAGAAGATTCTCACAGTGGATCAGAAGATGATTTACAAAGACTTTTCCCTCATATCACACTAAGTTAAAATTTAAGCTCTGATAAGAAGCCCAAGTATGAACCCATGGACTCGATTAGAACAAACTTGAATCTGACCTTCATAAAGATACTGAAAACCAAATATCAAAAGACTAACAGGTGGATCAGATGCAGATTTTCAAACAATATTGCTCATATTCAGGCTTCCACACAGGAGCCCAAATATGAACCCAGGGACTTGATTTCAACAAACTTCAATCTGATCCTCCCAAGTAAGTTGTATCTCAAATATCAAAAGATTCTGACAAGTGCCTCTGGAGAAGAAGACTTTTTTAATCTTTTAAAATATGCCAACTTTTTAAAAATTTGGGGGAATTTTCACCCACCCCCTCCCTGCATGGAAAATACAATTCTATTTATATTCATGTCACTCTGACCAATGACCTACAGATCAAAAAAGCAATCCCAGCCATCATCCTCGTATAAGACCTCTGACCTACAGAGATCTCAACAGCACTCCCATCCATCTTCCCACTGTAGGCACCCAATGTCATGAAGTATGAGCACTGTATGATCAAAAACAAAGAAGTTATTTTAGAGAAACCAAAATTCTATTTTGTAGTATCAATGACATTGACTTCTAATGTAAGACACAACCCTAATCACAGACAACTTTTTGGCAAACTGTGTATGAAGTTATAGTTTCAAACCCAAGAGGAAAATGAAGTTAATGCATCAATACCAAAATTCTATTTATAGAAGTGACCTTTTACCCTAAACACAATCCCAAATTACCCAACATTAATTTCCTTAATCAAGTCCCTGACTTGACTAATTAAGTGAGCAATTACAGATGAATCTATTCATTCTATCCATCAAAACATCGGAATTATCACCTTGATTTATTTCTTTATATTTATTTGTGTTAAGTCACTTTCTGCATCTTTGGCTATCTTATGACTGCAACATAGGGATGAAGACAAATTTTGCCAACCATACCCATGCAGCCCACTTTAGAGGGCATTGGTTCCAGGTGTATCATGCAGATGATCAGTCACGGTGACATTATTATAGCTCAGTCTGGTACCAAATGCAGTTAAAGTAACATTGAGAAGTGTCAATGTAAGTGCTAAATTGACAAGTGCCAATGTTGGTGCTTAATATATATAAAAAAAAAAAAATAAAAAAAACAGGATTTTTGTCATAGTTACGACCGATAAGCACTTGTTGAATCAGATGATGCAAGTGTAATTCAACACTTTCTGTCTTTGGTCACCATATTCAGCAGAAAAAAATCTTTCAACATCAATCTTCAACTGAAACCAATAAGTAATTTGCCATTGAGCTTGGGTTTTGAACCTTAGAAGTGACAAAAACATTCCAAACTTCAGCTGAGACAGGTGGACTACACCTCAATATGTCGCATGGTACACACAGAGAAAAAATGTGTGATCATCCATATTTGATGTGCAATATTAATTTGATTCAAAATTTTTGGGTGAATATTTGATAAAAGTGTAAATTTAGAAACTGCGTGTTTGCAAATTAAAGTAAATTCTAGGAAGGAAAGTAAGAATGTACAACAGTATCAACGTTCATACTATTTAATGCTTAAACCTTGGTGGGGAAATACAAACACAAAGGTTGAATGTGAGTTTTTAAAATACGAAAAAAAAACCCTGAAAATAAGACTAACCTCAGTTCACTTCTGTACACTCTGGAATAGCACATAATTAAAATAAAAAGTTAAGTTACCTCATAATAATATACCTCTGAAAGTGTTATCGCCCTCTATATCAAATTTACCTGTGAAATGCAATACCTCAGTGAGCTGTATCCTGCAGTTAATTCTTTCACAACTCTTCCCTCCAATGCAACATTTGCAAATCACTTTCAAAGGATTGACATACTGATGAAAAATTGTAAAATATTATGATCATTCATGAGGTACTAGTCTTGGTGTGATAAAAATGTATTTATACAATTTCTACCAAATTATCTGAATGCTGATAAAAGAAACTTTTCAATCTTGTCAAATCGGATAGCTAAGTTTGCATAGGACTATTAAGAGTATATGTCAGGTAAAATGTAATGGTTCTCGTCAATTTATATTGGTATTATAATTATATTTCCGAGATTAACCCTTTACCCAACGTAATGGCCAAAACCGGCCAGCTTTTTTCCAAAAAATCGCCAATTAATTTTCATTATTTTTTTCATTTTTTGTCTCAAATACATAGGTTATGACCCCTCAGTGGAACAAGCTCGTTCCAATGAGGGGTCATAACCTATGTTTTTGAGACAAATAATTAGTTATTCAAAATTTTTTTTTGCAAGTGTCGTCTGTTTTTCATGTTAGGTAATGGGTTAAATATAATTTACAAGTTATTACTAATACCTTGGCATCACCTCTACTCTTACAACAAAATGAAAAGAAATTGGACATTTTAAAATTTATCATGCAAAGGCTCTCGATCCTTTACAGAAAAAAGTTAACACTGGGCTATATTATATATAGGGATGCTCTCAATCAGCATAAGGAACTTATCTGATCAGTTAAAAAACTCCAAATCCACGTGTCCTCCACTGAGGTTAGACGATATGAAATAAAATTGCTAGTGGGATCTCTTCAGCTTTCCTGAAATGCCTTTAGGGCAGTTATCATAAATAGGATTGAATATGTGTTTAAAGGAAATAACAAACCGTTAATCCCAACCTTAACTAAAAAGAACATAAATTTTTAGTTAAAAGTTTGCAAAGTATAATAAATGATGGAGGCCTTAACTTTAAAGTGATATATGGTACGTATATGAAAAGGGATTATCTAATGAAGATAAAAACTAAATATGGAAGAAATTTCATTGATGAGAATTAAAGGGGTTGAAATATTTTTAGCCTAAAACTCACACAAAGCTCCACATATGACCTTGACAGTGTCTTTGAAGGTTATGGGCACAGATCTCCAGGGGGGCATCTGCTAATGGTACACAGCAATCATGGAAACAATACCACTAACATGCAATGATCTTTACAGTTAATTACAAATGTTGATAATACCAGTGTTATAATGAGTAACACACGTCTCACCTCCACTAAAGCATGTTAAGTTAAAGATGAGCAGAATTCTCTTTTAAAATCGGGCTCTCAACTGTTTATCAATAAAAAGCTGTGAAATATCAATATGTGTGCTCAAACTAATCATGTCTCAAATTTCATCCTACTGAAGAAGGCAGTGAACAATAATGAAAGTGTCAATGACACTGCAGCTCAATCTGACAAACTTGAACTTGGTAAGTTATAAGTGAAATGGCAAAATTGAAGATAATTGGTTCCAATGTTATTTAGTGAAACTTCAACTTAACAGCATTGTGTGTGCACAACGTCAGAGCAATCCATACATTTTTAAATGCAAACTGTAGGGCTGGCTAAAGGAAGAATGTTGATACACAAATGCAGCAAGGTTAAAGGTCATTGTAAACGGCAACTTTTTTCACAGAAATGAATGGTAATCGATAGCGCTTATCTGGAGGCCTCACCTAACGAGCACTCCAAGTTCAAAAACAATCCTATGATAAATGTGCCCTGCAGGCCATGTCAAAGAAGAATGTTGATGCACAAATGCAATAAACTCAAAGGTTGTTGCTAACAGCAAAAGTTTTTGATGAAAAAGAAAAGAAAATCGACAGCTCCTATCTTGGTCACCCTGAATAAGCATACCAAGTTTCAAAACAGTCTGATGTTGAATGCACCCTCTGAGGTGTACCAAAGGAAGATGTTAATGCACAAATGCACTAAGTCTGAAGGTCATTGCTAGTGGCAATGTTTTTTGTTCCTTCTTTTTTTTCTGGAAATTCATAAATATTTAAATTTTACAGTAAATTTCCTTTCTTATTATACCTACTGCAATTGTTTACTACAGGCTTGCACTACAGAGGAAGACTTTAACTCGGAAAATATACTCTCTATTTGATCTTTCCCAAGAAATTTGGGAAAGAAAAGTGGTGCAAAAACACCACGAAAAAATAAGCCCAAACTGGGTCGAGCGCCATCGGCACACACCCAGTAGGGGACGCTCTTCTCTTAGTACAAATCCACGACTTCCGTTAACCAGTGCGCAAGGCAGTCACCAATGAATCATTCTTTTGAGTCCGCCAACATAGGAGTTATGTGATCATCAGGGAGGAAGGATTCTTACCGGAATAAGAAGACGGAAGGGCCTCCATGTAAACAACTGTGGTAGGTATAATAAGAAAGGAAATTTACTATAAAATTTAAATTTCTTATCAACATACCTTACAATTAATTACTACTGGCTAAATAGACAATAGGATGGAGGGAATCACATAACCAACCCACACATAACCCAACTGCACTGGAACCATGGACAGAGGAAGAGGTCCCTAGGCCTATCAAACCATAGCATCACAAACATTGTAAAAGGCAATGAGAGATGAGGCGTATGGTTATGTGCAACACGCAGACAGAAAGGGCAGTAACAGTACAGAGCTGGAACTGACCTTGTAAGAAGTCGAATGGCTGGGATAGACAAGTCTGAGCAGAAGAAAGAGGGCCCGTAGTACAAAGGTCCTCTGCCTGCTCCTGCAACTGTAGCAGATAAGTGGAGAAAGGAGCATTTCTCCAGTAGGCTGCCCGCATAACATCCGACAACATAGCAGAGTTAGTATAAGCCCCAAGAGGTAGACAATGCACGCACCTCGAGGCATAAAAACAATTGGTAATACAATCGCCAGTCGCTAGACGAGCGGAAGCTGCACGAATAGCAAGACAAATCCATCGAGAAATGGATTCAGGAGATCTTGTGTCGACCAGGAATAAGAGACAGAAAATCGTTCCTACCCTTCCAAATGAACAGCGTCCGAATGAAAGAAAAGCGAATTGCACGAACCGGACAGAGCAAAGGGTGTTTACCCTCAACAGTCCTGATACAGATAGGAGGCGGAGTAGTTTCTAGTATCTGATTCTTGGCCAGAAAGGAGCAATCGCTGGTAAACATAACACTGGGGGGAGAGCTCTAGAAAAAGGTCGGGTTAACCGAGAGGGCGTGAAGCTCACTAACCCGTCTGGCTGAGGCAAAAGCCATAAAAAAGGCCATCTTGTATGTGAGAAAACGCATATCCACCTGGGATAAATGCTTGAACAGCGACACCCCCCCCCCCCCCCCCCCCACCAAGTAGAGCAGAGCAGCACCCAAGAAAGATTCCATCTTGGGGTAAGCTGCAAAGTCCTAGGCCTTTTCAAGGAAAAGTGCCGAACAAGCTTGGAGAGGCATGGATTAGTGCCGATACGACGCTGTCCCACATACGAAAAGGTCTCCGAAGCATGGACCTGTACCCTTTGATGGTAACAGGCTGAAGACCTCCAGAATCAAACATATACCAGAAACTCAGCAATCTGTGTGATCGAAGGAGTGACAGAAGCAACAAAGTGATCCGCACACCATCGACAGACCTTCCACTTAGCCGCAGAGGCTAAACCAGTGGAGTGCCTCCTTGAAGAAGAAAAGCGACTCCACTGCTCGTCTCGAAAAAACAGCTGCGGAGGAGACACTACCTGACAAAAGACATGCGCGAAGGCACAATGAAGTCGGGTTGATGTGAAACCTCCTCGGGCGATCTTGGCAAAGAAAGTCGCAAGATGTGCCGGAACTGCCGCCCAACAGAGAGTGGAGCAGATTGATCCACAACCACTGAGGCGACAGGGGTGCGATAGAAATGATTCAACAACTGCAGGGTCGTATCTGGGCTAGAACCTGAGGCAGAATCAGAACCGGCAGGAAGGCATAGCCGGCAAGACCGTTCTAAAGGAAGGACAGAGCATCCATGGCAAAAGCCAGAAGAGCATATGGACACGGGGACACGAAAGTGTCCACCTGATGGTTCCAACGAGTCGCAAAGAGATCGATGTGGGGACGACCCCAGAGATCGCAAAGAGACTGGAACACCGTCATATGGAGCATCCACTTGGTGGAAAAGAACCTGCCCCGTCAGGACAGGGAGTCGGCTAGGACGTTCAGACGACCGGGACTGTGACGAACCACCACTCTGGCATTGACATCCTGAGCGAGCATTAGAAGATCCCGAACCAATTCGTACATGGGAACATAGTGCGTGCCACCCTGGTTCCGAATGTAAACAACCATTCTCGAATTGTCAGACAACAGAAGGACCTGACAATTCGAAAGGTGGGGGATCCACTGCCGGAAACTCAGAAGAAGAGCAAGCAAGAAGTTCCTTCTTGTTGACGTGAAGAGCTGCTGGATCCTGGTCCCATGACCTGTGAAGGGAAAGACCTAGAGGATCCAACGTCACACCCCATCCGAGATCGCTGTCGACTGCCGTCAGAACACGATCAGAGGTGGGTATGCCCAACAGAACTCCCTGCATAATCCACTGAACATCTGTCAGGGGAGACGGTGATGAGGAAGAGACTCCGGTAACAGAAGCACCAGATTCAGAGGATCGACATTCAGCCTCCAACGACTGAGCAGAACGTGTTGGAGAGGTCTGACATACAGCCGACCTAGAGGAATGAGATCCGTCACCGAACCGCCGAGACCGAGCAGCCGGGGAAGACTCCAAGCTGTTGCGGACGTGGACTGGGACAGAGTCAGGGCAAAGGCTGAGAAAATCACAGTCCTTGCCTGGGAAAACGCCACCGTATCCAGCTGAGTATGGAAGCCTATCCTAGATGACAAAAAGACGGAGAAGGGACCAGGTCCGACTTCTCCTCGTTAACTCTGAACCCTAGTGACGAGAGCAGGCTCAACAGTGTATCAACATCTGACTCCAGAACGGCAGCATTGGAATGCCTCTGGAGGATATCGACTAGATATGCTGAAGACACCCTGGACTGTGTGCGATGTAAGACTAACACATGCAGCATCAGACGGGTGAAGGCCCAAGGATCCAGGTCGAGGCCGAAGGGCATGGCCTTGAACTGGAAAAATCCCTGGTGATTGGAATGGTGAACCGACCCGAAAGCCTCCATGTTGAACTTAGGAGCAATGATAGACTGGGTCAGGATACTCAGATCGATAACATGTCGGAGGCGGCCGTCCTTCTTCGGCACAAAGAACAGGCGGGAATAAAATTCCACTGAAAGAATGTTCTTGATGACCTCGATCGCCCCCTTTGACAGGAGATTGCCTATCTCCGTGATCAAAAGTTCCCAACGTGTAACGCTGAAAGGGATTTGTGCTGCAAGAGGCACTCTCGACTGAGTGGAATGCCTCAACCTGGGACGAATTGAGGTGACTACTGCCGACGCCTACCCGTACCCTGTGAGTAAGTCGAAGTGGTGGCAGGAGGATCAGCCCTTGGCTTCGCAGAGGAAACAGAAGAGTACTTGTTAGGCTTTGGACGGCCCCTGCCTCCAACAGAAGGCTGATCAAGCTGACGAAGCAGCAGCTGATCTATGGAATGATTAGGGAGTCATCCCGGACTGTCGCCACGGAACCATGGAATAGTTGCGGTCCCGCCGATAGAGGCAGATCGAAGAGCAGCGTGCTACCCCTCAAGAAGGGAATGGCTTGTGTCCAGCACAACGTCCCTGCGAACTAATTCCAAGTTAGCCATGTTACAGGCATGCGTGTGAGAAGATGCATGAGTGCCTTGGACAGCACACACAAAAAGCCTGTACGTCGTCAAACTTATCTGGGAGCAGATAAGCAGCAAAGCAGAGGCAACGTGATCGAAGAGAGAAAGCATTCCAGCATCTCTCTCGATAAGCCCAACACGGACTCCAGAGTCTCCATATGAAAAATGGGGCTTGGGAGTTGGAGTCCTGATCCAAGACCGTCAAAGTCTGGCAGACTGACGGATTTCAGAATCGTAGGAAAGATAACGCACCAGAGGCAAAAAAGTGTCAACCCTGATAAAGAACGTCTTCATAGCCTTAGAACTCGGTTTAGAGTCCAAAGCTGTAAACGCTTCAACCACCTGTACCTACAAGCACAGTCGAAGGCGCTCAGAAGCAGGTTGCTCCATAGGCTGTAGGCATGCAACCGATGATCGCAGCCAGGCTGACACTGTCGGCTGGTTTGACGGTTTGAGATCTGGAAGGAACCCAAACACAAAATCAAGAGCTACCCCCAAGTCAGAAGACTGTTGGCTCTCGACGTCAGGTATGTCGGACTCATACCCTGAGTCGGAAGACACATTGCCCATCATGGGCAAACCAGCCGATGCCTCCCATGGTGTAGGCACACCAGGGGGATCAGAAAGCGGCCTGTTTCTAATCCCGGGAGGCGGCGCCACAGGGGGTGCCCAGAAATCCCTCGTAGCCTCACTGGAAGCAACGGAAAAGGCTCTTGGACAGAACCTAAGTGAGCAAGGAGAGGGCCTCCCTAAGCTCACTGACTGTGTCGGCCGGTTCGACATGGGAACAAACCGACAAAGTGGCTTCACTCCTGACCCATTTAACCAACAAAGGGTCACGATCCTCAAATACACCCGACACGGGGCGACGGGCTGCAGCCGAAACATCCGATGGCAAATGTGTATTGGGGTATGACATACCCTGAGGATCTACAGAGTGGAAACTCAGGAGAGTCGCTGCGGACCTCTGCGGGACAGAAGCTCCAGGCTGCACAAAAAAGTGTTGGTCCCACAAAACTGGCCATGGGACCAGAGTGCGTGGACGGAAACACCACAGAGCTCATGGTGACCCCACCATGAACATCCGAGTCCAATGAGAAAAACTGCGGTACTCGACAGCTGAGAGACCACAGTAGAGGGTTCGGCCGGCAGCCCCTTCAGACTTCGCCAAGTTGAAGTCAGGGAAGGCTAAGGCCGATACCCCACGTCTACACTACCAAACATCTCTGCAGACCCCTGCAGGGATAAAACTGCTGTGCTCAACGACTGAGAGGACACAGTAGGGGGTTCGGTTGGCAACCACTTCCGACTTCGCCGAGTTGAAATCAGAGAAGGCTGAGGCTGAAACCCCACATCTACACTACCAGACACCTCTGCAGACCCCTGCAGGGATAAAACTGCTCTGCCCCACAGAGGAGAGGCTACAGCAGGGGATTCGGTCGGCAGCCACTTCCGACTTCGCCGAGATGAAGTCAAGGAAGGCGGAGTCCAATACCCCACATCCACACTACAGACATCGCTGCAGATCCCTGCAGGGATAAGCCGAGGCCGGCTGAAACGGTGACCGATGACGTTGCATGCGGAACAGAAGTAGCAGCAGATACGACGGGAGCTGTTGAAACTGGCGGAGAGAGCAACCGAGCTCGGCCTCCAAAGGAGGAGTCACAACCCTAGTCCCGGAACCAGGCATCTCTTCACCAGACAACTCAACAGCTCCCGCAGTATCCTCCATGGTTAAAAAACTGCACATCCCCCACGGAGGGGGTATAACTCTCATCACCAGACATGGTCGTGTTGGGAGGCCCCAAAACGACAGTGTTCCTCCCCTCCCCCCTCCATGGGAGCGTGAGGAACTGCACCCCCCCCCCCCCATGGAGGGGGTATAACTCTCACCAGACGTGGTTGTGTTGGGAGCTCCCCCCCCCCCCCCCCCCCCCCCCCCCCCCCTCCCCTTCCCAATGGGTGTGGGAGGAATGGCCACAAGAACACACAAAGTGAGAGCAAAAGGAATTGCCCTAAATGAACCATCCTGGACATAACAGAGGTGAGAGCAATAGAAGAAAAAGGTGAACTCAACAGATATAGACAGCAGAAGAACACCCCCAACTATGAGAGAAAGGTGGCAGAAAAAGTACCGGCAGGAACACAACTGGACCCAGACAGGGACCTAAAAAACAGAAATTCTGCTCTCAACAGAGTGGAGAAATCCTGTCCATACAGTCCCCTATTGACACCTAACTCCAATAATAATAAAATTTATCAACCGAAACATTTTATATACGAACTGCACTACGCGAAAGTGGCACGCAACACGTAAAACATATAAAATACAATGAAAACGTGGTTGAAAATAATAACGAGAATATATAAAACACAGTCCTGTTATTATACGATCCTCAAATCCATAATTCCAGTCACAGGAAACCGTTGTCAACGAGCTGAATTATCACTGTTCCTGAATTTGCAAATGGCCGTCCTACTCATGAGGACGGACAAAAAGAGAATGATTTATTGGTGACTGCCTTTTGCACTGGTTAACGGAAGTCGTGGATTTGTACTAAGAGAAGAGCATCCCCTACAGGGTGCGCGCGGATGGAGCTCGACCCAGTTTTGGCTTATTTTTTCGTAGTGTTTCTGCACAACTCTTCTTTCCCAAATCTCTTGGGAAAGAGAAAATAGAGAGTATATTTTCCGAGTTAGGGTCTTCCACTGTAGTGCAGGCCTGTAGTAAACAATTGTAAGGTAGGTTGATAAGAAATGCCCTGTAGAGAGAGCAAAAGGGATAAGTTGCACTAAGTTCAAAGGCTGGCACTAACGACAATAATTTTTTATGGAAATGAAAGAAAATCAATAGCTCCCATCTAGAGGTCACCCCGAACACGCATATCAAGTTTCAAAGTGATCCAATCATAAATGCAACCTGTGCGGAGTGCCGAAGGAATCTGAGGACGTATGTATGGACACCGACGGACGAGAAGTGACGGCAATAGCTCAGCTTGACTTCGTCAAAACGCTAAATCAATGGATTGGTCATAGTGTCAATAAAGCGAGAACAGCCATGGGTAGTTTCTTTGATAATCTAATATAATAAACCTGCATGAATCATGGCTTTAAAGAATCAAAAAATTTCTCACTCATGCACTACAATATAATCAGATGCAACCGTCTCAATCAAAAGGGAGGCAGTGTCATGCCCAAGTAATCAAACAAAACTTCCACTTCAAAACCAATCAACCAGGTCAAAATCAATATGGCTGCCAAAAGAGAGAGCAAACAAGTACAACACCACAGGATGGCCTATCCCCAGCTATCAAAGTCAAATAAGGGCCATAACTCAAAGAAATACTCCCCTTCATGATGCTATCACCAAATGAAAGTGTCAATGACACTGTAGCCCAACTTGACAAACTTGAACTTGGTAAGTTATAAATGAAATGGCAAAATTGAAGATCATTGGTACCAATGTCATTTTTTTTGCCAGTGGCAACATTTTTTGAAAGAAAATTGATAGCTCCCATCTAGAGGCCTCCCCAAACAAGCATGCCAGGTTTCAAAGCAATCCGATCATAAATGTGCCCTGTAGGGTGTACAAAAGGGAAATATTGTGGTCTGACTAGACTAAATTCTAAGAACGTTGGCCGTGGCAACATTTTTTGACGGAAATGGAAGAATCGATAGCTCCCATCTAGAGGTCTCCCAAAACAAGCATACCAGGATTCAAAGCAATCAAATCATAAATGTGCCCTGTAGGGTGTGCCAAAGGGAAATATTGTGGTCTGACTAAACTGAGTTCTAAAAATGTTGGCCGCGGCAACATTTTTAACGGAAATTGAAGAAAATCGATAGCTCCCATCTAGAGTTCACCCCAAACAAGCATGCCAGGTTTCAAAGCAATCTGATCATAAATGTGCCCTGTAGGGTGTACAAAAGGGAAATATTGTGGTCAAACTAGACTAAATTCTAAGAACGTTGACCGTGGCAACATTTTTTGACGGAAATGGAAAAAATCGATAGCTCCCATCTAGAGGTCACCGTAAATAAGCATACCAGGTTTCAAAGCAATCTAATCATAAATGTGCCCTGTAGGGTGAGCCAAAGGGAAATATTGTGGTCTGACTAAACTAAGTTCTAAGAATGTTGGCTGCGGCAACATTTTTTGATGGAAATTGAACGAAATCGATAGCTCCCATCTAGAGGTCGCCCCAAACAAGCATACCAGGTTTCAAAGCAATCTGATCATAACTGTGCCCTGTAGGGTGTGCCAAAGGGAAATATTGTGGTTTGACTAAACTAAGTTCTAAGAACGTTGGCCGCGGCAACATTTTTTGACGGAAATTGAAGAAAATCGATAGCTCTCATCTAGAGGTCACCCCAAACAAGCATACCAAGTTTCAAAGTAATCTGATCATAATTGCGACCTGTGAGTTGTGCCAAAGGAAATTGTGGATGTACGTACTAATGTACGTACGTACGCCGATGAACTAGAAGTGATGGCAATAGCTCAGCTTGACTTTGTCACGTTGAGCTAAAAACTATATATTAAAGTGTGAGAAAAACTCTTGAATAAATTTCTTTGGAATGTGATGACCAGACATGGTAATATGATTTGAAGCAATTCTAAGTCCAACAGGGGCAATAAATCTTGAAGAAAAACTTGTACATAGCTGGTTTGCAATCCCATGCACGATATCACCAAAAGCTACATATTAAAATTTGGAAAAAAAAACTTTCACAATTTACTTTGAAATGTGAAGACAAAAAATGGTAATGGGACGACAATAAATACTAAGTTCAACAAGGGCAATAACTCTCAAAGACAAACTTGTACACAACCAGATTGCAATCCCATTCATGATGTTATTCCCAAAAACCTATATATTAAATTTGGGAAAAAATCTTTTAACGGTTTTCTTTGAAATGTGATAAACAAATGGTAATGCGATGACAAAAAAGATGAAGTTCAACAAAGGCAGTAACTCTTGTTTGCAATCTCATTTAGGCTATTATCACCCAAAAGCTGAATACAAAATTTGGGAAAAAAATATCTGGATTTTTTCTCTTTCAAATGTGATGACAAGAAATGGGGAAGGATGGATAAGAGAACAGAACCTATTCCTAAATCACCTCCCACTAATGTTGCGGGTATAAAAACTAGAGGCTCCACAGACCCTGTAATCACTCACCTGGAAATACATATAAAAATGTGATTACCCATAGGCTTTCCATGGTAACTATGAGCTGCAATTGTGGCCATGCTGGAAACATTACATCAACATTATATGAGGATCACTGGTATAAGGTGTCCCAGTCTTCAATCACGTGAAGTTTCAAAACATTTGAATCCATCAAACAGAATCATAGAATGTCTCTGGTGGCCAAATCTTCCAGCCAATGGGAACAAAAAGAGGATCGTTTGTAGAGTGGCCATGTTTGCAAAACGATCAACATTAAAATGAGGAATGTTGGTGGAGGGTGTCCCAGTTATCAACCATGCAAAGTTTCAAAACATTTGGCCCTGTGGTTTCAGAGGAGAAGGGGTTTCAAAATTGACCAATCAGATTCAAAGAATGCATCTGGCGGCCACGTTTTTTCACCCAACAGGAATAAAATGAGTAACAGTTGTAGATAACCTCTCATAGACAATGCATGCCAAGTCTGGTTCACATTGGCTCAGTACTTTTAGTGAAGATGATGAAAATGTGATTTCCTATAGGGTTTCTATAGTAACTATAAGCCACAATTGCAGCCATGATTGCAACCCGATGAAGATTAAAATAAGGATCATTGGTAGAGGGGGTTACAGTCATCAGTCACATTAAGTTTTTTCAAACCATTTGGACTTGTAGTTTCAAAGAAGATTTTCTTGAAAATGCACACATTTATGAATTCTGTTTCAACAAAAAAAAAATCAGTAAAAAAGGGTTAAAATATTTTGAAAATTACAATTTTTTCAGACAGTATTCTCTTTCAAAATTGCTTCTGGACAGGAAAAGGGCTACAGGAATCTTAAAAGATATACAATAATTACTGTCATCTGAGCTGACATGATTGCAAGATAATAAAGAGAATTTACAATGTAGCCTAGATTTTTCTAAACAATTTAACATGTGTCAAACATAATTATTTATTTATTTATTGATGTTTAAGGTCACATATTTATGCACAATGGCTAATCATGACCATGACAGTTTTACGGGTGGAGGAAGCCAGAGTACCCGGAGAGAACCACCGAGCAACGATGAGCAGCTGCCAGCGCCCCAACATCGTAACTCCGTCAAACATAATTAGATTACAGCTGAAGATATCAACCTACAATTGCACTTGTTTTACAGTACAAGTCAAAATAAGTTGTGTAGGATAATCCTACAAACTATGTATCTTTTCTCTTCCAACACTGATAAGACCAGAAGCTGACATCATTTTCTGGAAAGCACTCACTGGTAGCTTTTCCAGAAAAATGTCAGATTCTGATCTTGTCAGGGCAGGAGCTGCAGTCTACTTAGTTTATTGCAGTTATGCTACAGCTTATTTTGACTTGTACTGTATACACAATATTTTTTTTCTTTTTTTTTCGCAGTTCTCAGTGGAGAAAAAACTGGAACCAACCCTTACCAGATTCTCAAAAAAACTAGTATTTTGCTGACAGTACAGATCTTTTGTGCAGACAGGAGGGGCATTGGGTTAAGCATTAGAATATAGCCTCTGGTGGCCACATATTTCCATCCTCTCATGACCATTTCTGCGAAGTGTGGTTCATGTCGGCTCAGTAGTTTCAGAGAAGAAGATGAAAATGTGATTTCCCATAAGGTTTCTATAGTAACAATAAGCCACAATTGTGGCCATGTTTACAACCCGATCAACATTAAATGAGGATCATTGGTAGAGGGGGTTCCAGTCATTACTCATGTGAAGTATCAAAAGATTTGGCCTGGCAGTTTCAGAGGAGAAATCCACCTATCAGAATCAAAGACTGCCTCTGTTTTTCAACCCTCGGGAACAAAATGAGGATCGTTTGTAGAGGACCTCCCTTAGACCATTCCTGCCAGGTTTGGTTGACGTCGGCTCAGTAGTTCCGGAGAAGATAAAAATGTGATTTCCCATAGGGGTTCTATAGTAACTATAAGCTGCAATTGTGGCCATGTTTGTGACCCAATCAACATTAAATGAGGATCGTTGGTAGAGGGGGTCCCAGTCATCGTTTATGTGAAGTTTCAAAACATTTGGCCTGGCAGTTTCAGAGGAGAAGATTTTTGAAAATCCACCAACCAGAATCAAAGAATGCTTCTGGAAGCCATGTTTTTAATCCGACCGGAACAAAATGAGGATCGTTTGTAGAGGACCTCCCATAAACCATTCCTGCCAAGTTTGGTTCACACTGGCTCAGCAGTTACAGAGAAGAAGATGAAAATGTGAAAAGTTTACGGATGCCGACGACGGACAACAGACGATGACTGACGATGGACGCCAAGTGATGAGAAAAGCTCACATGGCCTTTTAGGACAGGTGAGCTAAAAAGATAGAATCACTGCAATATCCAGGATGTGAAAAAATAGCCCATACAATATCCCGGACATGCCAAAAAAGCCCATACTTCTTTTCTTTGACCTTGATCAACAATATAAATTCACACGTGGAAATGTTACACATAGAACATGATTTTATATAAAATGACAAAGGATGATTTTATATTGCAATATAGTTTGTGGTGCTTTTACTCATACATTTTAAATCATATGTACATTCCTTAATAACTGAAACAATTCAACATTGCTAAATTTATCACAGATGAGGCTAAACTGGAATAGAGTACCATTATATTTTTGGCAAGCAGGATACATAATGTTGAAACTACCCTTTACATAGATAATTACACTAATTACACAGACTAAAAATACCTGAATTTTTCTCGAATGTAAAAATACTCTTTTTTCTAAATACGCATTGTCATTTGGTAAGCTGAAAACCATTTCTTCCACACATTGCTTGATGGAACAGCAAACAATAAAATACTGAATATCATTAGTGATTGACCATTAACCCCAAAGGGGTCACTTTATGAAGGCATACACATATATTTCAACATTCTTTAGTCTGGACTCATGGCAGGAAAAAGTAGAATGAGTGTGAAAAACATTATAAATTTGAAAATTGTATCAAGTGTAACTGTGTAATCTTTGGCTTTTGCAAATAAGAATGACAAAATTCCAAAATAAATTGTAAGTAATTATGCTTTACTTCTGCTGGAACTATATTCTCCCTCTACAAAAATATAGGACATCAAATGAGGACCTATTTAATGCACACAGAATTCATAAGCCAAGTTCACTAAGTTCAACTTTAGCCAAGGTTTATCAAGGCTCCATTTGAATTTAAACGGAAAGGTTTATAAATTCTGCATACCATACAATTGATACTAGGATATTTTTTACCCCCACGATTAAGTAAACAATGTATGTCCATGAGATTTTGAAAGACACAATCTTCTACTTTAAAATATGCGAAATACGAAAATAGACCTGTGATTTTATTGCATGCAATGATATTATACTTGTAGTTATTGTAGAATATAATATGGAGGACCGAGTGGAAATCATGTGGTAAACATTGAGATTTCACCAAGTTGATATGATGGGTTTGTGCCTCCACAAAACTTTGTCCACAGTTTTCAAAGAAAATTTAATTAAATATTCACAACAGTGTTTGAAACCCTCTAATAAATTCTAAGTTTAACCCTTTACCTAACATTCCAGAGCTTATAATATCAGTAACATTGAATATTATTTTTCAAAATATTCTTTAGCAAATCAGTCATTGTAATTGGTTTAATGGATATTTATCAGTGAGGGTCAAAAGCAATGTTTTCAGAGGGATATTTGTTTGCCTTAATTTGACGGTTCCTGTGAACGACACTTGACAAAAAGTTTGTTCAGCAGGGCAGAAAGAAATGTTCTAGAAAACATAAGAAGTTCACTTCATTTTGCAGAGATTATACTCATCTTCCTAAGTGAGAAACCAATATTTCAGTTAAATTGTATTATGTGATGCAAATTTTAGAGTGTTTCCAATGCTTTCAAATAACTCATCAATATTACATATATTTTGTTTGTTTATCGACTTTACACCCGAATTACAAAAGTGAAAGGCAGACAAAGAGTATTTTGGTTTAAATAAAACAAGTTTCTTATGGAATCTGTAATCTACTAAGAGAATGACTAGAACATGGAGAATGAAATCTGTGCAGGGTGAATACTAAAAGCAGACATGAGAGAATAATTCATCCAAGAAAGCTGGAAATCAGCTGAAATTCCAACATTTTTATGTGTGGATTAAAAAAAAAATATTCCAACAACCACAAATAGACATCTAAAAGCAATATGGATGGATTGATATATCTTTTATTTCTTTAAAGTTACAGACAAGTCCATTGCTCTAACCACTAGGCCACCACCTATCTGAGAATTATTCAATTGAAAAATACTGCTTTTTATTTAACCCTCCAACCACTAATGTTGAAATATCAAAGTTTCAAGCTGCAAATTTTCAACATAATGCAGCTAAGAACTTAACCAATTCAATCTTGTTTCATAGAGATGATTGAGCACTGTCGAACAGAATTAAATTGTTTTAATTCCAAGTTGCATTATGGGAAAAACTTGCTATTTGAAATTCAGTATGTTGACCTCAGTATGTAAAAGGGTTAAATAAGATGGAAATTAAAAAGCATTTCTATTTCACTACTCAATCATTGCCTTCTCTACAACATCACATTTGGAATGTCTGTGTACTCTTCCCACTGAAATGGGAACTGGCAGACTATAAAATTAATTATTCAGAATTTGAACATAATAAAATTCGATATGCATAAATGAGTTCAGTCAATAACATGGGCTCTTCAATATTCTATTTGGACCAGTGAGTTCAATGAACCAATCTCAAAACAGCTTCAATCTTTCTGTGAATATAGTTTTTGTAAAAAACAGTGTTACATCTATTTTTTCCAGTTTAAAAAATTTCTTATCTTGCATAATATATATTTCTGCCCCTCATTACAAAAAGCTAAAGACATATTCCAATAAGAGGTCAAGAGCTATGTTCTGGGAAAAAAAACAGGTATACAAAAACTGAAAGTGAACCTCCATATCCATTTTTAGGCACATCCAACTATTTTGTAAAGTAAAGACACAACTGAAAGTGTACCGGAAGTTTGGAAAACCGATGCAAACTGAAGGTGCTTTGCAAACTAAAACTGTATGTAAATTGGTTACTGTAGTAACACAATATACTTTCGTACATGACATTTTCCAGGTGGAGTTTGAGTTTTGAATAATAGTTAAATTGAGACACACTAAATTAATTCTGAAAGAACTTTAGATACACATCCCAACGACATATCCATTTGTGTCTGAAAGGTCTTGATAAGGTTAGACATCTCATTTTCCACAAAAATCTGCAGCCAACTTTTCAAGCAAGGTGAATACATTACAGAAAATCTACTGTTGAAAATTTAATACATTTTGGCAATGCATTCTTTTCTAAATGGTTACTGTATGTGATATTTTTTATATCAAGAAACCATTGCCCCAACAATTTCAAAACCCACACCACCCAACTTAACTCTTTGGGAAAATGGAGGGATTCATAAATAGCAGGCAATCTGCCATAATTCCCTAACAAGAAATATAAAATTGGAGAACAAAATACAAACAGGATTTTCTTCCCAACTCACCATATTCAGATGTAATTCCTTTTATTTTCATCATGTAAGATATCCAACCAAAAATATAAAAAATCAGAAATTATATGCTTTCTTTCTTAATGGATCATCTTGACCATTATTCATAGCTGTTATATTTATATTTTCTCACCCACAAATTCGTGAGTTGTTCATATTCATTTTTCCAGCTATAACTGCAAAATCAGGACAAAATTTCCATGGCGATTTTGTCTTCACTCCACACTCAATCATTAACCAATACCAAGTTTGCTTTGATAGACCACTGATCAGAAAATGAAGAAAAGACTGTGTACCACATCCGGTTATGTGTCTGTTTCCATCATGGGAGTCTGAAAAGAAATTCCCGACACAGGGTTTGGGTGGGTGGTCCACAGCCTGGAAAAACCCATTTTTTCCAGTGCTTGCAGGTTTTTTTCAGATAGGTTTTGTTTTAAACTATTTACAAAACAATGAGACTGCTCTGTTGTTCAGCAGTCTAATTAGCACCTTTTAGTACATGTATATGAGGGATGACATAGGTAGCCATAGATGATTCAATCATCTCAGATTGGACCGAAGTCAGAAGTTAGTTGGAGGCAACAGGCCAAGCCATAATGGGCCTAGATAACAGTTTGTGAGAACAACTCATGATGACCTCCAGAAATAATTAGCAACAAAAATATACTGCTATGTAACTGCGTGGACCTGTTGATATAAAATGAATAGAAATACAACTAGATATGACCTGCTCAACATGCAAAATGTCTCTCACTTTTTCAAACTCAATAAAAATATTTTAAGAAAACACTCATGTCTCCCAAAGTCTTTATAAACGGGGACTCTTGTCACTTGTCATGTCTGTCCCCCTGGAGAGCCCAATGCTGTAATGATGATTATTATTCATGGTAGGCTCTTGATGAGAGTATACTATGAAAATGTATGTCTTTGAAACATCAATGATTGATATGTTAACTGATCTTGAAAAAAAGTGTTCAATGCCTATCTGCATCGAAACTACAATTTTCAAATTTGACAGCTTGACCATATCTATTTCTTGCTGAGAGTTTACAAAATAGTTCATCTGAGTAGTTTTTGACATGAACAGAAGACAAAAAAACGTTTTAGCTTCTCAGTGATCCACTTAGGACTATTCAACTATCAGAATAGAAACAGTGGGTTCCTACCAAGATGTAC
The DNA here is from genome assembly GCA_031216915.1 of Pictodentalium vernedei. Taxonomy (NCBI): domain Eukaryota; kingdom Metazoa; phylum Mollusca; class Scaphopoda; order Dentaliida; family Dentaliidae; genus Pictodentalium; species Pictodentalium vernedei. The sequence continues at coordinate 542,874,922 of CM062297.1, forward strand.
ATCAGCTTCGGTAACAGGAGACTTCAGGCCACTGGCAGTGCAAATGGCAGATACCTTAGCCCATAGAGAGGTTCCACATTCAGTGCTTCATTAAAGCTCACTCACATGATATTGTACTAAAAGGGAACGCGGTGTTCAGTAGCTGAAGATGCAGGCTGCAAGCCGAGAGGTCCTCGGTTTGAATCCCACCTACGGCAACCACGCTGTGTCCTTGGACAAGAACACTTAATCCTGATTGCTAACGTGTGGGCATGGTGGCGCTGTGTACTAAAGCGTACTGCACGTCGACTGCACTTGTCTTCAATCAATGCTAACCCTGCTTGTGTGGAGTTAGTATGTTGGGGAGCCTCACAGTTGCTCGCCTTTGCTCGGTGGTTCTCTGTGGGTACTCCGGCTTCCTCCACTCATGAAACTGTCTGTCACAAGGTGACCCTGGCTGTTGAAAATGTTGTTAAACCCCAATAAATAAATAAATTGTACAAAAAAGTGCTAAAAAACACTGTAAAATGATGGAAAAGGCAGCATGTTTCTAATTGTCTGGAGGAAAAATATTTTTTTAGCATGTAGGGAGTGGTGGGTACTCTAAAGGTGGAAATTTTTTTTCTTCAGTTTTTCAGACTCCCTCTCCCGAATGAATTGGGGAAGGGTTGATGGACCCCATTCTATTAGGAACAGAGAGGTGGATGATAAATAAGGCATTAAGGCATTGAGGCTTTAAGTTGACCACGATTCTTGTCTACTCTTTTGCTTATGAATATACTCTAAATTTAACCCTTTACCAAATGTAATGGCTAATAGTGACCAGTGCTATTCCTAAAAAATGCCATTCAAATCTGATTATTTTTTGCCTAAACAATTAAGCTTATGACCCTGTGAATGGAACAAGCTCAGTGAGATTTTTCAAACTATCACTGAAAGTGAGTAATAAATCCATTTAACACTTTCCAAAATGCATCTCTAAAATGAGGCACTTCAAAATCAGTTGGAAGTTCAAGATATGTAACTTGGTTGAAGTTGCCAGATATTGAAAGTTATGGGCTATTCGTATGTTCACTTATTAGTGGTCATGTTTCAAAAGTTTCAATTCAATTCATAAATGTAGGAGTCATTGAACACACAAAAATCTTTTATACAAATCTATATTAAATATTCTTAGAGGAAGGGGAGATAAGCAGGTTAAAATTAAGGCAGGTAAAAATTTTGGAAATAGTGTCTTGCCCAAGGACACAACACGGTTGCCGCAGGTGGGATTTGAACCGAGGACCTCTCAGCTTGCAGCCTGCACCTCTACCTACTGAGCCACCGTGCCCCCAACCGGCTAATAACCAGTCATGAACGTGACCGGTTATGATTTCCATAACCGGTTAACCATTACCACATATAACATATACCAACTCAAGTGGAAGAAATAAACGATCGTGAAGAAGCAAGCAAAAACTAGAGGTTCTGTGAGCAAACTCACAAAGTGATACCCCCGTGCCTGAAATGTATAAGTTAGATTATTCCCATTGGAAATGTCAGAACGGAATTATATTGCTTCATGCACATCTTCATATGGATTTCTTCCATTGTGTAAAGTTTCATGAAAATTCTTCAAACGGTTTAGGAGGAGTTGCGCTTACAAGGATGGACAGACGGACAGATGGACGGACAGGGTGATTCCTATATACCCCCCAAACTTTGTTTGCGGGGGGTATAAATATCAATGCTGTTACAGGATATGCCATTTGAACTAATACACGGATTATATATCTTTGTCGCCGCAACGTTTTGTCGGCTTGGATGATGTTAACAGTCTCAAAACAGTTAAGATACATACGGAGGGCAGATCATTTTTCCATAGATTATATTAACTTCAACTGAGGATAACTTGACGAGAAATTTATTCAGAGTTATCAGATGAGAAATTGAGAATGTTATACAAGGTTTGTGTGCCCATTTTGCAGTTATGGTAATTTGTCAGTGCTCTCTCGCCAACAAAATATGCAAACAAGCTATTGGGGGGTGGGGGGGGGGGGGGGGTGGGGTGGTATCAAATGGAGCCTTGAAATGTGCCATCAAATGGAGTCTTCTTGTGGCTTTTCGGAAGCAAATGTGCTTGTTTTTGGGGGGATGGCAAAAATGTACCCTTTTGACAGTATGTTTCAAATTGCCCCCAAATCCCTGTTCATAAGTGGATAGTCCGTTGTTTGATTTTTAAATATAATGACAGGCTTCTCTAGTTCATATATACTCTATTCTAAAATGTACTAACCATGACTGATTATTGAGGAAATTCAAATTCAGTTTAAAGAGGTTACACGTGTTAGTGTATTCAAATTATTCTTTTTACTTTGGGGGAGGGGGGGGGGCTCCAGAGTATATCGTATCTGCATGTTAAATAAACTTTCCGTGAAATGACCAATGATAAAAATCTCCTCATTTGGCGTGATATTGAAAGCACGTGGTTTCTGACAGAAATAAAACAAGAATTGAACTACCACAATGACCACATACTTCACTTAAATGCAATATCTACGCACATTCTGGCCACTGTCAATAATTTCTATGTTTACATTTGAATGGAATTAAAACAAGAGCAACGCGGTGTCATAAAATGGTAGGCAAGTCTCTCGGGGGCATAACCAAAATCAAAAGAAAGCTTCCTCTAGCCACCAACAATGCATCACAAAAAAATAAAATTGATTTGAGTCAGCATTCATTAGTTATTGGATGGAAACCAAATTCAAGATGGCTGCCATGGAAGCAATAATGAATTGGCCACTGACGGCCATCTAGGTTCAGCTGACTGGTCCAAATTTGAAAGGAAGCATTCTAAAGACACCAACAAAGCATAATCAAAAAATAGGCTTCTTCCAATCATCATACCTAACCTACATATGAAGTTTGGTAAAGATCCAGCTTTAGAACTTTACTCAACTGACGGAATGCCGCAGAAATCTATTTCAAGTACATTTAATGTTGAAGGTCACAGTGACCTTGTCCTTTGGCACATCAACATCAAAATGAATATGGTTCTACCTCACACCGTACCTAACCTCCATACTGACTTAAATCAAGATCAGTCTTGCAGAACTTTAGTTATAGAGCGGAAACCAATTTGAGTGTATTTAACATTGGAGGTCACTGTGACCTTGACTTTTGGCAAATCATGGTCAAAATAAACAGGCTTCTTCCCCGCATCATACCTAACCCATATCTGAAGTTTGGTAAAGATCCGGTTGGTAGAACTTTAGTTAATTGACGGAATGCAAAAAGTTAATGGACGGATGCCGGACATGGTGATAACATAATGCCCCTCCTCAAACAGGCAGGGGGCATAAAAACTGTTGTACACTATACTTGCACAAATGACATTTTCAAGACTGTAGGCCAAGATTTGGGGCTTCCAGTATCAATACATGAAACTCCACACGATAATCATTAATATTCAAAACCTTTCTACACCAATGGTGAATTAGCATGAAATGTTCATCAATTTATCAAATGTGGAGTTTTTTTGTTGCTAAACTGGAACTTGCCTCCTGCTCCCCATTTATACTGTCTGATAGATTTATTTCTCCGCGTAATTTTGAAAGCCTGAACTCCAAAATCGGGTTCAAATTCAATGGAAATTTACGGTTACAAGGAACTAAATGAGCGACTTTTACTCGATAAACTTTTTAGGGTTGACTGGGTTATCCTAAAGTTATTTTTGGGGAGGGGGTCCCGTGACATTTTACAACATTACACCCTCGGCAATTTAGTTTTGCTGATGATATGCTACAGTGCATTGATACACAGCATTTTCCTCAGCATTGTCATCGCCAAGGGTGCATTACCAGGACTGATTTGGCATTTTTCAGTTTGATCTCAACCTCAGTAACCTACTGAAGACATACGCCTATAAAATTCTTGGTTATCAGAAGTGGTTAACTGGTTATGAAAATCCTGTAACTGTTTCAGCACAATTACACAAACAAGAATCTTGAACAGAAATCTATATTAAATGTTCTAACTTGAAGACAAGACAAGTTTGAGATTTAAGATTGTCAAAAATTTTGTAATATGTGGACTTGCTAGTCTTAATTTCTAGGAAGTTGTGTCAAAATCGATTCATAATGGAGGGAGGTGTTGAGCACACAAGAACATCATGTAGAAATCTACATTAAATCTTCTAAGTTAAAGGGGAGATAACCTGATTAAAACTCTGGCAGATCAAAAATTTTGAAATATTCGCATGTCCACTTGTTAATAAAATGTACAAGAAGTTTCATCAAAATAGGTTGATAAATGGAGTTAAGCACACAAGAATCTTGAAAAGAAATCAAAATGCAATTTTTCAAGTTGAAGGGGACATAACCTGTCTAAAATAGTTGCAGATTAAAAATTTGGAAATATGCACATGTTCACTTGTTAGTGGTAATGTTTGGGATGTTTCATCAAAATTGGTTCATTATTATAGCTATAGAGTTGCAGACAAGAATCTTGAATACAAATCTATATATAAGTTGAAGGGGAGATAACCTTAAGACTTACTGCAGAAGGAAAATTTGGAAATGTGCACATGTTAATTCATTAGTGGTCATGTTTGAGAAATTCCTTCGAAATCCGTTCATTAATGTATGAGTTGCACACACAAAAATCTCATTTGGAAATCCAAAATAAATGTTCAAGGGAGATAACATCATTAAACTTATGGAATATGCACATGTCCACTTGTTAGTCATAATGTTTGAGAAGTTTCTTCAAACTCAGTTGAAACATGTAGCAATCGGATGCTCAAGAATATCGGATATATGGACAGCCATTCAGGACAATGACAATATAGCCCCTACTTCTTTGAAGTGGGGATATAATGCAGAATCATGAGCTATGTTTTTGAGTAAAAAAATTTAAAAAATGTAATTATTCAAGAATGTGTTTTGCAGGTGTTCTCTTCCATTTGAGTAGGATAAAGGGTTGAATATCAAGCACAATGCATGAGTATGTTCATAAAAAATATATTTTTAGAGATTTTGTTCTATCTTTTTATATCCCATATATAGCTGCAAAGGACAACCACTGACCACTGTTTTAACCTACTTGATTTTTTTGCCCTTAATGATGTTCCATATGAAGAAAAATTATTTATTTGGTGCAGTTCAGAAAAAATGAAGAATTTGCTGCTCTCTATTTTCAGTCCATGGAATCACAAGAGTCATTTCTTTTTTATTACTACAGTTAATTTAAATGTCACTCATTACCGTTATATTCCAAGTCTGATTTCAATTCGATCAGCAAGTGTGAAAACTTTCATGGGGGATACATCAAATTTTGCTCTCCCGAGAGAACAACAAATATTGCCACCACAACAGAAATAATGAAAGTGTCAATGACACTGTAGCTTAACTTGTGTGTTGTGTTTGATGAAAAGGATAATGTTCAATGTTTATGAAAGGATTATGAAATAAGACAAGAATTGTGAAAATTGGGAATATGTTCATTTCTGTTCCCTGTATGCTATGTTTATGATAAAAATAATATGAGGTGTACACTGTACTAAAGAGCTGAGGGGTGGGTTAATATGATCTGTGTTAATGTATGTGTCCCTCACAGTTAACGTATATCAACAAAAGTTACTAAGTTACAGTGAAATTATTCCAAAACGAGTCATCCTATCAAGTTACATTAAAATCCCTTCATAAATATGGCATGCAGACTGTGCTAAAGGTTTTCGGGCTTCAGGCCCCTGTAGCCGTCAGTTTCCCAATTGCGTCCAAAGGGGACGTTCTCATCTAGACATTATATGAAGTCAACCTACCAAGTTACAATGAAATCCCTTAATAAATATGACCTGTAGACTGTGCTAAAGGTTTTGAGGCTTTGGGCTCAGGCAGCCATCATAGTTGAATGATCGCAACCAAATGGGGACATTCTCATCTGGGCATCATCTGGAGTGATCCTACAAAGTTACAATGAAATCCCTTCATAAATATGACCTGTAGACTGTGCTCAAGGTTTTTGGGCTTCGGGCCCCTGAAGCTGTCACAGTTGACCAATCACGACCAAAAGAGGATGTCATCATCTAGGCATTATATGGAGTCAAACTTACGGGTTACAATGAAGTCCTTCCATAAATATGACCAACAGACTATGCTAAAGGTTTTGGGGTTTTGGGTTCGGGCAGCCATCAAGGCTGAATGATCGCGACCAAAAGGGGACGTTCTCATCTAGACATTATTTAGAGTCATCCTACCAAGGTACAATGAAATCCTTCATAAATATCACCTGTAGACTGTGCTAAAGGTTTTCGGGCTTCGGGCTCGGGCAGCCATCATGGTTGAATGATCGCAACCAAAGGGAACAATCTCATCTGGGCATCATCTGGAGTGATCCTGCGAAGTTACAATGAAATCCCTTCATAAATATGACCTGTAGACTGTGCTCAAGGTTTTCGGGCTCCGGGCACCAGTAGCCATCACAGTTGACCAATCACGACCAAAAGAGGATGTCATCATCTAGGCATTATATGGAGTCAACCTGACAGGTTACAAAGAAATCCTTCCATAAATACGACCTACAGACATGCTAAAGGTTTTGGGGCTCGGGCAGCCATCAAGGCAGAATGATCATGACCAAAAGGGGACGTTCTCATCTGGACATTATTTGGAGTCAACCTACCAAGTTACAATGAAATCCCTTCATAAATATGACCTGTAGACTGTGCTAAAGGTTTTCGGGCTTCGGGCACCTTTAGCCATCAAAGTTGCCCCCCAATCATATCCAAAAGGGGATGTTCTCATCTAGACATTATATGAAGTCAACCTACCAAGTTACAATGAAATCCCTTCATAAATATGACCTGTAGACTGTGCTTAAGGTTTTCGGCCTTTGGGCTCAGGCAGCCATCATGGTTGAATGATCGCAACCAAAGGGGACAATCTCATCTGGACATCATCTGGAGTGAACCTACAAAGTTCCAATGAAATCCCTTCATAAATATGACCTGTAGACTGTGCTCACGGTTTTCAGGCTTCGGGCACTTGTAGCCATCACAGCTGATCAATCACGACCAAAAGGGGATGTCATCATCTAGGCATTATATGGAGTCAACCTAATAGGTTACAATGAAATCTTTCCATAAATATGACCTTTTACCTATGCTAAGGGTTTTTGGGCTCGGCCACCCATCAAGGTTGAATGATCGCGATCAAAATGGGACGTTCTCATATAGACATTATTTGGAGTCATCCTACCAAGTTACAATGAAATCCCCTCATAAATATGACCTGAGACTGTGCTAAAGGGTTTCGGGCTTTGGGCACCTTTAGCCGTCACAGTTGCCCAATCATGTCCAAAAGGGGACGTTATCATCTAGACATTATATGAAGTTACAATGAAATCCCTTCATAAATATGACCTGTAGACTGTGCTAAAGGTTTTTCGTGCTTCGGGCTCGGGCAGCCTCATGGCTGAATGATTGCAACCATAGGGGACAATCTCATCTGGGCATCATCTGGAGTGATCCTAAGAAGTTACAATGAAATCCCTTCATAAATATGACCTGTAGACTGTGCTCAAGGTTTTCAGGCTTCGGGCACTTGTAGCCATCACAACTGACCAATCACGACCAAAAGGGGATGTCATCATCTAGGCATTATATGGAGTCAACCTAACAGGTTACAATGAAATCCTTCCATAAATATGACCTTTTGCCTATGCTAAAGGTTTTTGGGCTCGGGCACCCATCAAGGCTGCATGATCGTGATCAAAATGGGACGTTCTCATCTAGACATTATTTGGAGTCATCCTACCAAGTTACAATGAAATCCCTTCATAAATATGACCTCTAGACTGTGCTAAATGTTTTTGGGTTTCGGGCCCCTCTAGCCGTCACAGTTGCCCAATCACGTCCAAAAGGGAACTTTCTCATCTAGACATTGTATGAAGTCAACCCACCAAGTTACAATGAAATTCCTCAATAAATATGACCTGTAGACTGTGTAGGTTTTCGGGTTATGGGCTCGGGCTGTCGTCACGGTTGGCAGATCGTGCCCAAATGGGGAAATTCTCATCTAGACATCATAAGGAGTCATCCTACCAAGTTACAATGAAATCCCTCCACATTAAACATGTCCTGCAGACTGTGCTAAAAGTTTTTGGGTTTCGGGCTTGGGCAGCCATCATGGTTGATAGATCATGCCCAAAAGGGCATGTTCTCATCTAGGCATTATACAGAGGCATCCTACCAAGTTACAATGAAATCCCTTCATAAATACGACCTGTAGACTGTGCTAATGGTTTTCGGGTTTTAGGCTCGGGCAGCCATACCGGTTGCCTGATCGCGACCAAAAGGGGATGTTCTCATCTAGACATGACCCCAAACCTGCATATGAAATTTCGTGACGATCAGACAAGAACTGTGGGGTGTAGCCCGTGCTAGAGGAAAATGTGAACAGACGTCACAGACTAACAGACTTCCGCACGCGTGATGGCAATAGCTTATCTTGACTATGTCAAGTTAAGCTAAAAATCCAGATTTTTATTGGCATCAAGTAAAGCCTCTATTCATAATACAGAAGTTTCATTTTTTATCAGGAGTTTCATTTTTTAACAAAAAACAAATGTCTCAACCTCCATTTTTGTAAAAGAAAAATAAAAATAAATGTCTGTAAAGAAAAATATTGAACAGTCCAAAACATAAAAAGAATGGTACATCTGAATATGGTGAACAGTTGCCACTTACCTTTGATGCTGAAAAAAGAGATCATTCATAAAACCATATTATATGTTTGCTTACCTCTTGTATAAAAACAAAGGTACCTCAGTCATGACTTTCAAAGTCAGTGTTAGTGTCCACAGGATTTTCTTCATCATACCCAACATGCCTGGAGTCTTCACCATTGACATTTGCATCATCAGAAATTCCAGAAGTAAATTCATCTCGGCTGTGGCCAGTATGGTCCTTTTCTGCAGATTCTTGGCGGTCATGCTTCTTTTCTAAAAGAGTGCAACAAAGGCAAAAAAAAAATGTAACTGAATGCTTCAACAAACTCAAGAATTTGATGTTAGAAAAAAATTCAAAACACATTTTATAAAACAGTTATCCATTTTCTTTTACTTTTTTACTTAAGAACACATATACAAAGTTTGTGTTGGAAGAAGATTTATTTCTTCCGAAGGTACAAGCCATATACAGAAAGTCTAACAATACAAAACAAGAGGTCCCAAGGGGCCTTCATCTCTCAACTTACAAAGTGGTTCAAAAATGTATTTTGGGTCACATTCAGTTAGTCATTGTTCATCAACACTACAGAGGAATGAAGACCATGAAATTATTCATAACTTTAGTGTCCATGTCAGATGATTATTATCATAGGTTTTCCTGATTGCTTCCAATTCTATCTGCTATAGACAAACACTGCCCAACTTCCAAGGGTTGCTATGTCACTGCAGTCACCACAACCCCCACCCCCCTTCCCTAAATAGACAGCCCAAATATTAACCCAGGGACCCAATTTGAACAAGCTTGAATCTGACACCCCTAGAGATGTTGTATATCAAATATGAAAGCATTCTGATGGGTGGATCTGAAGAAAAAGATTTCCTCATATTGCACCAAGTTAAAATTCGGGCTGCCATAGGGATCCCAAATATTAACCCAGGGACTTGATTTGAACAAAATTGAATTTGCCCCCCCTCCCCCCCTAGAGATGTTCTATATCAAATATCAAAAGATTATAATAGATGGTCCAGGAGAAAGAAATTTTTAAAGAAATTCTCTCATATTGCACTAAGTTAATGTTCGGGCACAGGGAGACGAAATATTAACCCAGGGACTCGATTAGAACAAACTTGAATCTGCACCCACTCTCCTCAGAGATGTTGTATACCAAATATGAAAGAATTTTGACTGGCAGATAAAGAGAAGATTTTTAAAAGAAATTTCCTCATATTGCAATAAATTAAAATTTGGGCTACCTTTGAAAGCCCAAATATTAGCCCGAGACCCGACTTGAACAAACTTGAATCTGACCAGTGCCCCCCCCCCCCCCCTCCTCCCCAGAGATGTAATAAACCAAGTATGAAAAGATTCTGACTGGTTGATCTGAAGAAGATGATTTTTAAAGAAATTTCCTCATATTGCACTAAGCTAAAATTCAGGCTTCCATAAGGAGCACAAATATTAACCCAGGGATCCAATTTGAACAAACTTGCATATGACCCCTCCCCCTCCTCGAGATGTTGTATACCAAATATGAAAGCATTCTGGCTGGTGAATCTGAACTAAAGGCTCTATAGAGCCTGTAATTGCTCACCTGGAACTACATATAAAAATTTGATTTCCCATAGGCTTTTCATGGTAACTATGAGCTGCAATTGTGGCCATGTTTGCAACATTACATCAACATAACATGAGGATCATTGGTAGAAGGTGTCCCAGTCTTCTATCACGTGAAGTTTCAAAACACTTGAATCCATCAAACAGAATCATAGAATGTCTCTGTTGGCCATATTTTCCAACCAACAGGAACTAAAGGAGGATAGTTTGTAGAGGGTCTCCTATAGACCATTCTTGCCAAGTTTTGGTTCACGTCAGCTCAGTAGTTCCAGAGAGAAGATGAAAATGTGATTTCCCATAGGTTTTTCTATAGTAACTATAAACCGCAATTGTGGCCATGTTTGCAATACGATCAACATTAAAATGAGGAACGTTGGTGGAGGGTGTCCCAGTTATCAACCATGCAAAGTTTCAAAACATTTGGCCCTGTGGTTTCAGAGGAGAAGAGTTTTCAAAATTGACCAATCAGAATCGAAGAATGCTTCTGGCGGCCACGTTTTTTCACCCAACAGGAATAAAATGAGTAACAGTTGTAGAGAATCTCTCATAGACAATGCCTGCCAAGTCTGGTTCACATTGGCTCAGTACTTTCAGTGAAGATGATGAAAATGTGATTTCCTATAGGATTTCTATAGTAATTATAAGCCACAATTGCAGCCATAATTGCAAAGATTAAAATAAGGATCATTGGTAGAGGGGGTTACAGTCATCAGTCACACTAAGTTTTCAAACAATTTGGCCTTGTAGTTTCAAAGAAGATTTTCTTGAAAATGCACACATTTATGAATTTTGTTTTCAACAAAAAAATCAGTAAAAGAAGGTTAAATATTTTTGAAAACTTTTTTCAGACAGTATTCTCTTTTTAAAATAGCTTTGGATAGGTAAAGGGTTACAGGAAACACATTACTCCAATTTTTGTCAAATCTTAAAAGATATACAATAATTACTGTCATCTAAGCTGACATGATTGCCAGAGAATATAACTTGTCATCAATCAGTATTTTCTGATAAGTAACATGAGACTAATGATGCATGTATCAACATCCATGTACAGTTGCAATGGTTTACAGTAAAGTCAAAATAAGTTGTAGGATAATCCTATAAACTATGTATCTTTTTCTCTGCCTACACTGATGAGACCAGAAGCCGACATCATTTTCTGGAAAGCTCTCACTGATAGCTTTCCAGAAAATGTCAGCAGCTGTTTACTTAGTTTATTGCAGTTATGCTACAGCTTATTTTGACTGTATACATAATATTTTTGGGGTTTTTCCCAGTTCTCAGTGGAGAAAACTGGAACCAACACTTACCAGATTCTCAAAAAACAAGTATTTTTGCTGACAGTACCGATCTTCATGCAGACAGGAGAGGCATTGGGTTAAGCATTAGAATATAGCCTCTGGTGGCCATATATTTCCATCCTCTCATAGACCATTCCTGCGAAGTTTGGTTCACGTCGGCTCAGTAGTTTCAGAGAAGATGAAAATGTTTTTTCCCATAGGGTTTTTATAGTAACTATTAGCCGCAATTGTGGCCATGTTTACAACCCGATCAACATTAAATGAGGATCGTTGGTAGAGGGGGTCCCAGTCATCACTTATGTTAAGGATCAAAACATTTGGCCTGGCAGTTTCAGAGAAGATTTTTGAAAATCCACTGACCAGAATCAAAGAATGCCTCTGGAAGAAATGTTTTTCATCCGATGACAACAAAATGAGGATCATTTGTAGAGGACCACCCTTAGACCATTCCTGCCAAGTTTGGTTCACACCGGCTCAGCGGTTACAGAGAAGATGATGAAAATGTGAAAAGTTTACGGACGCTGGATGACGACGGACGCCAAGTGATGTTTCAGAGAAGAAGATGAAAATGTGATTTCCCATAGGCTTTCTATAGTAACTATAAGCCACAATTGTGGCCATGTTTACAACCCGATCAACATTAAATGAAGATCGTTGGTAGAGGGGGTACTAGTCAACACTTATGTGAAGTATCAAAACATTTGGCCTGGCAGTTTCAGAGGAGAAGATTTTTGAAAATCCATCTATCAGGATCAAAGAATGCCTCTGACGGCCATGTTTTTCAACCCACGGGAACAAACTGAGGATCGTTTGTAGAAGACCTCCTATAGACCATCCCTGCCAGGTTTGGTTCACGTCAGCTCAGTAGTTCCGGAGAAGATGAAAATGTTATTTCCCATAGGGTTTCTACAGTAACTATAAGCCACAATTGTGGCCATGTTTGCAACCCAATCAACATTAAATGAGGATTGTTGGTAGAGGGGGTCCCAGTCATCATTTATGTGAAATATCAAAACATTTTGCCTGGCAGTTTCAGAGAAGATTTTTGAAAATCCACCAACCAGAATCAAAGAATGCCTCTGGCGGCCATGTTTTTCAACCCACAGGAACAAAATGAGGATTGTTTGTAGAGGACCTCCCATAGACTATCCCTGCCAGGTTTGTTTTCACGTCGTCTCGTTTTTTTCCAGAGAAGAAGAGGAAAATGTGATTTCCCATAGGGTTTCTACAGTAACTATAAGCTGCAATTGCGGCCATGTTTGTGACCCAATCAACATTAAATGAGGATCGTTGGTAGAGGGGGTCCCCGTCATCATTTATGTGAAGTTTCAAAACATTTGGCCAGGCAGTTTCAGAGAAGATTTTTGAAAATCCACCAACCAGAATCAAAGAATGCCTCTGGAAGCCATGTTTTTCATCCAATGAGAACAAAATGAGGATCGTTTGTAGAGGACCTCCCATAGACCATTCCTGCCAAGCTTGGTTCACACAGGCTCAGCGGTTACAGAGAAGAAGATGAAAATGTGAAAAGTTTACGGACGTCGGACGACGTCAAGTGATGTTTCAGAGAAGATGATGAAAATGTGATTTCCCATAGGGTTTCTATAGTAACTATAAGCCGCAATTGTGGCCATGTTTACAACCCGATCAACATTAAATGAGGATCGTTGGTAGAGGGGGTCCCAGTCATCATTTACGTGAAGTATCAAAACATTTTGATTGGTAGTTTCAGAGGAGAAGATTTCTGAAAATCTACCAATCAGAATCAAAGAATGCCTCTGGCGGCCATGTTTTTCAACCCACGGGAACAAAATGAGGATCGTTTGTAGAGGACCTCCCATAGACTATCCCTGCCAGGTTTGTTTTCACGTCATCTCGGTTTTTCCAGAGAAGAAGAGGAAAATGTGATTTCCCACAGGGTTTCTACAGTAACTATAAGCTGCAATTGCGGCCATGTTTGTGACCCAAACAACATTAAATTAGGATCGTTGGTAGAGGGGGTCCCAGTCATCATTTATGTGAAGTTTCAAAACATTTTGCCTGGCAGTTTCAGAGGAGAAGATTTTTGAAAATCCACCAACCAGAATCAAAGAATGCCTCTGGAAGCCATGTTTTTCATCCGACGGGAACAAAATGAGGATCGTTTGTGGAGGACCTCCCATAGACCATTCCTGCCAAGTTTGGTTCACACCGGCTCAGCGGTTACAGAGAAGATGAAAATGTGATAAGTTTACGGACGCCGGATAACAACGGACGCCAAGTGATGAGGAAAGCTCACATGGCCTTTTAGGCCAGGTGAGTTTGTTTGTTTGTTGGTGGTTAACGTCACATATTTATGCACCATGGCTAAACGTGACACAACATGGAGATGAAGTCAAGTTTAGTCAATCGTGGATCTACATGTTGCCCATTTTAGAGGACTTTCACCCCAAGCATTGGTGACTGGGTCCTATTTTACTAGTAAAGTGGAACTGGTTTACCACAGTAAACAAGTGCTGCTTACTTCCCGGGGTTCCCACGGGGAAGGCCAGGTGAGTTAAAAAGCAGATTTTGAAAGAAATTTTCTCATATTGCACTAAGATAAACTTTGGACTCCAATAGGGAGCCAAATATTAACCCAGGGATCCGATTTGAACCTGACCCCCTAGAGATGTTGTATACCAAATATAAAAGCATTCTGGCTGGTGGATCTGAAGAAGATTTTTACAAGAAATTTCCTTATATTGCACTAAGTTAAAATTTGGGCTACCATTGGAAGCCCAAATATTAACCCGAGACCCAATTTGAACAAACTTGAATCTGACCAGCCCCCACCCCTCCCAGAGATGTGATATACCAAGTATGAAAAGATTCTGATGGGTTGATCTGAAGAAGATGATTTTTAAAGAAATTTCCTCATATTGCACTAAGCTAAAATTCAGGCTCCCATAAGGTGCACAAATATTAACCCTGGGATCCAATTTGAAAACTTGCATCTGACCCTGACCACCAGCCCCCCCCCCCCCCCCCCCAAGAGACTTGATTTGAACAAATTTGAACCTGACCCCCTAGAGATGTTGTATATCAAATATAAAAGCATTCTGGCTGGTGGATCTGAAGAAGATTTTTACAAGAAATTTCCTTATATTGCACTAAGTTAAAATTTGGGCTACCATTGGAAGCCCAAATATTAACCCGAGACCCAATTTGAACAAACTTGAATCTGACCAGCCCCCACCCCTCCCAGAGATGTGATATACCAAGTATGAAAAGATTCTGATGGGTTGATCTGAAGAAGATGATTTTTAAAGAAATTTCCTCATATTGCACTAAGCTAAAATTCAGGCTCCCATAAGGTGCACAAATATTAACCCTGGGATCCAATTTGAAAACTTGCATCTGACCCTGACCACCAGCCCCCACCCCACCCCCAAGAGACTTGATTTGAACAAATTTGAACCTGACCCCCTAGAGATGTTGTATACCAAATATAAAAGCATTCTGGCTGGTGGATCTGAAGAAGATTTTTACAAGAAATTTCCTTATATTGCACTAAGTTAAAATTTGGGCTACCATTGGAAGCCCAAATATTAACCCGAGACCCAATTTGAACAAACTTGAATCTGACCAGCCCCCACCCCTCCCAGAGATGTGATATACCAAGTATGAAAAGATTCTGATGGGTTGATCTGAAGAAGATGATTTTTAAAGAAATTTCCTCATATTGCACTAAGCTAAAATTCAGGCTCCCATAAGGTGCACAAATATTAACCCTGGGATCCAATTTGAAAACTTGCATCTGACCCTGACCACTCCCCCCCCCCCCCCCCAAGGGACTTGATTTGAACAAATTTGAACCTGACCCCCTAGAGATGTTGTATACCAAATATAAAAGCATTCTGGCTGGTGGATCTGAAGAAGATTTTTACAAGAAATTTCCTTATATTGCACTAAGTTAAAATTTGGGCTACCATTGGAAGCCCAAATATTAACCCGAGACCCGATTTGAACAAACTTGAATCTGACCAGCCCCCACCCCTCCCAGAGATGTGATATACCAAGTATGAAAAGATTCTGATGGGTTGATCTGAAGAAGATGATTTTTAAAGAAATTTCCTCATATTGCACTAAGCTAAAATTCAGGCTCCCATAATGTGCACAAATATTAACCCTGGGATCCAATTTGAAAACTTGCATCTGACCCTGACCCCCCCCCCCCCCCCCCCCCCCCCCCCCCAAGGGACTTGATTTGAACAAATTTGAATCTGACCCCCATTAAGATGTTGTATACCAAATATGAAAGCATTCTGATTGGTGGATCTGAAGAAGTGGATTTTTAAAGAAATTTCCTCATATTGCCCTAAGTTAAAATTCAGGCTACCATAGGGATATGCCAATAAAGTGACCAAATAAGCACCCAGGCACTTGATTTGAACAAACTTGAATCTGACACCCCTAGAGATGTTGTCTATCTAGAGATCTGACACCCCCTAGAGATGTTGTCTATCAAATATGAAAGGATTCTGACAGGTGGAAGAGAAGAATATTTTTTAAAAAAATTTCCTCATATTGAAGTAAGTTAAATTTCAGACTCTCATATAGAGCCCAAATATTCACCAAGAGACTTGATTTGAAAAAACTCCAATCTGAACCCCCTTGTTATATACCAAATATGAAAGGATTCTGACTGGTGGATCTGAAGAATAAGCTTTTAAAGAAATTTCCTTAAACTGCAGTAAGTTAAAATTCCGGCTCCAATAGGGAGCCCAAACATGCACCCAGCGACTCAATTTGAACAACGTGGAATCTGAGCCCCCTAGAGATGTTGTATATCAAATATGAAAGAATTCTGACTAGTGGATCTGAAGAAAAAAATTTTTAAAGTTAAAATTCGGGCTCCTATATAGAGCCCAAATATTAACCGAGGGACCCGATTTGAGCAAACTTGAATCTGCCCCCCTAAAGATGTTGTATACCAAATGTACAAAGATTCTAATTGATGGTTCTGGAGAAGAAGATTTTTTAATTATTTTTTTCAAATAAACGGGTATTATCAGAGTTATGCCCCTTGTGGTGCACTCTGTGGGGGCATTGCAACTTTATTTGGACAAACTTGATAAAAAACATGCACACCAAATTTGGTTAAATTTGGTCCAGTACTTTCTGAGGAGAAGTTGATAATGTCAAGTTAATGCTGGACGAATGTCGGACGGATGGACAATGGACAGAAAGTGATTAGTAAAGCTCCCCAAGCTTTTCTCAGGTGAGCTAAAAAATTAAATTTATTATATAAATAGGAAGATGATAATTCAGTCATTCCATCATTCTGTCCATCAAGAAATTTTCTGTTGCATGTGCAGGGCTTCCCCATCCTGGGATGGCTGGGCCCACAAGTTATAAATAACTGACTTGTCCAACAAATTTTCTACAAGAAGTAGTGATGGCGATGAAGCATCAACTCTTGATCCCTGACAAGATGATGGATACTATTTTTGATTTAGGCCCACAAAGATCTTCTGTTTCTCAGGCCATTTTTTGTAAAACTGCATGTGGGCGGGCAATTTTTTATTTTTCTCATTATTTCTTTGACACCAAAAGTTCATGTTCTTGGTTTGTTTTAAGTGTTAGGCCTCATAATCTACAGAATAGCATGGGTGGTGGTGTATTTTGTCCCTTTAGTGCAAGAAAGAAAGCTTTGCAATGCTGAAGCAATTTTATTAACTTGGGTAAAATATCAGACACAAACAAATATTTCATTTTCATTTTTTAAAGTTTGCATTGGTTATGAAAAGAGAGCATGCGGCAGACAAAAAGACCATGCAGGAGGGCCTGAGAAGCAGATTTTAAACTATTTTAGGCCTTAGTTGGATGTTTTGATGATGATTAAATATCAGAGTCTAATTTGAATCATGGAGAGCCATTCAATGACTCATGAAATTGCAATAACGTATATTGTTGATTTAGTACAAACAAGAGCTGGACTTTCGTCCGGTGCATACCCCCACATGGTGTACCACTTAGTGTGGGCATACCTATGACCAACAGATAGTATTTATGAATATTCTCGTACGGACTGATGGATGGATGCACAGATGGACGGACGCAATCCAGTATACCCCCCCCCCCCCCACTTTCCATTTTCTTCGAAAGTTTTCAACAATTTCTAAGTCAAAAGGTATAGTAAATTGTTTGGTGTTTGGAAGTTTTATGCAATGAGGCAGAAGCCTTTGTCATAGAAAAACTGCATGCCATATTTCACTGAAATCCGATAACCCCAATCCAGTATACACCCATCCCCTACACTTTTCTTCGAAAATTTTCAACAATTTCCAACAATTTCTAAGTCAAATGGTATGGTAAATTGTTTGGTTTTTGGAAGTTTTATGCAATGAGGCAGAAGCCTTTGTCATAAGCAAACTGCATGCCATATTTCACCAAAATCTGAAAACCCATACCTGAGATACAGGCTGAACAAACAAATAATGTCTATTTCCTAGAATTTCTAAGTCAAAAAAGGGGGATAACTCTAAAAAGGAGAAAGTGAGAAATATCGTTGAATCCTTTTTTTAAAGCCTATACCATAAGCAGTGTTCATGGCAAATTTCATTGCAATAGAACAAATAGAACATTTGATACCCGAGATACAGGCTGAACAGACAAAATTTGGCTCGGACGGACACACAAAAAAAATAACTAGTGTGGGCATACCTATGACCAACAAATATTATAAAAAATAATAATTTACTTAAGATATGAATATTTTCGGGCGGACTCACACACGGATGCACAGACGGATAGACGGGCGGACGCATGTAATCCAGTATACCCCCATTTTCTTCGAAAGTGGGGGTATAATTATATAGTGGACTTGTGAATCCCATTTGATGGCATCAGCTGAAATGTCTAGTAATTCTGTTTGCCTGATTCTGGTCTGAAAACAAATTTACTGACTTCAAAGGAGGCAGAGGGGTGGGGGAGATCTATTTTCCATAAATACAAGGCCAAACAAGTGCAAGATATGCATTATGAGAAGTTGAGGACAACAGTTCATGGTATCAATGTATATTTGCCCAGAGACTGCATGAAGACCTAGACTAGAGATAAAGATTGGCATACAGCAGGCCTTGAGATTACCTGGAAGATGCAATTTATTGATGTCAAACACAGTTCTGGAGAAGTAATTTGACGCTTTCCAAAATTGTGATATATATGCGATGCTCACCATCAATCTGGTGTACGTCCATCACATTTTGGTTCAAATTCAATGTTTATTTATTTTTTAGTGTTTAAGGTCACTTTCAGCATCAAGGGCTATGTCATAACTGCAACTCAGGTATGATGTCAAGCTTACCCAATTGTCATACCTATACATGTACAGTGGAACCCTGTTAATTAAATAGCCACTTTGCCAATGAAAATGATAAATTTTAAGTAATTTGTATATTTTTTATATTTACCAATGGCCCAGACTAGCTGGTGCTAACTCAATTTAATTAAGGGCCAAACACAAATTTTGCCCCCCAATCCCCAAAATTTGCATACAAAACCGAAAAATTCAAGTCCTATCTTTCTTTTCTACAGTGTGATAATCAGCTGGGAGGTATAAGTGCCCACTCATGGGAGGGCCATCCCTGTCTGGGCCATTGGTAAGTATAAAAAATATACAAATTACTTAATTTATCATATTTTTATTTATTTATTTATTTATTTATTTATTTATTTATTGGTGTTTAAGGTCACATACTTATGCACAATGGCTAATCGTGACCGTGACAGTTTTACGGGTGGAGGAAGCCGGAGTACCCGGAGAGAACCACCGAGCAACGACGAGCAGCTGTCAGCTCTCCAACATCGTAACTCTGAACTCTGCACCGCAGCACAGGCAGGGTTAGATTGGTTGAAGACATGCACACCATCGACGTGCAGTACGCCTCAGTACACAGCGTCATCGTGCCCCCATGTAGGCAATCGGGGTGAAGTGTCTTATCATATTTTTATACCACAACCAATGGCCCAGACTAGCTGAATCGTAAACAGGCTGGAGGGCCTAGGACTTAAAGGAAAATCCAATCTCCCAATTACTTTGATAAAGGATAGCTCCTACAGGAGAATAGGAGAAGACATAGGAATTACATATGTCCTTCTCTTTTACAAGAAAAGAGAGCGGCATAACACCAACAATGTAATTGAGAATTACATAATTTCTCCATTTAATGCCAGCATAACCCATTACGCTAATTCAGTGAAGGAAACCAATATATAAAGCTAGTCCTGAGAATGAGACACTTTATACTCATTTAAAAGTGTTCGAGGATTGTATATTAATGCTCGTATGACACGTAACATATACAAAGGCTTCACAGTGAGCTACACTTTAAAAACAGTATATAAATGAGACATAGTTATTGCTTCACACCAAGCTACACATTAAAACCACCCAGCACCGATGCTGGACTACTGTCTCTGGAGGAGGTATTCCCTTGCTTTTCATTATAAAGCCAGAAAACATAAGGGAAAAACCGTCTCCCCCCCCCCCCCCCCCCCTCCCCCCACTTTCCCCTTGTTCTGAGGATAAATTCCTCAGAACGAAGAGAGCAGCGGAACGGCGTCAGTGCTCGAGCAGACTGCCTAAACACCTTGTAGATGTAATATTAATGGATGACATTCTGAGCAACAGAAAGAGGACCCAAAGATCTAAGATCACCGGAGATGGAATCGAAATTTCTAAGGTAAAACTTGGTAAATGAAGAGGGCTGTGTCCAGCATGCAGCCTTCATAAGATCAGTAATGGCTATACTGTTAGAATAAGCCCAAGAAGTGGACAGTGCTCTAACCTCATGAGCTGAAATCTTGTTGACAGAACGTTGATCCGAAGATAGACTTTCACAGGCAATACGTATTGACAACTGAATCCATCCTGCGATAGAATGAACAGAGATATCTTTTCTGTTAGGAATCAAAGAAAGAAAGAATTGTTTTCTTCCCTTTCTAATAAAATCTGACCGACGTTTATAAATGCGCATTGCTCAAACTGGACACAGCAAAGGTCTACGGTTATCCGAGGATGGTAAAGCCTTAATGACAATAGGCTCCGGACGCTTATATGGAATCTGATTTTTAGCCAAGAATCCCACTTCCGTTGTGAGGGTAACAGTATTACCCACACTACGGTAATGGGAATCATCGACAGATAATGCATGAAGTTCACTAACTTTTCTGGCAGATGCAAAGGCTTAGATAAAAGCCGTTTTATAGGTCAAGAATTTGAACTCTACATCGTCTAACGGCTCAAAAGGAGCTTCTTGAAGCTTCAACAGAACCCAAGCCAAATTCCATTTAGGAATTAATCTGAAGGTTCTAGATCTATTAAAAGAGAAATTTCTAACTAGCTTGGATAAAGAAGTGTCCAATAGCCAAGTTATCATGATGAGCGTAAGTGTCTGATAACATAGCCCTATAACCCTTAATAGTGATGGCTGCAGTTGGAGTACGTCAAACAGGTAGACCAGGAAATTGGCAATCTGTGGAATGGACGGATCATAGATGTCTACAGACTGATTCGTACACCAACGGAAGAAAACCCTCCACTTCGCTGCATAATTCAACGAAAAGGAGGTCCTCCTACAATTAGAAATTGCGTCCACTGCTCGTCCTGTAAAATGTTTTTCGCGCAAGAAGGAACGCACATCGGAAATATGTGAAGGTTGAGACCTTCCGGGTTGTGATGCAGTGCATGTGACTTCCCCTGATATAGAAGATCCTTTCGAGGAAGAGCTTCCAGGGGAATGTCCCGTAACAGACACCTGAGAAGATTGATCCAAGGTTTCTGTGACGACAGAGGCGCTACTAGCAGGATTTTGCAGTGAGACTGTTTGATCTTTAACAGAATCTGATGAATCAATAGAGCAGGAGATTATGCATATCCTATCATTCCGTCCCATGAGATCGATAGAGCGTCTACTGCTTACACTCGATGATCTGGACATAGCGACACGAACATCGGTAACTGATTGTTTAGGTGTGTTGCAAAAAGATCTACCATGGGGCGAACCCACTGGTAGCAGATCTGATTGAATATTCGCTTGTTGCGAGTCCACTCCGATGGTAACAGGCGACCTTTCCGAAAGAGCGAGTTTGCTAGTACATTCAGATGACCAGGTATATGACGGACTGAGAGATGAACATGACGATTCAGAATGAATAGGAGAATCTTCTCCATTAATTCGCATAACAGAATCGAATGAGTGCCACCTTGGTTCCTGAGGTAAGCTACTACTGTCGAGTTGTCCGACAGAATTTGAACATGGACGTTAGCTATTTGACGAATCCAATGTTGTAGTGCTTGCTAGATGGACATCATCTCCTTGATGTTTATGTGCTTCTCTAGGAACCGAGAGTCCCAAAGACCCTGACGCTTCAAGTCAGTGGGACATAGGGACGCGCCCCAGCCCGTCTGACTCGCATCCGTAATAATCGTGAAAGCAGGATCCAGCAGTTGAAGCAGCACTCCCTGAGTCAACCACAGCATATCCCCCCCAAATCTTAACCTTTTGTTTTACTAGGTCCGTTAAAACAATCCTGGTTTCGAGCGAATGCATCTTCACATTCCAGTTCTGAGTAAAGAATATCTGGAGGGGACATGTGCGCAGATGGCCCATCGGAATAAGATCCACAGCCGATTGCATCGCCCCATCAGTTGCATAAACTCCCTCGCTGTTACTGCGGGCGAGTTCAGACAAAAGCGAGCATAATAACTAATTTCGCTCTGGGTAACGGCATACGAAACAGATTGTTGTGAGTCTCGAAGCTCATTCCCAAGTGAATGAATGACTTGGATGGAGCTAGATCCGACTTTTTTTCGTTTACTAAGAAACCGAGACTTCGGAACAATTGAAGCAGACTCTGAACATCGTTCTGAAGATTAATTCTGTTACTGTATCTCTGAAGAATGTCGTCCAAGTAAGCTGATGTTACCAGACGAATGAGCGCGGAAGTATGATATTACCTAATTCATTATTTGAGTGAAAGCCCAGAGCTAGGTTCAGACCGAAACACATTGCTCTGAACTGATAAACCTCTCCTTGCACGGCAAACCGCAGGTACTTTCTGAATGCCGGATGTACCAGGACATGAAAGTAGGCTTCCTTTAGATCTATGCTTGCCGCATAGCTGTCCACTCGAATGATCGCTCTTACCGACAGAATGGTCTCCATATAGAACTTTGGAGCTACGATCAACTTGTTTATCCAGCTCAAGTCTATTACCGGTCAGAACGAGCCATCTGGCTTCGGTACTAGGAACAGGTGACTGTAAAAACCTTGAGAATTTTGATTCTCGATGACCTCTATTGCTTCCTTTTATTTAATAAGAGAGCCTGTACCTCCGCTAGGAGAGACTCTCTTTTGAAAGGATCCACCAGAAGATTTGTCCAACGCGAACATCTTGTAAGTGGGGGTTTTGCTCGGAATGATAGCCATAGACATTCCGAGACTACACTTCCCATCCACTGATCTTCCGTGACTTCTATCCAGTTTCTCGCGAAGTTTGATAACCTTCCGCCAACTGGCCAGCAATAGAGGTCTTGCCCATCACCTGTACGACTTACGAGGCTTATGGGAGGAGAAACTACGTCCTCCTTGCGGAGAACCTCTTCCCGTCACCTTAGGGGCGTCTGACCTATAGTCTCGATCAGACCTCCGCACCTTTCTCGACGACCCCCAGAGTAAGTATAAGAGGGTTTCTTGTACCCTCGTGAGGAGTT
This sequence comes from Pictodentalium vernedei, assembly GCA_031216915.1. Taxonomy (NCBI): domain Eukaryota; kingdom Metazoa; phylum Mollusca; class Scaphopoda; order Dentaliida; family Dentaliidae; genus Pictodentalium; species Pictodentalium vernedei. Next base: position 542,898,266 of record CM062297.1, read on the forward strand.
CCCTTTAGTTGATTCTGAAGTGGAACGGTCTCGCTTACCCCGGTCTGCTGAAGCGTGTTGTTGAGATGCAGACTTCAGTAGCAGTGCACTGGAAGCTTTCTTTGTAGCCTGTTCACAGACTAACGAAAGTTTGTCATCAAATGGAGTATGTCCAGAGACCGGAGTGACTCGGAGAGAGCTTTTCACCTTGTCATCTTTTAGTGATGACGAAGCAAGGGCAGCATCACGTCTGATCAACTCCAAATTTGCCACTGTCAGCGCAGAGTTGTACGTAGCATACATGACTGCCCTGGAAAGAACTCTAAGCGAGGAACAAACGTCCTCAAATTACTTCCAATTAAGACGTTGCGCCATAGCTCTGGTGAGGGGATCTGCATAGGACATCGAGTCTAGATTCACTCTACTGGATGAAATAGCACATTCCAACACTTCTGAGCGTATATTGAATGATGCACGTAGGGACATATCTAAATCCTGCTCATCTAAACGCAGAGGAGCTCTCTGGACATCTTCAACGACCGTTTTAAATGAACGTGGGCCAAGGAACGGTATATTTATTGAAGATGTCGATAAGAAACCGCCTTTCCTCTTAGCACTAGAGAGGTTGAATATGGCGTCGTTAACATGGCCGAAGGCCTCCGACACCTGTAGAGACTGTTTCGGGAAGGAAAGAACAACCTCTTTCCTCCGCACGAAATCTGCATCCAGAGACAACAGCAGTTTCTATCTAGTAGTCGCAACTTGCTGATCAGGTGGAACAAAGTCAGGATAGTATTGATGAATAAATTTCATCGCTACCATGTGCTGTTCCGAAAGGGAAGGGTAATCCTCTTCTTTGTCCCTTTCACCATCTGACTGATACAGCTGTGACGTTCGGTCCATTGCATCTGCATGTGCAGATGACTGGACCGACCCAGCACCATCCGACAGCTCACCACCGGAGTCTGCGGAAGGCTGCTCTTGCACTTGCTGGGATGCTGCGATTAGCTGCGCAATCTGCGGCAGCAAGTCCATTACCGAGGCTTGAGGAGCAGCAGTCTTCTGTTTTTTCGCCACTTGCTGCTCCTGGGACGAAGATCCGGAGGTAGATCTTTTCTCAGCCTGTCCCAATGAACGAAGCCTTGGATCGCTAGCTACCGGATGGTCCGACTTCACAGGTTCAGACTGTCTCCGTCTTCGTGCAGCTGGCTGGATATCCGAAGTCGGGTAGCGATCATGCGGTCGTGTGTGCTTTTCTAACGTAGCGGAGGAAGCCTCGACTGTAGCCGACCCCGTCTGCAGTCTAGATGGAGCATCCCGAGCAGCGGGTGTGGACGTATGCTCCGGCTCATGCAAGTTTCTCAAGACAACATTTGGCCCCAAATGTTTCTGGGTTAGAGAAGGCTCTCCCACTTGTGGTCTATCAGACCTCGCCAAGCTTCCCGAAGAGAAACTTGTTGACTTCCTCCCTATTTCCGTCGTCGCTGGGTGAGCTTTAGTTTTTGAGGTGCTCGCTCCACCCAAATCTACACTTCCATCGACTGCAATGGGCTTACCTGGTGTCACGGCTCCCACGAACGGAGTAACCACTTCACCGGTCGAGATAGCTGCCTGCAAGGGATTAAGAACACTAACTAGAGGCCTTATCCCTTGCTTAATATTCATGAGCACCTTTGCAGCTAGCTCTATTTTGCTCATCAGAGCACGACGATGGTAGCACACTTTGGATGGGTGTCACAATACCATCACCATGTTCTTGTTCCTCTGAAAAAGAAACAAAAAAACTTGAGTTATCTTGCGGTGAGAGCTCCGGCATAGGAATCTCACCGCCAACGACGTACCATGACACCCGTCTCCAACGTCTGTCATCCCAATGTACACATGTAAGACAAGAATCCGTAGGCGTGCATCTACTATAGGCAAGGCAACAAGCATGTAAATTCGAGGAAGACTTTCTCGCCTTGCATTTAGAGCAGTAAGCTTTCATAATTACAATCAAAATACAAAGTCGATAGCACTCCTACAAACTCCACAACAAAATATGTGATAAAGATACATGAATAATAGCAATCAAAATTAAATTCGAAAAAAAATATAAAACTAGAGAATTGTAATTTGTTGGACAAATTACGGGCTTTCCCAACTTTTTAATGTGAAAAGGCAAACTGTATTGTACACAAAACTATCAATCAGTTTTGAAAACAGAAAATTTAATGAAAGTTAAAAAATTTATAGTAATTTATATATTTTTTATACTTACCAATGACCCAGACATAGCTGGTGCTAACTCTTAAAATATAGGGCCAAACACAAATTTTGCCCCCCAATCCCCAAAATTTGCATCTAAAACTAAAGAAAACATGTCCTGAAAGGCCCTCCACACTTCGCCCCTACTGCGCATGCGCAGTGTCAAGGACGTTCCGAAATTGGCGCCATTAATCATTCTAATAACCAGTGCCTGGTAAGCGCTATGTACTCAGCGGGGAGGCAAGAGTTCCCAACTCCTGGGAGGGCCATCCCCGTCTGGGTCATTGGTAAGTATAAAAAATATATAAATTACTATAAATTTTTTAACATTTTTATACTGTACCAATGACCCAGACATAGCTGAATAGTAAAAAGGCTGGAGGGCCAAGGACATAGAGCAAAATGGAATACGCTCAATAAAATAAAATAGAGTCATCCCCTGTAGGGAAAAAGAAGTAGTTATTTATGATAAATTAGAAAGATACAACACCTTCCAAAATTGAGCTTCATACATCCATGTACTCTATTAATATCCAATATAATCCTTATACTAATAATTTTTAAAGTAAGCCAATAAATAAAGTAAGTCTAGAGAATAGAGACTCTTATACTCCTAAAAGTGTCTGAGGATTGCATAATCATGTCCGTTGACATATGCAATATTCAAAAGCTATACTTTAAAAACTAAGACTTGAATGAATTTTAAAAACCTAAACTTCTCACTAAACAACCATCCCAATAACAGCTCAGAATTACTAACTCCGGAGGAGGTATCCCCTTGTTTTCATAGTAAAACAGGTGACCCAAGGGAACACCCTCCCCCCCCCCCCCCCCCCCTTTTTCTTGCCCTGGGTCAAATAGCCCAGAGCGAAGAGGGCAGCCGAACGGAGACACTGCCGAAACAGACAGCCTACCTAGCTATAGTAGCAACTGTTAAGTGAATGACATTCTGAGCAGTAGATAACAGACCTAACAATAGAGGCCTCCAGAAATGGACTCGATATTTCTGAGATAAAATTCATGAATGTGGATGGCTGAGCGCAATGAGCGGCCTTCAAAAATCTATAATAGCGACACTATTAATGTAAGCCAAAGAAGTAGAAGAACTCTTACTTCATGAGCCGAAATCTTAAGCACAACTGCTAAGTCAATGATATACCATAAGCAGTACCGATAGTTAATAGAATCCATTAACAATAAAATGGAGCGTAACGTCCTTCTACTAGACATCAAAGACAGAAGAAGCTTACGCCCATAGTAATAAACAGATATCTGTTTATAAATACATAAACTGTACCCGGAAAGAGTAAAGGCCTATGCCCATACGAAGACGGAAGGACCTTAAAATAATAGGTTCCGGATAATAGGAGCCTAACTCTTATGCAACAATCCAACCTAAATAGTATCGGAAGTATTGATTCCGAAACTATGAAAGTGAAAATCATCCATCGATAGTGCATGAAACTCACTGACTCTACAGTAAAAGAGAAACCAACAGAATTACTGTCTAAAAGGTCAGAATTTGAAAACTACTGTTTCCAGAGGCTCAAATGATTACTTAGCTAAATAAGAACCGAAGTTAAAATCCGTATAGGAATTTAATCTAAAGATTCTAAGTCTATTTATCAAAAAGTTACTAACTGACTTAGATAAAGAGACAAAAGACTCAATTGTAAACTATCGTAGAGTGCATAGGTATGAGGTAACATAAACCTATAACCTAAATAATAACAGGCTGCAGTAGATCTTGTGAAACAAGTATACTAAAAAATAGCAATGAGTAGTATGGAGGGATCAACAATATGAACATAATGATCCCTACACCACGACGGAAGAGCCTCCACTTTAGCCGCATAGAATAGCGAAGAAGAGGATCTCCTATAGTAAGAAATCGCGTCCAAAGCTCGTCCAGTACAGTGCTTACAATGCAATACGGACCACACAACGGAATACATGAAGGTTGCGACCTTGCTGGTTGTGATAAAGATGACACGATTTACCCAGTGAAAAAGATCCTCACATAGAGGAAGATTTCACGTTAAGACCCACAGTAGACAAGAGAGTAAATTACTCATGATCTCTGTGAAGATAGAGATGCTATCAACAGAAATGTATTGTGGTTGTTTATCTTAGCAATACCTGCTAAAACAACAGCGCCGGAGGATACGCGTATCCTATCATTCCTATAGATCAATAGAGCGTTAACAATATTAGCTCAGAGATCTGGACAAGCCAACACATACGTCTGCAATTGATTAGCAAGCTGTGTCATAAATAAATCATCATTGGGCGCTCCCATAGATAGCAAATCTGATTGAATACTTGTTTGTTGAGAATCCATTCTGACAGCAACAAGCGACCCGTAAGAGAACGGGAGTCCGATAAAACAATCAGACGACCCGGAATATGTCGGACCAAAACTGAACTTGGTGTACTATAACCAACAGACGGATTCTTTCCATTAAATTGAATAACGGAAACGAAAGAGTGCCTCCCTGGTTCCGGAGATACGCCACTACTGTCGAATTAAAGGACAGGAATTTGGGCATGCGTTTCTGAATAATGTTCATGCAATGACATAAAGCAAGCCTAAAAAACATTATTCCACGGAAGAAAACTGATTGCTAAAAGACTGCGGAACCCAAAGACCCTGGCACTTCGAATCCGTAGGGATCAGTATTATATCCCAATCTGTTTGACTGGCAACCGTCATAACAGCCACACTCGGGTCCGGCAACTGCGGCGGCACTCTCTGAGTCAACCACCGAATGTTTGCCCCAGTCTGAATCTCTTGTAACACTAGATAAACAAGAGAACGTGTAAATCGAGCAATTCATGGATTGCCGAAAAGTTGCCGTCGAAGAGAAGCTCCTCCGAGAACGAAGCGACTCTGAGAGAGTTCTTAACCTTACTATCCACGCGTGTGGATGTATCTAGGGCTGCGTCACGTCTAACTAACTCCAATCAGCCACTGAAGGGCGGAGTTATACGTGAACAATCTACTGCCCTCAAAAGAAATTACATTGAGAATAATATCCCGTAAATCTTTTCTTGAAGACGTAATGATAACGCCTCAGTAAGGTGGATTACGTATAATAAAGCGTCCAAGTTAAGTCTACTATACATAATGTCGTTCCCAACATTGAAATTGGAAAAGACATAAACGGCGAAAAAGAATATATGCAGTCTTTAATCACACCGTCTAGACGCATATGAACTCCCAGTATGCCCTGCTCTGCCAAAATAAACTATTTGTATAAATGATAAAATGGCAGAAATGAGCAACGCGGACAAGAAACTAAACTATCATGCTTAGTAGCAGGCTTGTATATATATATATATAGCGTCGAAAAATAAAACACATGTTGTAATGACAATATTGGACTGCGTCGGTAAGTCAGGGACAATGTCCCTGAACCGATCGAAAAATCCGAGTCCAATGACGCTATAAGTCTCTTATCCAAGATCGCAGCAATGAAGTCCGAAATAATAATCACTGGAAGATAATGCCAGAAGATATGAAAGGCATCTTCCGATACTACTAAAGGGAAAACTCGAAATCTTTCGAATCCCTTTCGCCATCCTGTCGGACCCTATAAAGCGTTCGGTCGTCCGTACCTGATGCAACCGCGGACCGCACCGACCCAGCGCCGTCGGATAATTCCTGATTCGACCGAGAAACTGTCAATTGCTGGGATGCTGCGAAACAACTGTGCTAACTCGGATAGCACGTCCGTCACTGAGGCCTGAGGAGAAGCGGTCTTACGATGCATTGCCGCTGGAAGCTCCGTGATCGTTACCCCATGCATACTACCAATATGCGAGCGAACGGAGTGTATAGGCCTCGTGTCCCTTGGCTACCGGATGGCGCGACCTATTTGCCGTGGAATCACTGAATGCCGAAACTGATTGGATACTCGAGGTCACGTAGCCAATGTGCGGTCGTGTGCCCTGCTGTGAGGATGAGGAAGCATTAAAGACAGTCTCTCGGACTGTCAATATAACGGAGCGTCCCGACCAACAGACATATGCTCTGAATGTAAAATATCTGAACCACAACATGCGGTCCCCTATGTTGTTGGACGAGAGAGGGACCTCTCTCGCTCACAGCCCGGACGGACCTGGACAAGCCAGGAACCGGACTAACAGGCTTCCTCCGATCTGTCCTCAATCTGCCGTCACTGGGTGAGTACTAAAGTAATTAAAGTGCTCGCATCACCCAAATCTCCTTCCTAGACCGCAACGGACGAACCCGGCAGCCGAACCATTCGATGAATGTATGCTACACCGGGTGAGCTAGCGAATGTCACTCCGTAGGCGATAGACATATTCCATGAGCACTTATTGCCGCTAACTCTTCATTAACTATGACGACAGAGGCACACGTTTGAAAGACATCTCCATAACTCTTCGAACAAGAAACCAGAAATGCTTGGTTAGCAAGCATAAAATAATAATATATATAGCGTCGTTCAATAATTCGAAAGTTTGTGTGACATTATTGGACTATGTCGGAACTGAGGGACGATGTCCCTGAACCGAACCAAAAATTTCTAAGTCCACCGACGCTATCAGTTTCTTATCCGGCATCGCAGCATTCTGGTCCGACGAAAGAAGCTGTAGAAGACCAAGTCAGATGACATACACAACAGCATATGTTGTTCCGAAAGGTAAAGCTCGAAATCCTCCGAATCCCTTTCGGTATCCCGTCGGACCGGATGAAACTTTCGGACGTCCGTACCCGCTTCCGCGGAGCATCCCGACCCAGCATCGTCGGATAAAATATATGCGACAGATTCAGTTGATGCTGGGATGCTGCGATAAACTGTGCTATTAAGGAAAGCACGTCCGTTCCCGAGGCCTGTGCAGTAGCGGTCTTACGATGCATTGCCGCCGGAAGCTCCGTGTACGTTGACTCCCGCACACTTCCTATGCGAACGTCCGGAGTCTGCAGGCCTTGTGTCCCTGGCTACCGGATGGTGTGACCTGGTCGCCGAAGAATCCTTGATCGGCGAAGCTGGTAATATATCGGCGGTCACGCAGCCAAGGTGCGGTCGTGTGCGCTGACGAGAAGAGGAAGCCTTAGCAGTCTCAGCGGACTGCCTATACAACGGAGCGTCCCGAGCGACGGACGTATGCTCCGCTTACGACACATTTTGTACCACAACATCTGGGGCCAGATGTTGTTGAACGAGAGAGGGGCCTCTCTCGCTTGCCGTCCGGATGGACCGGAGCGAGCTATGAACCGGACTAAAAGGCTTCCTGCGTTCTCCCTCCGATCCGCCGTCACTGGGTGTGCATTAGGTTAATTTATAGTGCTCGCATCACCCCAAAATTCCTTCTAGACCGCAACGGACGAACCCGGCTGCCGAACCATTCGATGAATGGACGCTACACCGGGCGAGCTAGCGGACATCAAAGGCCGTCGAACCTACTAGGGTCCTCTTAGGCAATTGGCGTATTTACATGAGCACTTTTCTGCTAGCCCTTCATTAATTGTGACGACGGAGGCACACTGTTGGAAGACATCACAGATACATCACCCTAATCTTGATCGTCTGAAATAGAAATTGATAAAGTAGAGTGACCCTGCGGGGAAAGGACCGGAGTGTCCAAATCCCCAACAACATACCGTGACATACGCTTCCCATATTGTCATCAAAATCATACGATACAGAACAGGAGTTAATGCGAGTACACTGACCACATATAGAATGATAATAAAGTCAGAGGAAGACTTCCTCTTAAAACAATTGATCAATATCCTTTCAATGTGAAAAGAAAACAAGTCCTGGTACTCGCACTAACCCCTGGCAATCAAAATACATAATAATAATATGATCCATTAATATAGAAAAAATAATTGAAATCAAAATATTTTGAAAAAATATTTTTTCAGAACAGCCCAAGTTTCTGAAAAGTAACGTTGAGCCCCAATGGATCCCAAGCCTAAGTGTGGACAAAAATTTTAAAAATATTTTAAACAATTTATTCAACACTTACGAACAATAATAATGTATCTAGTTATGATTAAAATAACATCAAGATATTATTTTTTAGAAATCCCCCCCTCACACAGAGGGCTGTTGTAAATGTAAACAATGAGTGTAAAAACACTAAAATAAGACTCCAGGCACCCAGGCCCGAAATCAGTTACCAAAAATACACTATCTGATGCAAAACAGAGACTTCCAGGGAAGAAACTGCAGAACATCAGATGGTAGATGCAGAACACAACGCCTAACCACCCGTAGGTGAAGACGTAAACATGGGGAAAGAACAGAATTCATTCTGTTATTGAGCTAAAACTCCCAAGAAAATTTAGTAATAATAATTACAAAAACTATGCCAAAAGCATGGGAGAATAGCAAGGGGGAACTTAAAGGACAGGGAGAGAGGAAAACACTTAAAAAAACAGTGTAACTAAATAATCAGAATGACAACAAAATGGCTGCTGCCTTGAAAATAGGTAACTTAACATAATTTCATTAAAAATTTTTAAGTTACAGCCCTGATAATATTCTGTCACACATTCTTTTCCTCTCCTCCTTCTCTATCCTCCTTAGAATCACCATTTCACTAATATTTATGTGTCTGGCATCATTTAAACTGAGATTTATAAGCACAAAGATCAGTCAGATGTTAACTGATGAAGGGCCAAACTTAGAATGATTAATGGCGCCAATTTCGGAACGTCCTTGACACTGCGCATGCGCAGTAGGGGCGAAGTGTGGAGGGCCTTTCAGGACATGTTTTCTTTAGTTTTAGATGCAAATTTTGGGGATTGGGGGGCAAAATTTGTGTTTGGCCCTATATTTTAAGAGTTAGCACCAGCTATGTCTGGGTCATTGGTACAGTATAAAAATATCAAAGTTTTTGTGATGCTACTAGTTTTTATGCAGCCAAAACTGATATTTGAGATACAGCAGGACACCAAAACATTTAACACAAAATTTGCTCTTCAATAAATACAGAATATTTTCATAGAAAGCAAAACAAGCAATGTCCTTTCTGCTTTGGAAAAAATTAGTACATATGAATTATGGGCGTACGGGCCGGGGTTTCATGAAGGACTGTGCCCCAACCCACCCCTGAGTCAGGAAGGAACGGATTTTTCAGCCAATATGGCAGAAAATTTCGCACAATTTAGTTGCCAGAAAAGACCACAAAACATTTTGGTTTCCACACAAAAAGTTGTTTTCCTATCTCATCACTTAGAAGTAGCAAATAAACTGACCATTATACTGTACAAGTAGATTCAGTGGACCTGTATCCATGTTAATATTATTCATTTATAATCACACAAGTACACATAAAGAGCTCTATTACTGCATATTATAGGAGCACGGTGGCTCAGAAGGTAGAGATGATTGTTGCAATCCAAGAAGTCCTCGGTTCGAATCCCGCCTGTCGCAACCACATTGTGTCCTTGAGCAAGACACTTCATCCCAATTTAATTTCCCACGTGGGGGGGGGGGGGGGGGGGGGGGGGGGGGGGGGGGGGGCATGATGGCAATGCGTACTAAGGGTACTTTGAGGGTGTACTTGTCTTCAACCAATGCTAACCCTGCTTTTGTGGAGTTAGTACGTAGGGGAGTCTGAGTCGCTTGCCATTGCTCGGTGGTTCTCTCCAGGTACTCAATGGGAGGGTGACCCCCCTCCATCCCATACCCACATTTGGCATTTCCTCCTGAGATTCAACTTTTTGGGGCTAAAAGGGTTCATCACCCCTCCAATTTTTACGGGTGGGGGAAGTCGGAGGACCCAGAGAGAACCACCGAGCATCGACGAGCAACTGTCAGCTCAACATTCTAATTATGTTCAAGCTCCGCTGAAGCAGGGTACCAGCGGTTGAAGACATGTGCACCATTGATATGCAGTACGCCTCAGTACATGGCATCATCATGCCCCCATGTTGGCAACCGGGATAAAGTGCCTTGCCCAAGGACATTAAGTGGGTCGTCCCAGATAGGGATCAAACTTGGGACCTCTATCATAGAAGTCAAACAGTCTACCGCTGAGAAAAAGTGCTTTCTTTCCCGGTAGTAATCATATTTGTACGGCCAAACTGGTGTTGGATAACACGGAACACCAAAACATATAACACAAAATTTGTTCACCATTGATTTTTGAAAGCAGTTATGAAAAGCTCAAAGAGCTCTTTCCTTTTTGTTTTTGGACAAGTAAGTATTCACTCAAAGTCATTTTTTGCAGGCACTGCTATTTTTAAGTGGTCAAAGCACATGTTTCAGAACATAACTAAAGCCGGATTTATTGATTAAATATCTCTGCATATAGGAAAGCATAGTGTCTCAAATTAACCCATTCCAAAATGATAGTAGAGAGTAACCAAAGTTGGATAATTTGGGTATTTCCAAATGGTACACTTATTCTCACTCTCATTGTGCTTGAGGGTTAAATCTGAGATTGAAAAGATATACCAATCTTACTCAGGGAAGGGGAGTACCGAAAAGTACGAAATTAATCAGAAAATGAATTTTGTCTGACGGTTCTAATATTTGTACCAGCAAAACTGGTACTGGATTTATTTATTTATATATTTATTTATTAGGTTTTAACGACACATGAACAGCCAAGGTCATATTATGTCGGTGACAGTTGGATAGGTGGAGGAAGCCGGAGTACCCAGAGAGAACCACCGAGCAATGACGAGCAGCTGCCAGCTCCCCAACATAGTGCCTCCATACTGTAGCACAGGCAGGGTTAGATTGGTTGAAGACATGCGCACCATCGACATGCAGTATGCCTTAGTACACGGCGTCATGGTGCCCCATGCGGACAGTCAGGGTGAAATGATTGGGACATAATTGGAATATATCCGGCAGATACAATATCGGATATATTCCAATTATGTCCCGATCATGCAAGGCAGCAACTTGAAATTCTCAGAATGTTTTCTGCCCGACAGTTTAGTATCTTTGTCAAGTGCTGAGACCGCGTGGAAATACTGAGGATCAGGTGGAAACCGAGGGCACGATTCGTCCCTACTTTATTCTCAATTCAACGACTTTTCCATTCATTATTTACCTGGCACCGGCTGAGTTAGGTATTATATTTGTCTATTTGATGAACTTTTCAACCTTAACTATTTGCGGCTTCATGTAGCATCACCGAAAGGCCACTGCACGGTTACCAATATATTCAGGGATTGATTTTACGAAAATAACAATTATTCCGACTATACCCACATGGGAACTCCTAAATATGCCAAGAGTTAAACTACTGATAATAAGGTATAAAACAGAAGTTGTCATGCTATGCTTGCTGCATGCAGGCATAGAAAACATTTAGAGCTCAATGAATTAGGAATGGAGTAAATTGTCACTTAAAACTACGGAATTCTGAAAAAAATGAGAGTTGTTTTCGACGGCACCAATTTTTATGCATTTGAGACAGGGATGGAGTTAAACTTTACAGCAACCTTATAACAGAAAATATTCTTGGAATTGAACTGTGAATCCGAATTTCGAAAGTATTTTCGGATACTCTATTCCAAACTACCACTGCACGCTTATCAATATTCAGTGATTTTATGAAAATATCAATTATTCCGACCGTACCCATATGGGCAGTCTTAAATCTGCCAACGGTTAAACTTTTAATAATGACATATAAAACAAAAGTTGTCATACTATGACTGTTGCATACAGCCATAGAAAACGTTCAGCGCTCAATCAATTAGGAATGCAGTAAATCGTCACTTAAACTTACCAAATTCTGAAAAACGATAGTTTTTTGGACTGCACCTATCTTTATGCAAACAGAACGAGCATAGGGTTAAACTTTACAACTAGACTTACAACAGCAAATATGCTCGGTAGGCAATTGTAAATACGAACATGTAAATCATTTTTCAATATTCCTTTCGAAAATGGAAGAAAAGTGAGCTCCAAATTAGCCAATTTTATGAAGAATTTTAGGACACTCAAATTCAAGGCCAGAAAACTGGATGAAGGTTAAATCTTTGAATAAAATATATAACAGCAAAATTGTTCTGGATGAAGGCCCAATCCTCTCATGGAAAAGGTTTTGAGACAATATGGCTCCAGTGCTGAGAATGTGCATGTAAACGTTGGTGAAAATAACAATTATTCTGACAGCACCTTTATGGGAAGTCTCAAATCTGCCAAGGTTTAAACTTTTAATAATAACATATAGAACAACATTTGTCATACTTTGACTGCTGCAAGCAGCTATAGAAAAAATTCAGAGCTCAAGCTATTAGGAATGAAGTAAATTGCCACCTAAAGTTACCAAATTCTGAAAAAGTGGAGTTTTTTTGGAAGGTACCTACTTTTTTATGCAACCAGAATGGGATAGGGTTAAACTTTACAACAAAACTTACAACAGCAAATATGCTCGGTAGTCAATTGTGAATACGTACATGAAAAGTTTTTGAAATTAACTCTTTCCAAAATGATAGAAAAAACCAACCAAAGATGGCTAATTCTGGCATTTTCAAACGGTACTCTTATTCTCGCCCTCATTGTGCTTGAGGGTTAAATCTGAGATTAAGGATTAAACAGTAACTTTCTTCCACAATCACTGTTGCATCTAGCCATATCAAAATAATTGTTACAACTACTTTGTAATTAGAGAAATTTGCCCTTGAAGTTGGCGAAAATAACAATTATTCCGACAGTACCCTTATGGGAAGTCTCAAATCTCAAGGGTTAAACTTTTAATAATAACATATAGAACAAAATTTGCCATACTTTGACTGATGCAAGCAGCTACAGAAAACATTCAGAGCTCAAGCAATTAAAAACGGAGTAAATCACCACCTAAACTTATCAAATTCTGAAAAAATTGGAGGTTTTTTGGACGGTACCTACTTTTATGCAACCAGAATGGGATAGGGTTAAACTTTACAACCAAACTTACAACAGCAAATATTCTCGGTAGTCAATTGTGAATACGTACATGAAAAGTGTTTGAAATTAACCCTTTCCAAAATAATAGAAAAAGCAACCAAAGTTGGCTAATTTTGGCATTTTCAAACGGTATTCTTATCCTCGCCCTCATTGTGCTTGAGGGTTAAATCTGAGATTAAAAAGTAAACAGTAACTTTATTCTGCAATTATTGTTGCATCTATCCAAACCAAAATAATTGTTACAACAACCTTGTTATTAGAGAAATTTGTCCTTGAAGTTGGTCAATTTTGAAGAAAAAATCTATATTCATGTCATTTTTGGCCAGTGGGGGTTAATGTTGAAAGATTTGAGTGGTGATTGTGGTGTATCATATTATGCTGTAAATGTGTGGAAAATTTGAGCGAAATAACTGTAAACAATTTTGAGAAATTCAAAAAATTGTAAAATTTTGAAATGTTTTGGCAGAATATTTTGAAAATACGCGTTTTCACAGATATGACGATACCGCATTTCACTAGATTTTATGACATTACATAAGTGTGCTAAATTTGGTCAAAATCGTACAACTTGTTTTCGAGAAGTTCAACAGACAAAATTCAGGGAGGAAAAAAAAAAAAAAAAAAATGAAAGTGTCAATGACACTGTAGCTCAACTTGTCAAGACAAAGACATGCACATGTATAGTATGTGACACAGCAATGGCAAACATCTAGGTAATGACCTGATAACAAAGGTACATATAAAGTATTGTAATGGTCTGTACATAAATACTGACCGTTGCCTGTAACAAATGTATAGGTAAAGTATTGTAAAGGTGGGTGACAGTCAGATGCTAAACTAGAAAAGAAAACTTTGAGTCCCAGAGTGGGTCTGACTGAACCCCAAAATATTTGTTCTCATAGCACAGTGATAACAAAGGCACCCCAAAACACACTCGTTCCTGTTCCAAGGTGAAAACAAAGGTACCCAAGAAGTTTTGTGAAGATCAATTCATAAATACGAGCTGTATAGAACTTGTGACAAAAAACTGATTGGACCTAATTTTGGTACAAAATGGCCACTGGCAGCCATCTTGAATTTTGGACCGTACCCAGAAACACTCATTCTCGTCCCAAGGTGATAACAAAGGTACCCAAGAAGTTTTGTGAAGATCGGTTCATAAATACAGCCTCTACCCTGAGCCGTATTGACATGTGTGCTCACATTGTGCAAGTAGCACTGAATAAGTCAAAGTTCATCTAATTTGCATAATTTCTGCACGAAAAAAAACCCCTTAGAATATGTGATGTATTCCATGTTACTAAACATTCATACAAAAATTTATTCAAATCAGAACTTTCATACAGAAGTTCTGTACAAAAGACTGATTGCACTAATTTTGGTACAAAATGGCTGCTGGTGGCCATCTTGAATTTTGGACCACACCCAAAAACACTCGCTCTCATCCCATGGTGATAACAAAGGTACCCAAGAAGTTTCGTAAAGATTGGTTCATAAATATGGCCTCTAGTCTGAGCTGTATAGAAGTTGTGTACAAAAAACTGACCTAACTTCGGTACAAAATGGCCACTGGCAGCCATCTTGAATTTTAGACCGTGCCCAGAAACACTCGTTCTCATCCCAAGGTGATAACAAAGGTACCTAAGACATTTCGTGAAGATCAGTTCATAAATACAGACTCTAGTCTGAGCCGTATTGACATGTGTACTTACTGTGTGTAAGTCGCACTGAAAAAATCAAAGTTCATCTAATTTGCAAAATTTCTGCACGAGAAAAAAACCTGTATTATATGTGATGTATCCCATGGTACTAAACATTCACACAAAAAATTATTCAAATCAGCACTTTCATATGGAAGCTCTGTGCAAAAATCTGATTGCACCTAATTTTGTACAAAATGGCTGCCATCGGCCATCTTGAATTTCGGACCGGACCCAAAAACACTCATTCTCGTCCCACGGTGATACCAAAGGTACCCAAGAAGTTTCGTAAAGATCGGTTCATAAATACGGCCTCTAGCCCGAGCCGTATTGGCATTTGCACTTACAGTGCTGAAAGTAACACCAAAAAACATCAAAATTAGTCTAATTTGCACAATTTACGCACAAGAAAAAAACTTGTGTTATATGTGATGTATTCCCTGTTACTAAACATCCATACAAAAAATTATTCAAATCAGAGCTTTCATATGGAAGTTCTGTACAAAAAAAAAGATTTCTGCATCGTCGGTACAAAATGGCAGCTGGTAGCCATCTTGAATTTCGGACCGCACCCAAAAACACTCGTTCTCGTCCCACGGTCATAACAAAGGTACCCAAGAAGTTTCGTAAAGATCGGTTCATAAATACGGCCTCTAGCCCGAGCCGAATCCAATTGTTGACGTACGGACAGACGGCCAGACGGGCCATGACAAAAGCTCAAATTTGGCTTCGCCAAAGTTGAGCTAAAAATAGAGAGGAAATATTTTGAAAAAGAAGAATAACAATAGTCTTTCCCAAACTGGGTTTGGGAAAGCCTAAAAATTTTCGAAATTTTTTTGAGAAAATGCCTAATTTCCCACATCACAGTTGACCAATCACAACCAAAAGGGGACGTTCTCATCTAGACATTATATGAAGTCAACCAACCTAGTTACAATGAAATCCCTCCATAAATACGACCTGTAGACTGTGCTAAAGGTTTTCAGGTTTTGGGCTCGGGCAGTCGTCACGGTTGACAGATCGCGACCAAATGGGGAAATTCTCATCTAGACATCATACAGAGTCATCCTACCAAGTTACGAAATCCTTCCATATTAAATATGACCAGAAAACTGTGCTAAAAGTTTTAGGTTTTTGGGCTTGGGCAGTCATCACGGTTGACAGATCATGACCAAAAGGAGACGTTCTCATCTACATATTATACAGAGGCATCCTACCAAGTTACAATGAAATCCCTTCATAAATACGACCTGTAGACTGTGCTAAAGGTTTTTGGGTTTGGGGCTCAGGTAGCCATCACGGTTGACCGATCGCGACCAAAAGGGGACGTTCTCATCTAGACATGACCCCAAACCTGCATTTTGAAATTTTGTGACGATCGGACAAGAACTACGGGGTGTAGCCTGTGCTAAAGGAAAATGTGAACAGACTCACAGACTAAAAGATGAGTGATGGCAATAGCTTATCTTGACTTAAGCTAATAAAAAATTTCAATAAAAAATAGCCAAACAGCTTAGGCATTTAACAGGAGGGCTTCATGGAAGGATAGAGAAGGAACACTTAACAAACAGTGGATTAATCATTAGCAAAAATGATGACGTCAGGCGTATGTCCCGAAAGTTAAAAAATTTATAGTAATTTATATATTTTTTATACTTACCAATGACCCAGACTTAGCTGGTGCTAACTCTAAAAAATCCAGGGCCAAACACAAATTTTGCCCCCCAATCCCCAAAATTTGCATCTAAAACCAAAAGAAATCATGTCCTATAGGACCTCCATGCTTTGCCCTTACTGCGCATGCGCAGTGTCAAGGACGTTCCGAAATTGGCGCCAATTATCATTCTTACTGGCAGTGCCTGGTCAGCGCTATGTACTCAGCGGGGAGGTAAGAGTTCCCAACTCCTGGGAGGGCCATCCCCGTCTGGGTCATTGGTAAGTATAAAAAATATATAAATTACTATAAATTTTTTAACATTTTTATACTGTACCAATGACCCAGACTTAGCTGAATAGTAAAAAGGCTGGAGGGCCTAGGACATAGAGGAAAATCCAATAAGCTCAACTATATAATATAGAGGCAACCCCTCAAGGAGAAAAGGAGTATTAGGCTTTACATGTATCTTTCTTATTTTATGTTAAATTAGAAAGATACAATACCCTTCATAATTGAGCACAATAACATTCATGTTCTCTATTAACATCCAGTATAACCCTTTATACTAATTATTTTTAAAGTAAGCCAATAAATAAAGTTAGTCCAGAGAATTGAGACTCTTTATATTCTTTAAAAGTGTCCGAGGATTGTATATTAACGCCCGTTTGACACTTGACATATACAAATGCTTCACACCGAGCTACACTTTAAAAATATGACATGAATGAATTTTAACATTAATATTACACTTTAAAACCATCCCAGAAACGACTCAGAAATACTGACTTCGGAGGAGGCATTCCCTTGCTTTTCACTATAAAGCAGGTGACCTAAGGGAACACCCTCCCCCCCCCCCCCCCCCCCCCTTCCCCTTGCCCTGGGTCAAATAGCCCAGAGCGAAGAGGGCAGCCGGACGGAGTCACTGCCAGAACAGAAAGCCTGCATAACTATAGTTGCAACTGTTTAGTGGACGACATTCTGAGCAACAGATAACGGACCTAAACAATGCAGGTCTCCAGAAATGGACTCAATATTTCTGAGATAAAAATTCGTGAATGTGGATGGCTGAGACCAATAAGCAGCCTTCATTAAATCTGTAATAGCAATACTATTAGCGTAAGCCCAAGAAGTAGCAAGAGCTCTTACTTCATGAGCCGAAATCTTAAGCACAGACTGCTGAGAAGAAGATAAACTCTCATAAGCAGTACGGATAGTTAATTGAATCCATCTAGCAATAGAATGGACCGAAATGTCCCTTCTATTAGGCATCAGAGACAGAAAGAAACGTTTTCGTCCCTTTCTGATAAACTGAGATCTCTGTTTATAGATACGTAACGCTCTAACAGGACAGAGTAAAGGCCTACGCCCGTCTGAAGACGGAAGAGCCTTAATAACAATAGGTTCCGGATATTTATTAGGAGCCTGATTCTTAGCTAAAAAACCTACATTAGTTGTGAAGGTGATAGTGTTCCCGACACTACGATAGTGAGAATCATCCACCGACAGTGCATGAAGCTCACTGACTCTTCTAGCAGAAGAGAAAGCTAAGAGAAAAGCTGTCTTATAAGATAAGAATTTGAAATCTACTGTCCCAAGAGGTTCAAATGGCTTTTCCTTCAGTTTAAGAAGAACCCAAGCTAAATTCGATTTAGGAATTAACCTAAGAGTTCTGGGTCTATTTATCGAGAAGTTTCTTACCAACTTAGATAAAGAGACATTAGATCCAATTTGTAAACTATCATGATGTGCATAGGTATCAGATAACATAGACCTATAACCCTTAATAGTAACAGGCTGCAGTTTGATTTCGTCAAACAAGTATACTAGAAAGTTTGCAATGTCTGGTATAGAGGGATCAAAAATATCCACAGAATGATCCCTACACCAATGACGAAAAACCTTCCACTTAGCCGCATAGTTTAGCGAAGAGGAGGTCCTCCTACAGTTAGAAATCGCGTCCACTGCTCGTGCTGTAAAGTGCTTGCCATGCAAGAAGGACCGCACAATGGAAAAACGTGAAGGTTGAGACCTTGCGGGTTGTGATGGAGTTGACGCGATTTCCCCTGCGAAAGAAGATCCTCCCGTGGAGGAAGCTTTCGCGGTAGGTCCCACAACAGACACCTGAGTAGATTTATCCACGGTCTCTGTGGAGACAGAGATGCTACCAACAGAATCTTGCATTGAGATTGTTTTATCTTTAGCAATACTTGCTGAATTAAAGGCGCTGGAGGATACGCATATCCTATCATTCCGTCCCAAGGGATCGACAGAGCGTCTACTGCAAATGCTCTTGGATCTGGACACGGAGACACATACGTCTGCAACTGATTGTTGAGATGTGTCGCAAATAAGTCTATCATTGGCCGTTCCCATTGGTAGCAAATCTGATTGAATACTTGTTTGTTGAGAGTCCACTCTGACGGCAACAAGCGACCCTTTCGTGAAAGGGAGTCTGCTAGTACATTCAGACGACCCGGTATATGACGGACCGAAAGAAGAACCTGATGTTCTAGAGCAAACAGAAGGATTCTTTCCGTTAGATTGAACAATGGAACTGAATGAGTGCCTCCCTGATTCCGTATATACGCCACTACTGTCGTATTGTCGGACAGGATTTGGACATGAGCATTGTGAATAATGTCCATCCAATGACGTAACGCAAGCCAAATTGACATCATTTCCTTGATGTTTATGTGCTTGCCCAGGAATTGCGGATCCCAAAGACCCTGGCATCTCGAATCCGTTGGGATCAATGATGCACCCCAACCTGTTTGACTGGCATCCGTCATAATGGTAAAACTCGGATCCGGCAACTGCAGCGGAACTCCCTGAGTTAACCACTGAATGTTTGCCCAAGTCTGAAACTCTCGTTTCACTTGATCTGACAAGAGAACGTCTATGTCGAGCGAATGAATTTTCACACTCCAATTCTGAGTCAAGAAAATTTGGAGAGGACAAGTGTGTAATCACCCCATCGGAATGAGATCCGCAGCGGCTCCGCACAGACCTATCAGTCTCATAAATTCTCTCGCTGTGACTTTGTCTGCGTGCAGACAATAGCGAGCGTAACAACTGACTAATTTCGCTCTGGTTAACGGCAGACGAACGTGATTGTTGTGCGTCTCGAAGCTCATTCCCAGATGTGTGAATGACTTGGACGGCACCAGATCCGACTTCTCCTCGTTTACTATAAAACCGAGACGTCGGAGCAATAGAAGTAGATTCTGCACATCGTTCTGAAGCGTTAACTCGTTGCCGTACCTCTGAAGAATGTCGTCCAGGTAGGCCGACGTTACCGCAGACGAATGAGCTCGGAAATACATCATTACCGAGTTCATTACCCGAGTGAAAGCCCAGGTGCTAGATTCAATCCGAAGCACATCGCCCGGAATTGATACACCACTCCTAGGACTGCGAAGCGTAGATACTTTCTGAATGTCGGATGTACCATGACGTGAAAGTACGCATCTTTGAGATCTATGCTCGTTGCATAATCGTTCACCCGAATACTCGCTCTGACCGACCGAATCGTCTCCATATAAAACTTCGGAGCGACGATCAGCTTGTTTATCCAGCTCAAATCTATGACTGGACGGAACGAGCCGTCTGGTTTCGGAACCAGAAACAGATGGCTGTAGAATCCCGGAGTCTCCTGGTTTTCTACGACCTCTACCGCGTTCTTCATTAAAAGAGACTGCACCTCTGATAATAGAGCGTCTCTTTTCTGTGGATTTGACGGAAGTTGAGTCCATTTTGGACTTCGAGTTAATGGAGGCTTTCGTTTGAAGGATATCTTTAGACCTTCCGAAATCACCCCTCTCACCCAAGGGTCGTCCGTAATCGACGCCTACTCTTGTGAAAAACTTGACAACCTTCCGCCAACCGGTACGCGATAGAGGTTGAAGCCATCACCTCCTGGACCTGCGAGGCCTGCGGTAGGAGAAACCACGTCCTCCACGACCTGCACCTCGTCCCGTCAACCTCAGGGCGTCCGACCGGTTGTCCCGGCCCGAAGGACGTCCCGAACGTGAGTCGCTACCTTGACGGTCTCTTGAATAAGACCAAGAGGACGCGCCGGAACCTCTATAGGAACCTCTCTTGGGCGCATTAGACCCAGAAGTGCCTGTCTTACTCTTATCTGCCATGTCCGACTTCTTAAAAGCAGATTTGAACAGCAGAGAATCCGAAGCTTTCTTTGTAATTTTATCGTAAATTGCAGAAAGCTTGCCGTCAAAGAGAAGTTCTCCGGAGACCGAAGCGACTCTGAGAGAGTTCTTCACCTTACTATCCACGCGCGTGGATGTAGCTAGGGCTGCGTTACATCTAACCAACTCCAGGTTTGCCACTGAAGGGCGGAGTTATACGTGGAATAAGCTGCTGCCCTTGAAAGAAGTCTTAAAGAGGATTGTATATCCTGAAATTCTTTCCCTTGAAGGCGCAGTGATAACGCCTTAGTAAGATGATCTGTGTAAGATAAGGCATCTAAACTGGCTCTGTTAGACGAAATAGTTGTTTCCAACACCGCGGTTGGAATAGACGCCGACGACGGTAATGATAATTCTAAGTCTTCTGCCTCGTCGTCCATACGCAGAGGAACTCTCGGGATACCCTGTCCTGCCGTGTCGAATTTATTCCTTGCATTAATGAAAGGCAGGTTGAGAGTATTGGCGGACAAGAAACCTGCTTTTCCCGTTTTGGAAGCAAGTTTGAATATAGCGTCGTTCAATAATTCAAATGTTCTTGCAACATTATTGGACTGAGACGGAAACTCGGGAGCGATGTCCCTGAACCGCTCAAAGAAATCAGAGTCAAATGACGCTATAATTCTCTTGTCCGGAACCGCAGCAGTCTGGCCCGACGGAACAACTTGAGGGAGAAAGTGCCGGATGAAGTCCATGGCAGCTTTATGTTGTTCTGAAAGGGATAGCACCAAGTCATCCGTATCCCTTTCACCATCCGGTCGGACCTCATGATGCTCCCGGTCGTCCGCCCCTGATGCTTTGGCGGAGCGTACCGACCCAGCGCCGTCGGATAATTCCCGATCCGACACCGTTTCTGTCGGTTGCTGGGATGCTGCGATAAGTTGTGCTATCTGCACAAGTACGTCCGACATCGAGGCCTGCGGAGGCGCAGTCTTTCGCTGTTTCGCCGAGGGCAGCTCCGCATCTGATGACTCCCGCATACTCTTCCTATGCGAACGTCCGGAGTCCATCGGCCTCGTGTCCCTGGCTACCGGATGGTGTGACCTGGTCGCCGAAGAATCCCTGATCGGCGAAGCTGGTAAAATATCGGCGGTCACGTAGCCAAGGTGCGGTCGTGTGCGCTGTCTCCAGGCAGTGACAATACTGGCCCGAAATCAGTCATCAAAATTACACACTATCTGATGCAAGACAGAGACTCCCAGGGGAGAATCTGCAGAACATCAGATGGTAGATGCAGAACACAACGTTATACGCCCATGGGTGAAAACGTAAACATGGGGAAAATAACAGAATTCATTCTGTAACCAAGCTAATTCTCCCAAGAGAATTTAGAAATGATCTTTCTCAAAAATATGCCAAAAGCATGGGAGAATAGCAAGGGGGGACTTCGAAGACCAGGGGAGAGGAAACACTGAATAAGCAGTGCAACTTTTTAGCAAGAATGACAACAAGAGGCCCATGCCTTGAAAATAGGCAACTTAAAATAATTTCATAAAAAATTTTAAGTACAGCCCTGATTATTTTTTGTCACTCCTTTTTCCTCTCCTCCTTCTATATCCTCCTTAGAATCACCATTTCTCCAATAATTACGTGTCTGGCATCCTTTAAACTGAGATTTACAAGCACAAAGATCAGTGAGATGTTGACTGATGAAGGGCCAAACAGAGAATGATAATTGGCGCCAATTTCGGAACGTCCTTGACACTGCGCATGCGCAGTAAGGGCAAAGTATGGAGGTCCTATAGGACATGATTTCTTTTGGTTTTAGATGCAAATTTTGGGGATTGGGGGGCAAAATTTGTGTTTGGCCCTGGATTTTTTAGAGTTAGCACCAGCTAAGTCTGGGTCATTGGTATAGTATAAAAATATGGAAAACATGAAATAATTTTTATAATTATTATAAAGTTACAGCCCTGAATGTTTGAAACCACCGTTGTTCACTTCCATCATCCATTTACAGCCTTGGATCCACCAAATCTTTTATTGATTTGTGTCTGGTATCCTCAAAAATGGAGATTTTAAAGTACAGATGTCAGATCATTGTTTCTGACTTTTGGGCCAAACAAAGAAATGATGGTTGGCGCCAATTTCGGTACCTTCCCGGATACTGGGCATGCACAAATAACAAAAGTATGGATGACCAGATAGGGCTTGAATTTTTCAGTTTTGTATGCAAATTTTGGGGATTGGGGGGGGGGGGGGGGGGGGAATTTGTGTTTGGCCCTGAATTAAACTGAGTTAGCACCAGCTAGTCTGGGCCATTGGTTGTGGTATAAAAATATTATTCAATTGACAGGAGTATTCAATTAACAGGGATTGTGTCACTTTCCTGTATTCTAGAGATAAACTTAGCATTTATTCTCTTATATCTTGTTTGACAGAGCTCTGTAAGCTCTGTCAAACAAGATATAATATACTACTCAAAGATTGCTAAGCACCACATATTTGACACATCATTGTGAAATTTGCTTGTGACATATTTGCGATATATTTGGTGGATATGATTGAGGAATAGATTAAGATGGTCCCCAGTGTTTACATTAGCTCTCGTGACAGGCAGACTTTTCGAGACAGTCATGGAAAGCATGTACCCCTTGATTTTCATGATGTTTTCGTGTACTGTCTACATGTACATGACATGTGTAGGGTATTCAATCTTCATTTTAACACAAACCCTTGTGATTTAATGATTGAATATGGCGAATGCAAATGTAAGAAGACATTTGTCTGAAACCGAAATGTGGCAGGCTGTTGGGTTGGTGGATCAAGGGGCTATGCATCGTCTGATTGGTGTAGCCCTTGGTGGGCACCATATGCTGATCACCAGAGTCTGTGCAAGATTTCAACAGTATGGCATACCAGTAAGATGGCATGGTGGTGGTAAAGACAGGGCAACATCTGCAGCTGAAGACTGGTTTTTGATCATTCAGGCCCGTAGGAACCATTTTGCAACAGCAATCCAGCTTTGCAGTGACCTTCAGAATACATCCGGGGTAAATGTTTCGACGCACACTATCCGGGCAAGGTTGCATGAAGGTGGTCTCCAATCAAGAAGACCATGTATTCGCATTTCACTGTCCCAGAACCACCGCCAGACACGATATGAATGGGCCATGGACCATGTTGGATGTACCAGAGAAGATTGGCGACCTGTCCTTTTTACAGAAGAGTCAAGGTTAGGTACTGTCTAGACTACACAGATAGGTGTTCTAGGGTATGGAGAAGTCCAGGAGAGCGATTCCCTGCAGCCAATATTGCTGGACATGACCGCTATGATGTAGGCTCAATAATGGTCTGGGCAGCATCAGCTGGGATGGACGTACAGAGCTCTGTGTCCTTGACCGTGGTACATTGACTGCACAGCGGTATATTGATGAGATCCTGGATGCCCACGTCAGAGTGTATGCAGGTGCAGTGGGTAAAAGATTCATTCTGATGGACGATAATGCCCGTCCTCATTTTGCCTATCCTGTCCGCGAGTACCAACAGGGGGAGGGGATTCAGCGTATGGACTGGCCAGCAAGATCCCCTGACCTCAATCCAATCGAACATGTCTAGAATGAGTTGCAGTTTGCAATTTCAGCCCATCCAGTCAAGCCAAGAAGTGTCCACAAGCTTGGTGCCATGATGGTCCAAGAATGGAACAACATCCCACAAAGGACCATCAGGAACCTGATTGGGAGCATGAGGAGGCGTTGTCAAGCTGTAATTAACAGTAATGGGTCTCATACTCGATATTGAACCCATACCAGTTCGCTCCGTCAACTCTTTGGCAAATTTGAAGAATTTCCTCTTTTACCAATAATATCCATTTCCATGGTTATAGTATTCAAAAGCTAAAAAATAATGTCAAACACAAATAAAATCTTAATTTCTGTACTAAAATCATTAAAGGTATAATTAAATAAACAAGAGGCCCCACTGGGCCTGAAGCGCTCATCTTGTACAGAACACAATTTAAACAGAGTCCAAGAATGAGTCTACATTAAGCAAGCCATCTCCATAGGCTACACTCTCAATCCTTGAGTCCCTCAGGAGTGACAAAAATAATCTAGGCATCATGCCTTTTCTTCAGTTGATCATAAGTAAAATGTAGAGCTCCCCTATGAAGCCCCTTGATACAACCTATGTGGATTAATCTTAGTACCTCTAGAGGGTAATGAATACAAAATTTTTAATTCTTCAGCAAAATGGCCAATTCCGGCTCCCATAGAGAGCCCAAATATTAACCCAGGCTTTTGATTTGAACACAGTTAAATCTGACTTCCCTAGAGATGTTGTGTACCAAATATGAAAGCATTCTGACCGTTGGATCTGAAGAAGAGAAATTGTAAAGAAATTTCTTTGAATTGCACTAAGTTCAAATTTGGGCTACCATAGCGAGCCCAAATATTAACCTATGGATCCGATTTGAACAAACTTGAATCTGACCCCCCTAGAGATGTTGTATACCAAATGTGAAAGCATTCTGACAAGTGAATCTGAAGAAGATGATTTTTGAAGAAATTCCCTCATATTGTACTGAGTTAAATTTCATGTTCCCATATGGAGCCCAAATATTAACCTAGGCACTCGAATTGAACAACCTGGAATCTGACCCCCCTAGAAATGTTACATACCAAATATAAAAGCATTCCGACTGGTGGATCTGAA
Source organism: Pictodentalium vernedei (assembly GCA_031216915.1). Taxonomy (NCBI): domain Eukaryota; kingdom Metazoa; phylum Mollusca; class Scaphopoda; order Dentaliida; family Dentaliidae; genus Pictodentalium; species Pictodentalium vernedei. Next base: position 542,923,599 of record CM062297.1, read on the forward strand.
GAAGAAGATTTTCAAAGAAATTTTCTCATATTGCACTAAGTAAAAATTTGGGCTACCATAGTGAGCCCAAATATATACCTAGGGATCTGATTTGAACAAACTTGAATCTGACCCCCATAGAGATGTTGCATACCAAATATCAAAGCATTCTGACGGATGGATCTGAAGAAGAAGATGTTTTTAAATTACCCTCCTTATTGAACAAAGATAAAATTTGGGCTTCCATAGGAAGCCCAAATATTAACCTAGGGACTTGATTTGAACAATCTAGAATCAGACCCTCATAACAATGATGTATACCAAATATTAAAAGATTCTGACTGGTGGTTCTGAAGAAGAAGACCCTATGTTAAAACTTCGGGCTCCTGCAGAGAGCCCAAATATAAACCAATGAGCTTTATTTCAACAAACTTTTATCTGACCCCCCTATGAATGCTGTATACCAAATATCAAAAGATTCTGATGATTGGTTTTGGAGAAAAGATTTTTAAAAATTTTTGCAAATATGCTGACTCAGCATTTTTTCGATGCCCATTACAGAACACCCTAACATAATCGATGGCAATTTTTTTTCACCATTCAATTCTACTGGTCATAAGGATACTTCATACCAAATAAAAGCTCTCTGTTCCGTGGGGTTTGGGAAATATGGGCGTTTGAAAATATTTCTATTTTTAGCTCCCAGGGTTCCCATGGGGATGCTGGAATTTTTTTTTTGGCATGGGTCAAGTACTTATGACCCAATACTACCACAAACCAAATTTGGTTCATACCGGACCATCGGTTCAGAAAATAGAAATTTTGGGCGGGGCCAAAAATCTTACCCCTCCTATTACAAAGCCAAATATTACTTCACGAACTTCGTTTGAACAACTTGATTCTATACCTCATATGGAAGCTCCATAGCAAATATCAAGTCATTGTACACACTGGTTCTTGAGAAGAAGATTTTTAAAATATTTTGGAGCATTTTCCCCCACTCCCTCCCTATGGGGCTGGGCATGCTGAGTTGAACAAAACTGAAATGCCCCTTTGGGACCATCACTCACACAAACTTTCACTTGAATTGGCCTAGTGGCTTTGGAGGAGAAGACCAAAACATGGTGTTGATGGACGACAAGCGATGAGATTAGCTCAGCTTGACTTTGTCAAGATGAGCTAAAAATATATACACTTTTCATTACAATATTTCAACTAAAATGTAAGAGAGGTAGTTGGATATACTTGGTGCTTAGCAAACTTTGAGTAGTATATAGATTAAATGCCTGTGTTGGATGTACTGAGGCCAAATTGGTCTATAAACAAAGAAAAACTTGGGACAGTCACAGTAATTTCTTGACAGGTTTCAAGATTTTTTTATTCAATTAACAGGAGTTTACTCTTTAACCTATATTCAATTAATAGGTCAAATTTGTACTGGAGGTATGGTAAATGGTTTTGTGTTGGGAAATTATATTAACAGGGCTATTCAGTCAAGAGATATCCAATTAAGTGGGCTGCACTGTACTGCCAACATTGGAAGACTTCCAGCCAGTCATCAATTACTACTGGGATTGCTTTTACCAGTAAAGTGGAACTTGTTTACCTCATTATGCAAATGAAACATACTGACTAAACCTTGAGAAGAGAAGAAAATTCCATTACTGTGGACTGAATTTTCAGATTTTCCAACTAACATTGGCCCTGATGGGTCAAATGTTCCCAGCTGGGCTCCAGGTGAGAATGCTGAGGTGAGTAGAAAACATTTTAATATCTCATCTAAAGCAATATAGTAACAAGCCTTGAGATGAATCATTTTTTAAATGATACATATTGTCAAACCACATATACGCAAACAACAAAATAAATTTTGGTTTTTCCCCCAAATCTGCTGAGCAGAAAATTTAATTATGAAATCATCAACATTTTAAAAGATTTGTAGGCTTTTTGGGCATTAACCACTGCCTGAAGATGGCAGCAGCTTCATCTGAACAAAGTAGAAAGGTATACTCCAAAGATGGTCTGTGCCATATATGAATGAATTTGGCCAAGTGCTTTTAAAGAAGACAAGTTTCAAAAGTTAACGGATGCCGGACACCAAGTGATGGCAATAGCGCCCACTGATTTTCAGACAGGTGAGCTAAAAATCAGGAAATTTTTTTTTTTTAATTTACATTGAAAAATGTCAAAAGCGTTAGAAACGACTGGGGAAAACAGGAAAGGGGAAGGAAATGTACAGCAGACATAATTAAACAATAAAAAAAAAAAAATCTTTATTCATCAGAAAAATAACCAAATGAAGGCAGTGCAGAATTCTTAAACTTTTCTTTGTAAATATTTTAGAAAACACTGTCCTGATGAATTTGTTCTGTCTGCCATCCTTCCTTGAATTCTTGCAGATCATCTGATGAATAATTCCTGATTAAACCAGTGTTTGAAGCCACCAAAACTTGAAATTTTTAAAAAGCAAGGAAACAGACAACTGTTTACACAAATGCCAAACAAAAGAATGATTATAGGTGGCAATGGACGGTAATTCCTGGATCTCTGTGCATGTAATGACATCGTGGAAGGAGAACTATACACAACTCTTTTTTTTTGGGGGGGGGGGGGGGGGGTGGGGGGTGGGGGGGGGGGGCGGGAATGCAAAATTGAGTGTTTGATTTGATTCTTCATGAACTAGCTTAGCAATATCTGACCAGTGGTAAAATTGAATAAAAATAAATGTTTGATGATAAATTCATAGAAATGTGGAATCTATCTGTTATGGTGTTGACGTGAATTCACACTGGGCAATTTCTTATTACTCATATTTAAATTAAAAATAACACTCAATTTTTCAAATACTTCAAACAATAGAAGATGTTGCATGTACAAGGGAAGTAATTCATCCGAGATTTAAAGTAACCTTCCAAACTGTTGCCAATTCCTCTGAAGTACCTCTGTTGTATGTCATTATGGTGCTGACATTGAAACGGGGGGACACATGAAACTTTATTATTTTTGGATAGACAATGCCTTGAGCATCAACTGAGAAAACGTCAAACAGTACAATACTTTTTCCGTTATAGATAGATTCAAAAGATTCATGTAATATGACAGGACAACCCGAAGTTTGCTAGGGGAACACGCAATGGTGCCGACATTGAAGGTGTTGAGCTATAAAAATTTTAGAAAAGTAATAATAATACTTTCAGAAAACTTGTTAATCACTGAGTAGTAACAATATCAAAAAGAAAATCTATTTTAATCAAGACATTTATTTATCAATCTTGAGTATTAGGCAAGGTACATAATATTGTCACACTCCATGAAATAGCCCACAAACTTATAAATCACACTCGCCCAGGTATCATATGTTAAATGCAGAAGCATTTGGACTGGTGGTCTGTGAGAAAAAATTTTAACTGTTTTTTTTTCCAATCAGCCATAGCATTAAAATGAGACAACAATTTTGGGGCACATAATAAAACAAATAAGATTTTTTTTTACCAATTTGATTGCACTCTTCCTTAGGATGCTCCATATGACATAACATTTACTCATAAAGTCTAATTTTTTTCATAAAATTAAGAACATGTCACACACTCATAGGCATGCCAACCTTTGGGGTACCAAATATGCCAAATGTAGGCACCGCCCAAAATCTTGCTCCTCACAATACAAAGCAAATATTGCTCCTCAAACACTGTTTGAACAAACTTTATTCTACACTTCAAATGGAAGCTACATACCCAGTATCAGGTCAATGCATGTATGGAATCATGAGATTTTTTTGAAAACTGGGATAGTTTCCCTCCACCCCCTCCATGGGCCAGCACTTGAATTTTACCAAAACTGAAATAACCCACCTCAATCATCACTTGAAAATTAGAATTATGCCAGCAGTATGGAAGAAGAATTAAACAATACCTTTACAACAGATGTAGGCAAACAAGGAGTGATCAGTACAACTCACCCTGATTTTGAGTCAGGTGTGCCAAAAAACAAATTATATGCATAGTGTACACAAGTTGTAAAGCAATGAAATTTACACTGGTAAGTCTTGGTAGATGGATAGGTTATTGGGGATTAAAGTCACTTTTGGCATGCATGCCTATATCAGGACCACAACGCAAGTATGAATTTAAGGTTAGCCAATCATTTATAATTATGATGCCCACTGTACAGGACTCACACCCGAGTATTTAAAATTTGTCCACCACTGTAAATAAACATACATATGTAAAGAGAGAACTTTCACTCTAAATGCCATAAACAAGTTATAAAGAACTTGTTTATCAATTATCGGTCCACTTCCCAGGATACCCACAATAAAATATTGTGAATTAGTTGAGGCCAATCCCACAACATATCCCCACATCTTGTTAGTCCTCCCAAGGTGGTTCTCAGTGATATTTCATAACATATTCTTATTATGAGTCAATTCAGAACCCTCATCAAAACTACATTCTTCAGTTTAGGATTTTTTTACTTTTAAGAAAGAAACAAAAGAAGAAAATTTATCTTATCCCAATAATTCAAAAAGATTCTATTCTTCCTGTGTTGCCTGATTGGCTTTCTGTACTTCAATTGATACTTTACATGGCAAAAGTTAAGAAAAATTTATATTATACAACACCTCTCGTCATTGGAAGCCAATTTATAATGGCTCATACAACAACAGACATGTGCAGGAGCTTTTGCTGTATGCATGTCGTATGGTATTATCCATAACAAATGGACAACCACTGTCTCATGCAGTGGATGTGCTTGTGCTGTTATGGATAATACCGTGCCCTTGAGTCTTGGTGCTTTGAAAAAAATGAGTTACAATAAAGAGGGGGTGGGTGGGGTGGGTGTGGGTGCTGGACTTGATGTGCCTTCTCTCCCTAGATCCACCCATGCTCACAACCATTTATAGCAGACCAACAATAAAAACATATTTAAGATTATGAATATTATCCAATACCTTTACTTCTCTCTCTACTTCCAGATCTTCTCCGAGAATCTTTACTGCGAGATCTTCTACTGTCTCTGCTTCTGGATCTTCTCTTCTTATCACGACTTCGTGATCTCTTTCGAGAGGACTTTTTATCACGACTACGAGACCTCTTTCTTTCTGATTTTTTGGAATGACTTCGTGATCTAGACCTATGTCGTCTTGAACTATGTCTATCTCTACTTCTAGATCTGTGATGATGATTACGACTCCTACTTCTGGATCTTTTTCTGGGGATGGAAAAAATTACTTGAAAAACATGTGGGAACACAGTACCAAAATCTCAGTACTCCAAAGCACAATAACTCTGCACAACTACATTGTTTTCAATTTCTAATAGCAAGTTTTATCATCCATCCAGATCTGTAGTTTGTTGGCCTTTATGGGCACTCAAAATCTTTCCAATATCTAACAGGAATTTTGCACTGAAGCACTTATGATGTCTTACCGAATATTTTTGAAGTCAAGATTTCATTTGAAATTGAAGCTGTGGTAATTTAACATTCACCTCCATAAAAGCCTTAGATTTACATGCTGAAGCTTTCACTTAACCCTTAAAGGCCTAATTCCTACTTGACCCACGTTTTTCTACAACAAAACAGTTGGCCCAACATGCAGTTTTGGGGTAAAGTTGCAAGTTACACTCAAAGTGCCTTGACTGTTGTTTCTAGGCAAGTCTTGGTTGCCTATACAGGCAGTCAAGACTTGCCTAGAAACAATTGCAAAGGCACAGAATTTTGACTATCAAAGTATACCAAAAATGTTCACAAATCTCTAGTCCCTTAAGGGTTAAAAACAACAGATCAGACCAAAACCAAACAAAATGGTCAAAGATGAAGTAGGGTGTATCCTTGTATTTTCAGTTTGTCATCACGTTGGTCACAAATCAATTCACATTCTCCGACACAAAAGTGGCATTGCAGGCGCCACATGAGGCCGGATCAAAAATTCCAAACCTTCATTCACATCCAGAGGTCCTACCTGAACATATGAACACACTTTCAACGTTTTGAATGAAAACCCCTAGGGCCATTTTTCGCTGGAAACTGATTCACTAATGACAAAAGTGGCACTACAGGTGCCACATGGAGACCGAATGAAAAATCCAAAACCTTTATGCATATTCAGAGACCCTACCTAAACATATGAACACACTTTCATCGTTTAGAGTTAAAACATCATGGAGCCTTTCACTGGAAAGTGATTCTCCAAAGACAAAAGTGACGCTACAGCCATCACATGGGGCCGAATAAAAAAATCTGAAACCTTTACACACATCTAGAGACCCTACCTGAACATACGAACACACTTTCAACATTTCGAATTAAAACCCCTGGAACCTTTTTCTGGAAACCGATTCTCTAATGACAAAAGTGGTGCTACATGGGGCCCGAATAAAAAATCTGAAACCTTTATGCACATCTAGAGACCCTACCTGAACATACGAACACACTTTCAACATAATTAAAACCCCTAGGAACCTTTTGCCGGAAACCGATTCTCTAATGACAAAAGTGATGCTACATGGGGCGGAATCAAAAATCTGAAACCTTTATGCACATCTAAAGACCTGACCTGAACATTTGCACACTTTGAATGTTTTGAAAATCTCTGGGAGCCTTATGCCAGAAACCAATTCTGTAACGACAAAAGTGGCGCTATGTGTGCCACATGGGAACAAATAAAAAATCTGAAGCATTTATGCATTTCTAGACACCCTACCGGAACACATGAACACACTTTCAATGTTTCAAATTAAAACTCCAAGGAGCCATTTACCGGAAAACAATTCTGTAATGGCAAAAGTGGTGCTGCAGGGGCCACATGAGGCCAAATCAAAAATCCGAACCCTTTATGCTCATCTACAGTCTCTACCAGAACAGAACACACTTTCAATGTTTCGAAAACAAAACCCCTAGGAGCCTTTCGCCGGAAATCGATTCTCTAATGACAAAAATGGTGCTACAGACACCACACAGTTTCTGAAACAAAGAGAAAATGGAATGGTCGGACAAAATGTATATCATGCCACCCGACGTGTAGTGTCGGCCAAGACACACAGTGCCGAGCCAGGGTAAGTAAGTTTAAAAAATTTTTTTTTAAAACTTACTTTGTAAATGGTGTTCACGGGTGCATTCTCAAACATTCAACAAAAGTTTTTCCCTGTTTCATAAATTGTATTTTGAACAAATGAAAAGGAAATCATCATTAGCTATACAGGTGAGTGTTTGTATGGTGATTAGTGTAATTGTAATATTCAAATCAGTGAAACCGCATTGCTTTCTATCATAATATTTTGTCATGAAGCCTGAAGTTGATGCTGTAATTTATTTTCCTGAAGTTGATACTATAAATAATTTATAGCATCAACTTGAGGATTCTTGACGAAAAATTTCTTCTTGTAACAGTAAGTTTGGTAACAACATTGCATGCGTTTTGACAATCTCAGTCAGTCCAGATTGTTGAGCATGCGTGTTTCTACCAGTTTCTAATTCTCAATTACTACAATCGAATGCACCCAATTTCAGCGTGTCTGACAACAAAACCATGTGAAGCCAAACACACGAAACTGTATCACTGAAGACAATAACAAAATCACTTTTTATCACTGAAAGTGATGATGAGAGGAAAGTATCTTTGCAAAAATGAAAGATGTGTTCTTCCAATTTACAGTGCTCTGTCCAGAACCAAGGCGACTGTGTATGGATACAACTTGGCTAAAATTGGCTTGATTTAGTGTGAAGTTTTATTTTTGTCCAACAGCAAATTTGATTGGACATGTCCGATGTCCGACCGTTATTTCAGGCTCTGGCACCACATGGGGGCCAAATAAAAAATATGAAACATTTATACACATCTAGAGACCCTACATGAACATATAAACACATTTTCAATGTTTCGATTTAAAACCTCTTGGAGACTTTCGACGTAAACCAATTCTCTAATGACAAAAGTGGCGATACGGGCATCACATGGGGCAGAATAAAAAATCTGAAACCTTTATGCACATCTAGACACCCTACCAGAACATACGAACAGTGACAGTTTTATGGGTGGAGGAAGCCGGTGTACCCAGAGAGAACCACCGAGCAACGACGAGCAGCTGCCAGCTCCCCAACATCGTAACTTCGCACTGCAGCACAGGCAAGTTAAGATTAGTTGAAGACATGTGCACCATCGATGTGCAGTACGCATTAGTATACAGCGTCATCATGCCCCCATGTGGACAATCAGGGTTAAGTGTCTTACCCAAGGACACAACGTGGGAGTCTGAATCGATCGCTCAGACGGTCACCCATCCAAGGACTAACCAGGCTCGACATTGCTTAACTTCGGTGATCTGACGAGAACTGGTTACCGCAATGCCATTGCGCTCCCGGCCGAATTATTTATTTATTGGTGTGTAAGGCCACATATTTCTGCACAATGGCTAATCATGACCACGACAGTTTTACGAGTGGAGGAAGCCTGAGCACCCGGGGAGAACCACTGAGCAATGGCAAGCAACTGTCAGCTCCCCAACATACTAACTCCACACAAGCAGGGTAAGCATTAGTTGACAAGTGCACCATCGACATGTAGTATGCCTTAGTACACAACATCACCATGCCCCCACTTGAGCAATGTGGGTGAAGTGCCTTGCCCAAGGACACAACATGGTTGCCGCAGGTGGGAATCAAACCGAGGACCTCTCGGCTTTCAGCCTGCACCTCTACATACTGAGCCACGGCGCCCTCACATGAGGCCACATCAAAAATCCAAAACCTTTATGCATATCTAGAGACCCTACCTGAACATATGAACACACTTTCAACATTTCAAATTAAAACTCCTAGGAGCCTTTCACTGGAAACCGATTCTCTAATGACAAAAGTGATGCTATGGGCACCACAAGGGGCCGAATCCTTTATGCACATCTAGAGACCCTACCTGAACATATGAACACACTTTCAGCATTTCTAATTAAAACCCCTACAAGCTTTACGCTGGAGATCGATTCTCTAATGACAAAAGTGGCACTACAGGAACCACATGGAGGCCGCATCAAAATTCCGAAACCTTTTTGCACATCTAGAGACCCTACTAGAACATATGAACACACTTTCAACGTTTCGAATTAAACCCCTAGGAGCCTTCCACCGGAATTCAATTCTCCAACAACAAAAGTGGCACTACGAGCCCCACATGGGACCAAATCAAAAATCTGAAACCTTTATGAACATCTAGAGACCTTACCTGAACATATGAACACACTTTCAACGTTTCGAATTAAAACTGCTAGGAGCCTTTTGCCAGAAACCAATTCTTTAATGACAAAAGTGGTGCTATGGGCACCACATGGGGGGCTGAATCAAAATTCCGAAACCTGTATGCACATCTAGACACCTACCGGAACACATAAACATACTTTCAACAATCAAAATATCCTAGAAGTCTTTCGTCAGCAGTATTTTAGCTTGGTCTTTATGAGGCGCCACTGGCATCACCTGGTGACAAAAATTCTAACTAAACCTATTTTTGTCATCTCTATACCATGCTTAAGAAGTATGGCAAGTTTCAAAGTTATAGCTAAAAAAACACATGTACAGACGAAGATCATCAATATATCCCCACATTTTTGAAAATGATAACTAGGGCTTGAACACCCTAGAAAAAAAAATCTATGACTTTTCTAGACAAATTTCTTTCCAGGATCTCTGCCTGAAGTTATTTTAATCATCTCAGATATTTGTTGTTCAATAACCAACTGACTGCTCCAGGACACAAATGAAAACAATGTACCAGACACTCCAAGCATCTATCAGAAGCTCTCTCACGAGAGCTTCTCAAGGATTAACATAAAGTTACAAATATTATTTTATTGGGTAAGAAAAATACTTTTCACTACAAAAACATACAAATACCAGAGCTTAGGCTTCGGTGTGATAGATAGTAGTTCCAATAGTTTCTGAGTTATATCTGGCCTTCAACATATGTCACCTTGACCCTGAAGATGCATAAGAAACTATTAAATGTGACACAGCTTCAGACTATCCTTAACTGGTTGAGGGCTACACTTTTTTTGGTGGTCTGAATTTGTTCATAAAAATTTGTTTTATTACAAATTATTGAAGAGTGCCCATAGACACTCGTCAATAATTTGCAATAAAACAAATTTATATAAACAAAATATTATTTGCGTTTGACTGAATATGAAAAATGAGCAATGAAAATGTTGGCTTTTTCTCTGGTACCCTCATTATTTTGAAAGCAATGATAGTGGCTTCCGGCACTCAGCCAGTTAATATCTGTATGAAGTTGGATAATGCACGTCAAAGGATGCCAAGGGATTGCAATAACTCACCCTGACTTTCAGTTAGATGAGCTAAGAAGAAAGAAAACCGAAGCAACATACAACTGCTATATAAAAGGTCTGAAACTATGGGATTAAAAAAATGCTAAACCTAAACTCTTAACTGAATGCAGACACTTCTGCCGATTTGTACAGTGGAGCTAACTTAATTGGATATCTCTGAACTGAATAACATTTTAGTTGAATATAACTTCTCAACACAAAACCATTTATTATACTTTCAGTACAAATTTAACCTGTTAACTGCATATAGGCTACAGAATAAACTATTATCAACTGAATAAAAAAACTTGTAATATGTTGAGAAATCATCATGACAATCACCAAATTCTTCTTGTTTATAGATCTATTTGGCCTCAGTACATCCCATAGAGGCATTTAATCTGTTATATCTTGTTTGACAAAGCTCTATGAGCTCCGTCAAACAAGACGTAATAGAATAAATACTCAGTTTATGACTCAAATATGGACAAGAGCAATGCAAAGCTTGGCTTATGCCCCCCGACGGTGTCATAAAAGGGAAGGTAAGTCTCTCGGAAGCATAACCAAATCAAAAAGAAGAAGCTTCCTCTAGACACCAATAATGCATCAAAAAAAGAAGAAATTGATTTGGCAGCCATATTGAATTGGCTAGCTGATCCAAAATCGAAAGGAAACTTCCTCTAGACACCAATAATGCCTAACCAACAAGATCAGTTTTGCAGAACTTTAGTTATAGAGCAGAAACCAATTTCAAGTGTATTTATCATTGGAAGTCACTGTGACTTTGACCTTCGGGACATCATGGTCAAAATAAATAGGTTTCTTCCAATTATCATACCTAATCCACATATGAAGTTTGGTAAAGATCCGGCTGGTAGAACTTTAGTTAACTGACGGAATGCAGCAGAAACCTGCTTCAAGTACATTTAATGTTGAAGGTCACAGTGACCTTGTCCTTTGGCACATCAACATCAAAATAAATACGGTTCTACCTCACACCATACCTAGACTCCACACTTAGTTATATCAAGATCAGTCTTGCAGAACTTTAGTTATAGAGCGGAAACCAATTTCAAGTGTATTTAACATTGAAGGTCACCGTGACCTTGAACTTTGGAACATCATGGTCAAAATAAATTCTACACATCATACCTAACCCACATATAAAGTTTGGTAAAGATCCGGTTGGTAGAACTTTAGTTAATTGACGGAATGCAAAAAGTTAACGGACAGACGACGGACATGGTGATAACATAATGCCCCCTCCTCAAAGAGGCTGGGGGCATAAAAAATGTCATACATAATTCCTGTCAACTGAATATGCCGCTTAATTGAAAATTTTTCACTGGCAAAGTGGCTATTTAATTAATAGGGTTCCACTGAAGTAGGTGAACTACAAAATACAAGAACTTTTGAGTGTTCAAAGTTATATAACAAATGCATGCTTCTACAAAATTTTGTTGAAAATACCTAAGATAGTTCTCAATACAGAGCTGCAGATTGGGAAAAGAGGGAAAGAGAAACAGGGATGGAGAGGTATACTGAAAGATAGCCAAATGCTATAATCCTCACTTTAAAAAAAGTGATAAACTAAAATTCAGCACCCCAGTTCCAGTGTTTTTCTGATCATCTTTTTTCAACTTATTCACAAAAATGATCTCACTTACACAGCAGCGTAATTATTATTCATTTGGAACGTTGATCCATAATTTCCTACCAAGATACTTTTGGAGCCTGAATTTAGAACGCAGTTAACAATTAAATTCTTGACATTCAAGAAGGATAAAAATATTTTTCAGACATCTCAGCTATTCTAATCTTTAGTGTAAAGCTCTAATCACCTGTCTCTACTGGAGCTTCGTCTTCTATCTCTACTCCTGCTTCTTTTTCGGTGTCTATCTCTTCGTCTCTCTTTGTCTTTTTCACGTTCTCTCTCTCTTAATTTCTCTTTTTCCAGTTCTTTTTCTCTTTCCCTTTGTTTTCTGGCTTCTCGTTCTTTCTGTCTCTCTATTTCTCTCTCCTCTTTTTCTTTCAATAACCTTGCTTCCTTTTCTAAATCCTTTTCTTTTTTCTACAGAAAACAATCAAACATGGCAGTGTGCAAAGTTCAAAAATTACCCTAACCGACTGACCATTCACGTGGTTTGGGGATGGCTAACCGAATAAAAATTCTTGGGGAAACTGCTTCTTTATCATTTACAAGTGTTTATATATTGTTTGGAATTGAAAGATATTTAACAACTCAAGGCAAAAGTCTAAAAATCTATCAAGACACAAGAAAGGCTGGTTAACCAGTAGAGTGCTGGAAGCCCATATTTGGGCTTTATTCTGAACTGCATGTGCCTGAAGTTAAAAGCTTCATATCCTGTGGATGTCATCCATATTATGTTGAAAGTAAAATTACTTCATCTCCATAAATTTGCATTCTTGCAATTTATGGGAGACTGCCCATAGGCATTCTCCCATAAATTGTAACAAGACAAAAACGTGTGAACAAATTTTGATGCTGAGAAAAAATGTAGCATTCTACCAGTTAAGTTACTAAAACTTTATCATTTAAGATGCAATATTTGGCTAATTGGCTAACTGGCCATCTGTTTACATACATTTAAATTTGCGTAACCACCACGTGAACGAAACGAGCATTCTCGTCAAATTTTGCACATTGTATGGACTTTCAACATATTTCATAATACCAGGAAACCTACACCCCGAAAACTGAAATGAAACAACCTAATCATGAAATCAATTTTTGTGTAATAATTCAGATGAAGTGCAAACCATCCACTCTCTGCTACTTCCTCCATTATAGTTACAGCAAACTTTTCATTCCAATTCACCAAACCCATTTTTCTAGCCCATATCACAATAAAATGCTCAAGGGAAAAGTTGCAATAATGCACTGGCAGTAAGAATACTTTTTCTGACACAACACTGAGAATTAACCTCACCAGCAAATATAATTAACAGTGCTTCCTTCAAAATAATTTTAAAGAACTTGTTTCCTCTCTTCACAACAACAAACCTCCCCCCCCCCCCCACTCCACATACATACACATAATAAAACTTTTTGAACTGGCATTTTCACCACAGCTAACATCACAGTAGGACCATAAACCCATAACTATTTAACCTTTTACCTAACACGAAAACACGAAAAGCGAACAACACTTGCAGACACAATTCTTGAATAACTAAAATTTTTCAGTTTTTGTATCAAAAACATATCTTATGACCCCTCACTGGAACGGGCTCAATGGGTTCATTCCAATGAGGGGTCATAAGCTACTTTTTTAGACAAAAAAATGAAAAAAAATAATGAAAACTGAATGGTAATTTTTGTGAATTGTGCTGGCCAGTTTTGGCAATTAGGGTTGGTGAAGGGTTAAATTGTCAATGCCAAACAAGGAATATGAATAACACTCCAAAACAAGCTTCAAGTCTAATAACTCACTTGGAATAAAGTTGTCAAAATTAAAATATAAAGAAAATTATCAGAATGAATAGCATACAACAATAGTGTGCAATTAAAGGAACTAGGTGAATGGATATGATTTAAAAACATGTAACGAACTTGCCTTGCATGAGGCTATATTCTTATTGATCACAAGCCTGGCCAGAACCCAAGTTGCATTGGCTTAAGTCATGTGTATTACCATTGTGCCATATGCCTTAGCACACTACAACATCTATGTTGTGTCCTTGAGCAAGGAACTTAATCCCGATTGCTCACGTGGGGACACAGTGGTGCTGTGTACCAAGGTGTACTGCACGTCGATGGCACACTTGTCTTCAACCAATGCGAACTCTGCTTGTGCGGAGTTATTACGTTGGAGAGTCTGGCAGTTGCTCACCATTGTTCAATGGTTCTCTCCGGGTAATACGGCTTCCTCCACCTGTAAAACTGTCCGACACGAGGTGACCCTGGCTGTCGAAATTGTCGTTAAATCCAAATAAATTAATAACACTACAGCATTGTGCGCCCACTGAACAAGCAAGATAAAAACTCTTTGCTCTAGCAAAGTTCCTGGTACATATATTTGAATGCAAATACAAATGTTCCAATATAGTGAACACAAAAACAAATACGAATTATCAATACACTTATTTGAGAATGTATGATAATCCCGAAAATATAAATATTTTAAGAATGTATTTAAATGTTTTGAATCTGTACAACCCCTCATACTCTACAACGGTTTCATAAACATTTTTATTATGTATTTAATGGGGTTTAATGACACTTTTGACAGCCAGGGTCACCTCATGTTGGACAGTTTTATGGGTGGTGGAAGCTGGAGTACCTGGAGAGAACCACTGAGCAACGGTGAGCAACTGTCAGGCTCCCCAACATAGTAACGCCACACAAGCAGGGTTAGCATTGGTTGAAGACAAGTGTACCATCTGCATGCAGTACGCCTTAGTACACAATAACACTGCGCCCCCACGTGGGCAATGGGGTGAAGTGTCTTGCCCAAGGACACGTGGTTGCCGCAGGTAGGATTGAAACCGAGGACCTCTCAGCTTACAGCCTGCAACTCTACCTCCTGAGCCACCATGCCCCCTCATAAACATTCAATGAAATATGTAGGAATTAAATGAACAAATATTTGTGATAAAAATTTAGCCATCAACAAGCGCCATAACAATGCAAAAGGTTGGGAAAACAAAAATTACTTCCCATAAGCACATCTGCACATCATACTTCACACAATGTTTTGTAAAAATGCAATTAGAAAAATAAGAGGAGTCAAGTGGGCAAATGTTTGTGATGGCCAGATTGAGAAACAGATGAAAGGACAGACACCATTTCAATATCCTCCAACTAACTTCATCAGCAGGGAATAATAACTGTTGATAATAGTACAAGCCATAGTTTAAGCCCAACAATGTTTGGAGTGCAGGGTTCAAACAAAATTGATTCCACTCTTCCTGGGGAATTCCTGTGTAAAAAAATGACACTGTTTTATTCAATTCAAGAGGCGTCATCTTCAAGAGTTTGGTAAAGAGTTAATGAAATGAGTATACTATCTGAGACAGCAATTTCTCTTTATTTGCTCTCAGGCCTTTAGATTAGTCTATTGAGACAGAAATTCCAAGTTAGTAGCCCTTCAGTGCAACTGAATAAACTTTTTGTAATACTGACTGTCGGAAACTGCCCTTTCTGTTTCTCTGGGATTGATTGGGTGGGGCCTCAGAATATCTATTGACCCCTAATGGCCTAGTTCCAACTCTGAACACTTGTAGCTGCAACACAACCACAACATGTGCCACAACATACAGTCTCTGGTTAAACTCAAAATAACATTATCAGTAGTTTATTTATTTCTAGGAAAGAGTCTTGCCTGCCTATATAGACAGCCAAGACTTGCCTAGAAACAACTAAAAAGCATTGTGATATAGATTGTCAACATCTAACAAAAACAAGAGGCCCGATGGGCCCGAGGGGCCCACCTGACAATAGTTGGTTAAAGAAGGATTCAATTAGCATCTATAGCTAGTTAACACTACAGAGGAATGAAGTTATTCAATTATTTATAACTCTGCTGTCAATGCCAGATGATTTTTTTCTAGTACAGGAATGCTACCACAGAAATACTTCCCCGATTTCCAGTAATGCAAAACTTGGGAGTTCGAATATCAACCCAGGTACTTAACTTGAACAAAATTGGGTCCGAGCTCTACCCTTCCACCAACAGGATGCTGCATACCAAATGTGAAAGCATTCTGACTGGTGAATCTGGAGAAAATGATTTTTAAAGAAATTTCATCATATTGCACCAAGTTAAAATTCAGGCTCCCATAAAAATCCCAAATATTAACTCAGGAACTCGATTTAGATAAATCTGAATCTGACCCCTCCCCCTTCCCCCTAGAGATGTTGTAAACCAAAACATTCTAAGAGATGGTTCTGGAGAGAAAGACTTTTAAAGAAATTCCGTCATATTGCACTAAGTTAAAATTCAGGCTCCCATAGGGAGCCCAAACTTGAATCTGACCCCCTAAAGATGTTGCATCGTGGGTAGCCCAAATATTAAACCCAGGCAATCGATTTGAACAAACTTGAATCTGCCCCCCCCCCCCCCCCCCCCTCCCTAAAGATGTTGCATACCAAATATGAAAGCATTTTGACTGGTGGATCTGAAGAAGAAGATTTTTAAAGATCATTCCCCATATTGCCCTAAGTTAAAAATTTGGGGTCCTGTATTGAGCCAAATATGAACCGTGGGGCTTAATTTGAACACAATTGTATCTGACCCTCCCATGGATACTGTATACCAAATATCAAAAGATTCTGATCAGTGATTCTGGAGAAAATGTTTTTTTAATAATTTCTGCATATGCTGACTCAGCATTTTTTCGAAGCCCACCTACAGAACACCCTGACACAACTGATGGCAATTTTTTTTTTTTATCATTCCATTTTCCTGGTCGTAAGGATGTTTCATACCAAATAACAGTTCTCTGTTCCGTGAGGTTTGGAAAATATGGGCGTTTAAATTTTGAATTTTTTCTATTTTTAGCTCCTAGGGTTTTCAGGGCTATGAAATTTTTTTTAGCATATCAATCATAGATACTTAGGACCCAATTATAATACATGCCAAATTTGGTTCAAAACAGCCCATTGGTTCTTGAAATACAAATTTTGGGTGGAGCCCAAAATGGGTATGCTCCTACAGAGAGCCCAAATATTGACCTACAAACTTCCCTTGAACAGACTTTAATCTTTAACACCAAAGGATGTTCCATACCAAATATCAAGGCATTCTCTCTGGTGGTTCATGATTTTTAAAGATTTTTAGGCTTTTGGGGCATTAACCACAGCCTGAAGATGGCAGCTGCTTCATTTGAACAAAGCAGAAAGGGTATACTCCAAAGATGGTCTGTGTAATATATGTCTGAATTTGGCGCGGTGGCTTTGATGATGAAGACAAGTTTCAAAATTTAAAGGACTGCAGATGCCAAATGATGGCAATAGCTCCCGCTGACTTGCAGTCGGGTGAGCTTAAAAAAATATATATAAAAACTAAAATACGGTCCAATATGACCATGGTTTGGAATGTCTGTGGGACGAAACATCCAAGGTCAAAACATCTGAAGAAAATGTGCAGAAACATCTAGGGCAAAAGACATTTACCTCCTTCACACTTTCAACATATGAACGAATTCTTGCATAACCAGCATGCTGCTTCCCCATGATATGCTCATCCACTCTCTGCTGCACATCACCAACAACTAAAAGAGCCCCACAAACTGTGCACACTTCCATCATCTTCTCAGGCTCAGTGGATTGGTTGGCCTGCATACTCTACAAAAGCGGAGATTAAAATTACAACTTACAATTCAGGTCTACCCACCTTGTCAATTATCTTTGAACACATGGCTCTTATTTTGCTATAGCCAACATGCTGTCTTCCCATGAGATGATCATCAACTCTCTGAGGCAGGTCACTCACTATCAAAAATGCCCCACAAACTTCACAGACTTCCATCTCTTTTAAAGCAGGATATTGTAATTCTCCAGCCTTTGTCTGTTATAAGAAAAAGTCATTCACTGGCAAATACTGATTTGGAAGTAATGTCACTAACAGTAACAAAAAATTTATTCTGTTGTGCTATCAAAACTGTTCAACTAAATGAAACCTAACTAACTATTCATAGCTCTGAATGTCAAATGATGTTGAAAACTGTACCTGTTCTAAGCAAGGAGCTCAAAGGGGACATACAGCACTAACCTGTTTAAAACCCAAAGATTTTTCACAAAGACCTTTTGAAAATAAAAAAATAAGTCTCTCTTAATTTTTTACTTGATATAACATGACAAATTGCTGAAGCTTGGGAGAAAAAAAAAGATTTTCCTTCTCATTAATATTCATAATAAAATGGGCAGAGCTGGGAGGTTTGATTTTTCAAATTTGGTTTCAGTTCAGTTTCATGAAAAATTCTGTTTTGGTTCCATTTTTCTGTGTGTTAAGAGCATACAGTAAATAACATATCACTTTCCTTAATTTGGAAAAAAAACCTGCAATAGTTTGTACAGTATCACTCAAAATAAAAAGCCCTTTCTGTAGATATATTCATTGGATTCAGCCAAACTTCTCTTTGATCACTCTTAAGGGTTCTTGGAGATCAACTGTTAAGCTTATAGAGTCAGAAAAAATAGCATAAATTAGGGTAACCAATGACTACAGTTCTTCTAATCGATGAAATAGGAAGGGTTTCTTTATGCCAATGACAAAAAAAAGTCAGACACGCCACTCAAATGCTTCAAATTCAGCACATACTGGCAAGAGAGGGGAGGGGTGGGGGTGGGGGTGGGGGCAGGGGGTGGGGTGGGGTGGGGGGGGCAGGGGCTGTCCTCAAAATAAGCAGTGACGTTCAGCGATATCATCACAAGTGCCGTCTTGAAAAAGCTTGATGGCAGAAACTTTTGATGTCGCAAATGGTAGCTGCAATTATATTTTACCTGTTCCAAATATCTCTTTCTGACAAAATAGGTCATCCAACAACAAACTAGATCAAGCGATTGTGCCCGCACAATACACAGGATTTTCCTTCTCTTTTCAGTTCCTGGGCTTTTTCGTCACAAAATTGAGAAAAACGCATAAAAACAGATTTTTTTCTCAAACAAAAAATTTTCAGGCTAAAAATTAAAACAAAATTTTTTTGTCTTAAAACCGCATAAAAAAACATAAAACTCATTTCCCGATTTTGGTCCAAAATTTTCCAAAGTCCCACCAGGATCCAAAATTTCCCCGAGTAGAAAAAAATTTTTTTTTCGTCTTAAAATTGACGAAAATGCATTAAAAAACAAAAAAAACTTATTTCCGGATTTTGGTCCAAAATTTTCAGTCCCACCTGGGCCGAAAATTTTCAGTGTAAAAAAAAATTATTTACAACCTTTGGATCCCTTTTAGAGGGCTCATTAGATTCACCTATTTTCTAATAGGTGAATCTCTTGTTAATCTTATTTTTTCCTTTTTAGATTCACCTATTTCTAATAGGTGGATCTATTGTTATTGCTATTTTTCTTTTTTTTTTAATTTTTATTTTTATTTTATTTTTTTTTTATTTCAATGATTCTTGTCTGATGGATTCCGCGAAAACGACATGTACGATTTTGCTGCAATTCGGCATATCTGTAGAGCATCATGCGAAGTTTCTCACCTGGGTCATGGCATTTCTGAAGTTTTTCGTTTTCTGCCAAAATCGTACAAAATGTCACGTTTTGCCCCAATTCTCAAAAATGCTCTGGGCGATTGGGCCGAAACATTCCTAGTGTTTGACGCACGTGCACCTGCATCTGTCTGCATAGGCAGTATTACCCACGTTGACCCTGTTTTGAAACAAACATCACCCGAAAATGCATTTCTGGCAAAAATTGCCAACATTCTCATGCGATTTCTCAGCACTGCAACCACATTTTCTCAAATCACGTCCAGTGAGAAGATTGGGCATTCATTCAAGAACAATTTTGCTGTTATATGTTTTATTCATAGTTTTAGCTTTCACCCAGTTTTCGGGCCTTGAATCAGGGGACCCTAAAAGTTGACTTAAAATTCGCTCATTCTGAGTTCAGTTTTCTTCCACTTTGGAATGGAATATCGAAAAATAATTTACATGTCCGCATTCACAATTGCCTACCAATCATATTTGCTGTTGTAAGTTTGGTTGTAAAGTTTAACCCTACGCCCATTCTGGTTGCCTAAAAGTAGGTACCGTCCAAGAAAACTTCAATGTTTTAGAATTTGGTAACCTTAAGTGTCAATTTACTCCATATCTAATTGATTGAGCGCTGAATGTTTTCTATGGCTGCATGCAGCTGTCAAAGTACAACAACTTTTGTTCTATATGTTATTGTAAAAAGTTTAACCCTTGGCAGATTTAGGAGCTCCCATAAGGGTACTGTCGGAATAATTGCTGTTTTCGCCAACTTTCACATGCGATTTCTCAACACTGGAGACATATTTTCTCAAAGTTTTTTCCTTGAGAAGATAGGGCGTACATTCTAGAACAATATTGCTGTTATATGTTTTATTCAAAGTTTTGCTCTTCACCCAGTTTTCGGGCCTTGAATTGGAGTACCCTCAAATTCTTTTTAAAAGTTGTTCACTTTGCTGGTATAATATTGCTCAAGCGTTGTTATCAGTAAGTGTCAAATGTGATTGATCATGACAAAAGGTGTTTCATTTTGTGTAATATGATTTTAACTGACCAGCATTCTCCAGATGCTGGTTTTATTTCATAGAGAGTACTGCATTAAAAAAAAATGCACTTTTCAAAATACTCATTAACCCTCTTTTACTGATTTTTATTCCAACAAACCAATACTGCTATAATGCTGTTGATTTCTAACTTAACCCTGCATGCGTGGTTACAGACGGTCTGCCTGCCTATCTACCTGCCCAACTTCAAGCCTACCCTGACTTCGATTTTAACCATCCATCAATCATGCCTGTGAGAAAGAGAACAGTTGGAAGAGTTGTTAGAAATGCCTGCACGCCAGCCGTCCTGCGTGCTTGCCTGCGCCTGCCTGCCCACTGCCTGCCTGCATGCGCACCTGCCGGCGTGCCTGCATGCGCACCTGCCGGCGTGCCTGCCTGAGCCTGCTTGAACCTGCCTGCGTGCCTGTCTGCGCTTACCAGTGCCTCCCTGTCTGCGCCTGCACACAGTCTGTCTGTTTACCTACCTGCCTGACATCAAGCCAGCCCCGACTTCGATTTTAACTATTCACCAGTCACGCCTGTGTGAAAGAGTAGAGTCGGAAGAGTTGTTTGAAATGCCTGCGCGCCTGTCTTCCTGTCTGCGAGCCTGCCTTTGAGCCTGCCTGCGCCTGTCTGCGCTTGCCTGAGTCTGCCTGGACACCTGCGTGCCTACCTGCGTGCCTGCCTGACTGCTTGTGCCTGCCTGCCTGCCTGTCTGCACTAGATGCCTGCGCGCAGTCTGTCTACCTATCTACTTGCCTAACATCAAGCCCGCCCTCACTTCGATTTTAACCATTCAATGCCTGTGTGAAAGAGTACAGTTGCCCGCCTGCCTGTGCGCCTGTCTGCCTCAGTCCGAGCCTGCCCGCATGTTCCTGCCTGCCTGCCTACTGCCTGCCCGCGCCCGCTGCCTGATCGCGAGCATTCACTTGTCTTCCTCTTTGGAACGGAACATCGCAAATGATTTGCATGTGCGTATTCATAATTGCCTACTTAGCATATTTTCTGTTGTAAGATTTGTTGTAAAGTTTAACCCTATGCCCATTCTAGCATCATAAAGATAGGTCCCATCCAAAAAAAAAAAAATTCAGTTCAAGTGACAATTTACTCCATATCCTAATTGATTCAGCGATGAATGTTTTCTATGCACCAGAAACTCTGTCAAGCTGTGATTGATGATCTTTGGAAACTGAGATGCTTTATTTATTAACGCTATCCTTCATAGCCGACCAGTATTCATTCTCCAGACAACTGTTTTCATTTTATCACTTATACAAATGATTTGAATATCACTGTGACTTGTGTAACCCTTTCGTAATTAAAGCTATTTGAGGGTACTGCGTGAAAAACTGTAATTTTCAAAATATTCTTTGCAACCGGTTCATATTCAAAGCTATTTGAGAGTACTGTGTGAAAAACTGTAATTTTCAAAATATTCTTTAACCTTCATTTACTGATTTTTATTGAAATGGAATTCGTAAATTTGAGCTGGCATTGTTGATTTCTAACTTAACCCTGCACGCGTGGTTTCAAAGAAGTAGATATGGATTTCCAACAATTATGGGAAGTAGATATGGATTTCCAGCAATTATGAATGGAATATGGAATGCCTTCTGTTTTTCTGCCTATCAAACTGCCTGAGAGCATGCCCGCCCTCACTTCGATTTTAACCATACGCCAGTCATGCCAGAGTAAAAGAGTACGGCCGGAAGAGCTGTTAGACAGGACTGCCTGTCTACTTGCATGCATGCCCTAACGCCCGCCCACTCGACCGACCGCCTGCCTTGAATTCGGCATTAACCATACAAACTTTCTGTCCCATATAAATGTGCTAATATTTAAAGCTGAACAGTTCATCAAATAGACAGATATAAAGTCAAACTCGACCGGTGATAGGTAAATAGTGAATGGAAACGTCATTGCATTGGGAATAGAGTAGGGACGAATCGTCCCCTCGGTTTCCACGCAATTCACGTCCTCAGACCGTTACGTCACTTGATAAAGATATTATCCTCTCAAGCAGGGAAAGTAGAACTTTTGAAAATTTCGTGTAGCTGCCTTCAGTGGTCTGGATGTAGTGGGCGTATGAGCGACAGTGCTGTCTGTTCAATTTTAATGTCAAATTAGCCAAATTACCGCCTTTTCGCCATTAACCCATGCGCGATTACTGTCCACTTTTCATTTCTGACAAATATCTAACTGTTACCAGCTTGGCGAGGTCCATTTGGCGCCAGTGTACACAGTGCATCTTTCAGTCACCAGCATTTCTCCACCAGTAATTGAGAATCCACGGTTTCAAACGGAACTACCCTAGAGGGGGAGCAGTGCCACCACCCCACACATATACCCAGCATCAGGTCCCACCGGCTAGAACAGGACCAAATTCAAACAATTACCTCAACTCATTAAAACGCTATATCTCGGCCAATTCTTGGCCGATTTCCATGAATTTTTCACTCTTTCTTCACAAACAGTTACCGCATCTTTTCACATAGAGAGCGACACCAATTTCCAATTCTATCGTGTTGAATGTCAGGAGAGGGTATGTGCATGTTCGGGGTGTGGGTTGAGAGAGAGGGGCGGCTGCCTCGAGGCCCATGCTTGGTTTCGGGACTTTCTAATAATATGACCGAGTTCGGGCGAGCTTCAGGTACAAACGCTTAAAGTTTGGGATGGCTGCTACGAAAACGTTTGCCACAATCTATGATGTCACATATGCACATGTTGTTATTATTAAGTATACGCGATCTGTTCAACAGGTTTGCTATTTAGCCCTAACTTGGACATTAACCATACAGCATTCACGCCAAAGTGAAAGAATCTTGCCGAAAGAATTGTTAGACACTGTAGGGAGTTTTCTATCGGCAATGCACTTAATATAGCCTAAAAACCTACCAGCACTATACGCAATCTTATTCTGCCGCTGCCTAAAAAAACAAGCGGAATAGGTGAATCTCTCGATTTCTTGAAATCGAAAAATCTAGTTTTTTATTATTTTTTTTTTTTTTTTTTTATTTTTTTATTTCAATGATTCTTGTCTGATGGATTTCGCGAAAACGCAATGTACGATTTTGCTGAAATTTGGCACATCGGTAGAGCATCAGGCGAAGTTTCTCACCTGGGTCATGGCATTTCTGAAGTTTTTCGTTTTCTGCCAAAGCCGTGAAAAATGTAGTCAAAATGTCACATTTTGCCACAATTCTCACAATTGCTCTGGGAGATTGGGCTGAGACATTCCTGATTTGTGCAGCATCACCAATTACATCTGCATGCATAGGCGGTATTACCCAGGTTGACCCTGTTTTGCCACAATCGTCACCCGAAAATGCATTTTTGGCGAAAATTGCCAACATTCACATGCGATTTCTCGCAACCTTTTCTCAAAGCATGTCACATGAGAAGGTTGGGCATTCATCCAGGAACAATTTTGCTGTTATATCTCTTATTCAAAGATTTAGCCTTCACCCAGTTTTCGGTGCTTAAATCCGAGTACCCTAAAAGTCTAACTGAAATTCGCTCAGTTTGAGTTCACTTTTCTTCCACTTAGGAATGGAATATCGAAAGATGCTTTGCATGTCCGCATTCACAATCGATTACCGAGCATATTTGCTGTTGTAAGTTTCGTTGAAAAGTTTAACTCTAGAACCATTCTGGTTGCCTAAAAGTAGGTACCGTCTAAGAAAACACCAATTTTCTTAGAATTTGGTAAGTTTAAGTGTCAATTTACTCCTTATCTAATTGATTGAGCGCTAAATGTTTTCTATGGCTGCATGCAGCTGTCAAAGTTTGACAACTTTTGTTCTATATGTTATTATAAAAAGTTTAACCCTTGGCAGATTTGGGAGCTCCCATAAAGGTACTGTCGGAATAATTGCTGTTTTCGCCAACTTTCACATGCGATTTCTCAACACTGGAGACATATTTTCTCAAAGTGTTTTCCATGAGAAGATAGGGCGTACATCCTAGCACAATTTTGCTGTGATATGTTTTATTCAAAGTTTTACTCTTCACTCAGTTTTCGGGCCTTGAATTGGAGTACCCTCAAATTCTTTATAAAAGCTGTTCTCTTTGCTGCTATGTTAAACTTCCTCAAGCCGTGTTATCAGTAAGTGTCTAGATGTGATTGGCAACATGTGTTCTATTTATTTGTGTAATTTGATTCTAACTGGCCAGCATTCTCCAGATGCTGTTTTTTCCTATTTGATAGAGAGTACTGCCTGAAAAAAAACTGCACTTTTCAAAATTCTCATTAACCCTCTTTTACTGATTTTTATTGCAACAAAGCAATATTACTATAATGCTGTTGATTTTTAAATTAACCCTGCATGCGTTGTTACAGAGAAGTAGATATGGATTTCCAGCAAAAATGGCTGGAATAGTATGAAAAACGGCCTGTGAGTGTGTATGTCTTCCTACCTGCCTGACAGTAAGCACGCCCTGAATTCGATTTTAACCATTCGCCAGTAATTTCTGTGTGAAAGGGTAGAGTCGGAACAGATGTCAGAAATGCCCGCCTGCCCGGACTTCAACTTTAACCATACAACAGTCATGACAGTGTGAAA
The DNA here is from genome assembly GCA_031216915.1 of Pictodentalium vernedei. Taxonomy (NCBI): domain Eukaryota; kingdom Metazoa; phylum Mollusca; class Scaphopoda; order Dentaliida; family Dentaliidae; genus Pictodentalium; species Pictodentalium vernedei. The sequence continues at coordinate 542,948,661 of CM062297.1, forward strand.
GAGAACAGTCTGTTAACCCTCTTTTGCTGATTTATATTGCCACAGAGTTGATAATGTGTGGTGATACTATTTCCTAAGCAGTATTGTTATTATGCTGTTGATTTCCAAGTTAACCCTGTGCACGTGGTTTCAGAGAAGTAGATATGGATTTTCAGCAATTATGGCTGGAACATTATGAAATGCAGTCTGTCAACCTACCTACCTGCTTTACAGCAAGCATGCGATGACTTCGATTTTAACCATTTTCCTGTCATGCCTGTGTGAAAGAGTCCAGTCGGAAGAGTTGTTAGAAGTTCCTGCCTGCCTGCCAGCCTGAAAAAGCCTGTTAAACTGCCCGCCAGCCTGCCCTGGCTTCGACATTAACCATACAACATTCATGCCAATGTGAAAGAGAACATTAGGTTAACCCTCTTTTACTGATTTTTATAGCAACAGAATTGATAGATGTGTGCTCGAACTATTTTCTAAGCAGTACTGCTGTGAGGCTGTTGATTTCTAACTTGACCCTGTACGTGTGGTTTCATAGAAGTAGATATGGATTTTCCAGCAATTATGGCTGGAATAATATGAAATGCAGTTTATCAGTCTGTGTCTGCCTACCTACCTGCCTGACCGCAAGCATGCCCTGACTTCGAGTTTAACCATTCACCTGACATGTCTGTGTGAGAGTTCAGTTCAAAGAGTTGTTAAAACTACTTGCCTGCCTTCCAGAAAAAGCCTGTATACCCGCCAGTCTGCCTGCCTGCCCTGACTTTGACATTAACCATGCTACATTCATGCCAGTGTGAAAGAGCACAGTCTGTTGATTCTCTTTTACTGATTTTAATTCCAACAGAATTTAACCCTGAGGTTAACCCTTGCAGATTTGAGAGATCCCATAACGGTACAGTCGGAATAATTGTTGTTTTCGCCAACTTTCAAAGGTGATTTCTCAACACTGTAACCATCCATTGGCCTTTCGGTGGTGCAACATGAAGCCGCAAATAGTTAAGGTTGAAAAGTTCATCAAATAGACATATATAATGCCAAACTCAGCCGGTGACAGGTAAATAATGAATGGAAAAGCCGTTGAATTGAGAATAAAGTAGGGACGAATCATGCCCTCGGTTTCCACCTGATCCGCGGTGTTTCCACGTGGTCTCGGTACTCGACAGAGATACTAAGCTGTCGGCCAGGGAGAGTAGAAGACACTGAGAATTTCAAGTTGCTGTCTTGCGCAGTCGGGACATAATTGGCGTATATCCAACAAAGTATCTGTTCAATTTGAATGTTAAATTAGCCAGATGACGGCTTTTTCGCCATCGTGTCAAGTTGTCAGTTTCTGCCGGTACGGCCTAAAATAAGCAGTTTAACTCCACACTTTCTGTCCCATGTGAATGTGCAAATATTTAAAGCTGAACAATTCATCAGACACAAATGATGCCAAACTCGACCGACTTGTGGTGGGTTGCATTGGGAATAGAGTAGGGATGAATCGCCCCCATAGTTTCCACGCGATCCATGTTGTTCCCACGCGGTAACGCCACTCGACAAAGATACTAGCCTGTCAAACAAGGATAGTAGAACAACATCTGAAGATTTCGTGTATCTGCCTTCACTGGCCTGGACGCAGTGGGCATATGAGCGACACTGCTGTCTGTTCAATTTTAGCCAAATGTCAAATTGGCCAAATTTCCGCATTTTCGCCATTAACCCATGCGCGATTTCTGTCCACTTTTCATTTTTGGAAATTTTCTAACTGTTACCAGCTTAGCGGGGTCCATTTGGCACCAGTGAACACAAAGCATCTTTCTGTCACCAGCATCTCTTCACCAGTGACTGTGAATCAAAACAATTCAAGTGGAACTACCTCAGAGAGGGAACAGTCCCACAACCCCAGACATACACCCAGCATCAGGTTGCACCGGTTAGAACAGCACCAAAGTAAAACTATCACCGCCACTCATCATAACGCTATATCTCAGCCAATTCTAGGCTGATTTCCATGAAATTTTCACTCATTTTTCACAAATAGTTTCGGCATGGTTGCACATGGAGAGCGACATCAATTTTGCATTTTTGAATGTCAGGAAAGCGTATGTGCAGTGTGTGTGTGTGTATGGGGGGGGGGGGGGGGGGGGGGAGGAAGTCCCACGACGGGCCCATGCTTGGTTTCGGGACTTTCTAATAATATGACAGAGTTTGCGTGAACTTCAAGAACAAACAACAAGCGTTGAAAGTTTGGAATCACTGCTACGAAACCATTCGCCACAATCTATGATGCCACATACGCACATGTTGTTATTATTAAGTATACACGATCTGTTCAACAGGTTTGCTATTTAGCCCTAATTTGGACATTAACCATACAGCATTCATGCCAATGTGAAAGAGTATTGCCGAAAGAATTTTTAGACACTGTAGGGAGTTTTCTATCGGCTATGCACTTAATATAGCCTAAAAACCTACCACCTCTATAGGCAACCTTATTTTGCCGCTGCCTAAAAAAACAAGCGGAATAGGTGAATCTCTCGATTTCTTGAAATCGAAAAATCTAGAGGGAGGGGGTTGGACGGGTACGATCTGCTCAACAGGTTTGCTATTTAGCCCTAATTTGGCCATTAACCATACAGCATTCACACCAATGTGAAAGAGTATTGCCGAAAGAATTTTTAGACACTGTAGGGAGTTTTCTATCGGCTATGCACTTAATATAGCCTAAAAACCTACCAGCTCTATATGCAATCTTATTTCGCCGCTGCCTAAAAAAACAAGCGGAATAGGTGAATCTCTCGATTTCTTGAAATCGAAAAATCTAGAGGGAGGGGGTTGGACGGGTATGATCTGCTCAACAGGTTTGCTATTTAGCCCTAATTTGGACATTAACCATACAGCATTCACGCCAATGTGAAAGAGTATTGCCGAAAGAATTGTTAGACACTGTAGGGAGTTTTCTATCGGCTATGCACTTAATATAGCCTAAAAACCTACCAGCTCTATATGCAATCTTATTTCGCCGCTGCCTAAAAAAACAAGAGGAATAGGTGAATCTCTCGATTTCTTGAAATCGAAAAATCTAGAGGGAGGGGGTTGGACGCGTACGATCTGCTCAACAGGTTTGCTACTTAGCCCTAATTTGGACATTAACCATACAGCATTCATGCCAATGTGAAAGAGTATTGCCGAAAGAATTTTTAGACACTGTAGGGAGTTTTCTATCGGCTATGCACTTAATATAGCCTACAAACCTACCAGCTCTATATGCAATCTTATTTCGCCGCTGCCTAAAAAAACAAGCGGAATAGGTGAATCTCTTGATTTCTTGAAATCGAAAAATCTAGTTATATTTAAATCTCGATATTTCAATCGAAAATGGCTGATTTTTTTAGATAATTTTCCGTTTGAGAAAAATTTTGGCAGAAAACAAAAATGAAAGTGTCAATGACACTGTAGCTCAACTTGTCAAGACAAAGACATGTACATGTATAGTATGTGACACAGCAATGACAAACATCTTAGGTAATGACCTGATAACAAAGGTACATATAAAGTATTGTAACGGTCTGTACATAAATACTGACCGTTGCCTGTAACAAATGTATAGGTAAAGTATTGTAAAGGTGGGTGACAGTCAGATGCTAAACTAGAAAAGAAATCTTTGAGTCCCAGAGTGGGTCTGACTGAACCCCAAAATATTTGTTCTCATAGCACAGTGATAACAAAGGCACCCCAAAACACACTCGTTCCTGTCCCAAGGTGAAAACAAAGGTACCAAAGAAGTTTTGTGAAGATCAGTTCATAAATACGAGCTGTATAGAAGTTGTGACAAAAAACTGATTGGACCTAATTTCGGTACAAAATGGCCACTGGCAGCCATCTTGAATTTTGGACCGCACCCAGAAACACTCATTCTCATCCCAAGGTGATAACAAAGGTACCCAAGAAGTTTTGTGAAGATCGGTTCATAAATACAGCCTCTACCCTCAGCCGTATTGACATGTGTGCTCACATTGTGTAAGTAGCACTGAATAAATCAAAATTCATCCAATTTGCATATTTTCTGTGCCAAAAAAAAATCCCTTACAATATGTGAAGTATTCCATGTTACTAAACATTCATACAAAAATTTATTCAAATCAGAATTTTCATGCAGAAGTTCTGTACAAAAGACTGATTGCACAAATTTGGTACAAAATGGCTGCTGGGTGATTTATTCAGTGTAAGTAGCACTGAATAAATCAAAATTCATCTAATTTGCATAATTTCTGCACGAAAAAAAACCCCTTACAATATGTGATGTATTCCATGTTACTAAACATTCATACAAAAATTTATTCAAATCAGAACTTTCAGACAGAAGTTCTCTACAAAAGACTGACTGCACTAATTTTGGAGAGACGGACGGAGAGACGGACTGACAGGCCATGATAAAAGCTCAAATTTGGCTTTGCCAAAGTTGAGCTAAAAATGCTGATTATATTTGTTTCAGAGAAGAGAAATTCTGACAAGTCGGTAAATGAAAGTGTCAATGACGCTGTAGCTTAACCTGTGTGTTGTGTTTGATGAAAAGGATAATGTTCAATGTTTATGAAAGGATTATGAAATAAGACAAGAATTGTGATAATTGGGAATATGTTCATTTCTGTTCCCTGTATGCTATGTTTTTGATAAAAATAATATGAGGTGTACACTGTACTAAAGAGCTGAGGGGTGGGTTAATATGACCTCACAGTTAACGTATATCAACGAAAGTTACCAAGTTACAGTGAAATTATTCCAAAACGAGTCATCCTATCAAGTTACATTGAAATCCCTTCATAAATATGGCCTGTAGACTGTGCTAAAGGTTTTGGGGCTTCGGGCCCCTGTAGCCGTCAGTTTCCCAATTGCGTCCAAAAGGGACGTTCTCATCTAGACATTATATGAAGTCAACCTACCAAGTTAGAATGAAATCCCGTCATAAATATGACCTGTAGACTGTGCTCAAGATTTTTGGGCTTTGGGCTCGGGCTGACATCATGGTTGAATGATCGCAACTAAAAGGGGACATTCTCATCTGGAGTGATCCTACAAAGTTACAATGAAATCCCTTCATAAATATGACATGTAGACTGTGCTCAAGGTTTTCGGGTTTCAGGCCCCTGAAGCCGTCACAGTTGACCAATAACGACCAAAAGGGGATGTCATCATCTAGGCATTATATGGAGTCAAACTAACAGGTTACAATGAAATCCTTCCATAAATATGACCTATAGACTATGCTAAAGGTTTTGGGGTTTTGGGCTCGGACAGCCATCAAGGCTGAATGATCGCGACCAAAAGGGGACGTTCTCTTCTAGACATTATTTGGAGTCATCCTACCAAGGTACAATGAAATCCCTTCATAAATATCTACTGCAGACTGTGCTAAAGGTTTTCGGGCTTCAGGCCCCTGTAGCCGTCACAGTTGCCTAATGGTGTCCAAAAGGGGCTGTTCTCATCTAGACATTATATGAAATCAACCTACCAAGTTACAATGAGATCCCTTCATAAATATGAACTGCAGACTGTGCTAAAGGTTTTCGGGCTTTGGGCCCAGGCAGCCATCGTGGATGAATGATCGCAATCAAAAGGGGACATTCTCATCTGGGCATCATCTGGAGTGATCCTACAAAGTTACAATGAAATCCCTTCATAAATATAACCTGTAGACTGTGCTCAAGATTTTTGGGCTTCGGGCACCTGTAGCCATCACAGTTCACCAATCACGACCAAAAGGGGATGTCATCTAGGCATTATATGGTGTCAACCTAACAAAGGATTATGAAATATGACAAGAATTGTGATAATTGGGAATATGTTAATTTGTTCCTTGTATGCTATGTTTTCAATAAAAATAATATGAGGTGTAGACTGTACTAAAGAACTGAGTTAATGTGGCTCTCACAGTTATTGCATGTGGCCCTCACAGTTAATGTATGTCAATGAAAGTTACAGTGAAATTATTCCAAAACGAGTCATCCTATCAAATTACAATGAAATCCCTTCATAAATATGATCTGTAGACTGTGCTAAAGGTGTTCGGGCTTTGGGCCTGTGTAGCGATCACAGTGGATCGATCGCAACCAAAAGGGGACGTCCTCATCTGGACATCATACAGAATCATCCTATCAAGTTACAATGAAATCCCTCCATATAAAATATGACCTGTAGATTGTGCTGAAAGTTTTTGGGTTTCAGGCTTGGGCAGCCATCACGGTTGACAGATCATGACCATAAGGGGACATGCTCATCCAGATATTATACAGAGTCATCATACCAAGTTACCATAAAATCCCTTCATAAATACGACCTATGGACTGTGCTAAAGGTTTTCGGGCTCGGGCAGCCATCATGGTTGACTGATCGCAACCAAAAGGGGACATACTCATCTAGACATTATACTGAGTCATCCTACCAAGTTACAATGTAATCCCTTCATAAATGCGACCTGTAGTCTGTGCTAAAGGTTTTCAGGTTTTGGGCTTGGGCAGCCATCATGGCTGAATGATCGGGACAAAAAGGAGACATTCTCATCTAGACATTATCTGGAGTCATCCTACCATGTTATGATGAAATCCCTTCATAAATATGACCTGTAGACTGTGCTAAAGGTTTTCAGGCTTCAGGACCCTGCAGCCGTCACAGTTTACCAATTGCGACAAAAAGGGGACGTTCTCATCTAGACATTATATGGAATCATCTGACCAAGTTACAATGAAATCCCTCCATAAATACAACCTGGAGACTGTGCTATAGGTTTTGGGCTCAGGCAGTTGTCATGGTTGACAGATCGTGACCAAATGGGGAAGTTCTCATCTAGACATCATACTTTGTCATCGTACCAAGTTACAATGAAATCTCTCCATATTAAATATTATCTGTAGACTGTGCTAAAAGTTTTTGGGTTTCGGGATTTCGGATTTACACCCCATCCCCACATTTTATCTGACCCCCACCCCCCTCCTTCCCATACATGACAGTAATGAATAATGGAATACTACCGATACTGAATCGTACTGCAGTGTTTCACAGAAAAAATACGGATACCGATACTGAACTCAAATTTTCAATACCACCCATCTTTGTTTATATGGGAACAATTGTCACCCACCCACCAAGATGACAGCTGGAGAGACACTTTCCTGAATATGACCAATGTTCCAGCAATCCTGTTTTATAGATATAAGTGCTTAACTGGTTGAGGGTTAGATTATTTTTGGTGGTGTGAAATTTTATTTAAAATTTGTTTATTACAAATGATTGGAGAGTGCCCAAAGGAAACAGGAGAGAGGAAAATGTTGAATTTTTCTCCGATACCCTCATTTTTTGAAAGCCCTGATAGTGGCTTTTAGCACTCAACAAGTTAAGCTTAATATTATTTGCCAGTGGTATACTGATTGTTATTGAATATTGATGATGCAGACAACTGGTTGACAGCCGTTTCAAGTGATAACTTGGTAACCAGTTGTGAGAACTGGTTATCCAACTAATCATTTCAGGATTAATTTACTGGCAAGTACAGTTTGGGAAGAAATGTCACTTTCAGCAACAAAAATAATATTCCATTAAGCTATCAAAACTACTGGAATGAAATGAAACTGATGTCAAATTAACTGCATGTCAAATGGTGTTGAACACCAGACAGATTATAAAATGTATGGCAGAGTTCAACATTTTATCAAATATTCTGTAACTGAGCTATCAACGGCAGAAAAGGTCTAGTCATTTTTCACTACCTTTAGAACATGTTATGCTCTGTCCTGTTGGCTTTGCAATGATTTCTAATATTGGGACCCAAGACTTGACCAGAAACAACTTCCAGTAAACAATGAACCTAACAAGTAAGTTAACACAAAGGATGTAGGATGAGTCACCTGTTTTGAAGTAGAACTAGAGCAAAGTCGAGGGTGGCATATACCCCCACCTGCAATACCATGGATAGCATTACAGAAATAAAACATTTATTACTGGATGATGCGGAAGGATGACAGATGACAGACCTGTGACAGATTACAGACCATTGGGGCATTATCATAAGAACTATAAGGTGCCATCGTAGGGTGACAGAAAAAAGGTACCCCCACCTCTTTACCAAATGTGAGAGTGACTCGATTTGATAAATCTGAAAAAAATATTTTTCTGCAAAATATTTATATGTTGCGCATCTGCAAGACCTGTGTAACCGTAACTTAAAGTTTCAAATCTCTACATTAAAAATTGTGGGAGGAGTTAATTACACGACCATGGATAGCATTATGCCATCAAAAGCATGACATGTGCCAGCAGCAATCTGTACTAATATAAACAAGCATGGCAAAAATTATTTCAATCCAACGTACGATGACAGAGCTAGAGCAGCAAATATGTTGGACAAACACATTTTGCAATCATCCCCTAAGTTAAACAAGGGCAAATAACACTGTAAATGCTCATGCGAAGATATTAATTCTACTGTTGGATCCATCCCCCCATGCTGAGGAACAAGCATGGTAAAAATTATTTGAATTCAACGTATAATGACAGAGCTAGAGTAGCAAATATGTTGGACGGACACATTTTTCAATAATAATCCCCTAAGTTAAACAAGGGAAAATAACTCTGTAAATGTTTATGCGAAGATGTTAATTCTGCTGTAGGATCCGTTCCCCCATGTTGCCGGACAAGCATGGCAAATATTATTTGAATCAGACAAATAATGACCATGCTAGAGCAGCAAATATGTTGGACGGACACATTTGCGTTACGCATGAATGTACGAGGCAAAAATTATTTGAATCCGACAAATAATGACTGTGCTAGAGCAGCAAATATGTTGGACGGACACATTTGTGTTACACACTAAAGTACGCAGATCACCACTAGATACCCCCTCCGACCATGTCGGGGGGATAACAAGTTATTCATGACTGAATTCTAGGATGGACAAAATCAAAGTCCATAAAAGGCAATAACTTCTACAATAATACAGTGCATAACATCTGCTTTGTACTGTGGGTAGACATCAATAGGATACACTTGCACACCAAATATAAAGTCATTCCACTGAGTACTCTACAAGTTATTCATGAATTAATTTCAAGGCAGACAAATTCTAAGTCCATAAAGACAATGACACTGGCAATAAAATCTTGCACAACACCTGCATTTCTCTATGGGTATACATCAGTAGGATACACTTGCATACCAAACATCAAGTCACTCAACCAAGTACTTTACAAGTTATTCATGATTGAATTTTGGGACAGACAGATGGATGGACAGACAGATGGACTGATGGATGGATGGCAAGATGGATGGACAGTTGGACAAGGTGAATCCTATATACCCCCGCTTGGGCATCTGAAGTCAGAATTAGACCTTTATGAATTGAAGCAAATATGATTAATAAATTTTATGCATTAACTGGTAGAGTGCTAAATTATTTTTGGTCCTTAAAATTTCTTTGTCTTGTTCCAATTTATGGGAGAGTACCAGCAGGCACTCTCCCATAAATTGTAACATGGCAAGTCCTAACAGATAAAAAAATATTTAAATTGAAGTGGTGGCACTTCAGAATAAAGCCCAAATATGGGCTTTCAGCACTCTACCAGTTAAAATAATGGCATCATACCTATGGTTCACAAAATTAAAGAAAGAATCTTTTTTGAATTCCTCTAAAGGTTATGAAAACAGTAGTGATGAGCCACTTGTGCCAAAGAGAAACAGACCAATTATGGATTTCTGAAATTCACCATTGGCCAATTCTGATACTGATTTCAATTGTTGATACATAGGTTGTCAAATATAGGCGATTCAATTTTCATCAGTTACTGCACTTCTTATTTTTGCCCCTTTGTCAATCACCCTTCAAGTAATGTATATGTCTGTGTGTATATTGTACTACTGGATAAGTCACATCACATCTCTGATTTATATCAGAAATTACTTTCTTTTTAAACTTGTGTAATAAAAATTCTGAACAAAGAGAAGTTCAGAGTTTTGCTTTGATGATCTTCAGAGGAATCAGGTCACTTTGCGCAAGTTAAATTTCAGTTTCTTTAAAATGAAACAATATGATAAAATAAATGAAACAAGAGGGTGGGGGGGGGGGGGGGGAGGGGGGTCCATCCTCATTAGCTCACCAATGCATGGCATGCAATAATCCTAGGCTTATTACAAATCTGCAAAAAATGTCTGATCATGTATATGTATAGCAAACCAGGTCAGAAATTTTCTGAGTCCACACTTACAAAAAAGTCAACATTGCATTAAACAAGAGGCCCCAAGGGGCCCGAGGGCAACCCAGAGAATTGATTTCAACAAGTTGCATCTGCTCCTCCTAAGAAAAGCTTATACCAAATATCCAAAGATTCTGACCAGTGGATCTAAAAAAAAAAGAAGATTTTTAAAGAATATTCCTCACATTGAGCTAAGTTATAAGAGTTATAGTATTACCCACAATGTGGTAATGGGAATCGTCTATAGAAAGTATGTTAATTTCATGAATGCTAAAGCTACCAAGAAAACCGTTTTGCAAGTGAGATACCGAAATCTACAAATCTACTGGCTTCCAGTTCAATTTCTGTTAGTTTGTAATATCTACAGTACTGTGACTGCAAAAGCTGATTTTTTCTCAATCAGGTGGTGATCTGCTTATGACACACTTTCAGCCTTGTGTCTAGATGTCTTAAATAAAATACTGCATTATCAAGATCAAATAAAACAAGAAATTTGCTCAGCCTACTACTCTTCTATTTTCATGGTATCACGACAGTCACATGTGAGGTTATCTGGTCTTTCGATTCTGAAAATCGGAAGTGCACTATACATCGCTCGCTATTATTTGAAGTGAGGCGTACTATCCTGTATCCAGTCCGGTCAATTAGAGAAAAGATCTAGCGACGGTAATTTCTTGGTGAGAATGCTTGGGACTGATGGTCGTGTTTGTTTGCAAAATCAATTAACATGCAATGAAGAATGCAGCCACTAATTGGCAGCACTGTGTATTCAGTTCAGTATTTGCGCACATCCATATCGAACAGTAATATGAAAGCTGGACCATTTTGTGCTTTCATAGTTTTCATTAAAGTAATCCCAACTTTTGGGTCAGGACGATGTGTTATGCTCTAAGTAACAAAAAGCGCACCCTGCGGCTATAATTGATGCGGAGCTAATAAATTAACTCCATTGGTGAATACTGAATGGTGATTGGTCCTGGGAGCGCAGACATCTAAAAAACACCAGTAGCCCAAGAACATTAGGTTTCACTAGGGAAAAAAATCGGAGAAAGCTGATTTTTTCAGGGAATGTTGAGTACATGTCACTGAACGATTAGACAAAAGTCCCCTAAAATACCAGTTGAGCTTTTTTTTCTACAGCCTTTTTTCGAAAACGCGTTTGAAAAAAATAAAAAAAAATCGCACGAACTTTGTAACCTCGAACTGATCCAACTGTATTTTTTGTTTACGCTTATTTCGAGCTACATAATGTCTAATATACATTTACCTAGAGGAAAATGTGCATTCTGTGACAATTTCTGCGAAAAATTATTGAAAATTCACAAAAAAGTATCGGATTTACGCAAAAAATGACGATTTTCCTAACGGATTTGCCCAAAGGGTCGTAGTACAGAACGGGATGTTAGTTGGACAGACGATAAAAAATCCACCACCATTTGAAGACTTTTATCATTGCTTACAAAATAGACATTATGGAAGACCCCCTCTGCTTCTGGCCGAGTTCCCCTTTTGGCATAAAATTCGTCAGCATGAGAACTCAACTATTTTCGGGCTTGGGACCGAACAGACACGTCTGTGTCTGGCAGCATTAGATCAATAAATAATATTTACAGAATGTACAAAAATCAATAATATTTACAGAATGTACAAATCAATCAACATGGATTAAGTTACATTGACTATTATCAACGCTATATACAGAAATGACATGACCTATATACATATTATTCATCGAACTCAGAAATTTCCGACAGGACAGTGTAGCTGTGGTTCTTACAAGAATCCGAACTGCAATTACACAAACCTGAGCAAAAGAGTCCTACCTTCTTACACCCACACCTTTTTGTACAAGCACTCTTGCAACCACAACTGATCAGATTCAGTAGGTTATCGGGGGCACATGGCTTTGTGGCTGCAGTCGGTACAAGAAGTCCATTGTCTAGCGACCACCTCCAATCCGTCGGAGGAAGCGAAGTGCCCAGCCATTGTTGGACCTGGAGATAACATCTGTAGACATGTTGTTGTGCAGCATCGCTGCTTGGTGGGAGTGAGGCTAGGTCGATGGGTTTATTCAGTTTAGATTTTGCTACATAACGCTTGTGACATATCTATATTGGTCGAGAGAGGAAACAGTTTTACTCCCGTATAAGATCAGGAGAAGTTGTTCCCCGGCAGCGGCTACTGCACTTAGTGTACTGTCATCCGCCAAAATTGTGTTGACATACTGTTGTGAGTCGCTAGTAACATCGGAGACAATTGTACTGAATACTTTCTTCTTACCAACTCGAAAGAGTGCAGAAGTAGTGTCACAACCACTTATAGAATGTGCTACAAGGAGGTTGCTTCTATGGTCACCCATTTTGGTTGCTATTTCACTAACTGAAACTAGTAAGTTTGGGGTAATGGAATACATCATGTGAATATTACATCCCGGTTGAACTCGAGAGGTAAGAATGACTAACAAGTCTGTGTCTGTTCCCACAACGACAACCTTGTTGTCATCTTGAGCGATGTCAAGTGCAGTTTCGGCTATCGGTACATCAGCATCAGCCTCGGCCTGCTTGGACTGAATATTGATAGCAGATAGCTCCTGCATTAAAAGATCGATCAGTTGGGTTTTGTTCTTGGCATTTGCAAGGAAATCGGATTGGGGTGTGGTGGCTGGTAACTCGGGTGAGATATTGATATCAATGGAATACCTGTCTTTAGATCTACAGGCTTGTTCCATGCCCTTTGTCGACATTGTACAAGCATAACCATAAAAAAAACCCACGACGTTCACCCCAAAATGTCTCACTAGATAATTGGAATATGATGTACATATGTCCTTATATGACGACTGTTTAGGCCATACAACTGCCCTCAATAAAAATCCACCATCTACAACAAACAGAGAATGTTCTGGGATTTTAGCTTGCTCGGAACCGTATGTTTTGAGGATCTTACCGAGCGTGCTTTTCTGTGTCTTCCTCATTCCAGCAGAATCAAACAATGCTGGTGGTTTCGGGGCGAGTTCATATTTGAGATACTTTTCCATCTCTGCTTGTGACTGAATAACACATGTGATGCGGTTGAACAGAATTGTGGGGTCAATCACTACCTTACTTCCACGGACTTTGATGCTATTTGCCATCGATGCGAAAGACTTCACAGTGTCAACACGTCGTAGTTTGATGCTGTTGAACGTTTTGCTTACAACATTCGATACGCAACATTCACCAATTTTGCGAACTTGGTCACAGTTCACAGTTTCGTCGGCCACAAGCCCGGTCGCTATAGAGACTAATTGTAGTGGATCTCTATTCTGAAAGGGGGAATGCACTCTGAGCCAGTTCAATAATTTGGTGATATCATTGGCATCAGTCAATTGTGAACTTTGACGGAGATCCCGATGTTGTTCGCCATGACCAGTGTGAACATGAACAAAATTTTCGAGAGCATTACATATCGGAAGGCAAAGAGGTAGTCCAGGTACCCATTTCGCAACAGTGCTATCGGTTATTCCCCTGCCATGTGTGAGACCACCAGGGAGCTTGAACATTCTCATTAAACACTGCTCTATGGTCTGATCAGAATATATCCCGTCCCAGAATTTATCTGAGCGCCTTATGGTAAAGAAACCTTTCTCAGTGAACAACTTCAAATCATCCTGTTGCATTATTTCTGTTAGCTCATTCATCTGCTGCAAATAGAGATGAGAACTTTTTGCGTATGCAAAATGACCACCTGCGTGAAATACTGGAATCATATTGCGAAAACAATATGTGTGGAGTTCCCAGTCGCCTGTGCGCTCTGCTCTCAAGAACAACTGGAGAAGACCTATTTGCTCGTAGTATTGTACCCAAAGCTTTCCTGTGCGTCCTACGGACGCATTCTGGAGCAGTTCGTGTAAGGGCGTGCACACATTACATGCCAATGCATCTTGAGTGTAGGCGAACACCACATTATGTGATTTAATCGAACATGGAAATTAAAACAATGATGCTATAATACGGTATTTGAATGAGAAAAGTCGATGCCGTTTGAATTTGAGTTTAGGGGGTATGGTTAATATTTCACACGTTTCACCAGTTCATTATGGAATAAATGACTATTGTTATATATCATTATAAAGCCACTGCTTTTCTGCAATTTTTGATATATAATTTAACTCCCAAAGTAGTCGTAGATTTGATTTAATGGACGTTGTGTACCGTTGTGTGTATGAAAACAATAAATTTTTTTTCGTAATTTTGTACATTTTCGTGAATATTTCACCATTGAGTGTGAGGATTGGTACAAAGTTGGCATTTTCTGTTGGGGATATGTATTCTCAATATAATTCAGCACGATATTTATGATTCTCACCCTACTAAGGCGAATAAGAGTGAGAAATATGGAGCTGGGTCGAATTTTTAAAAAAAAATTTTTTTTCATCCAAAAAACGCTATAACTAAAAAAGCTCAACTCGGATTCGCGGGGACTTTTCACACTTTATCCGCAATGTGTGTCCCGGAAACATATAAAAAAATCAGCTTTCTCCGATTTTTTTCCTCACTTTCTCATTTTTATGTCTAATGTGCCTGGACTACAGGTCTTTCCAAACAGTATAAGTGAATAGGACTTGTGCTGAATACATTCAGACTGTTACCAAGGCCCACTGCCAAATATTCGTCCCCTGTTACCTAATAAAAAATAATTGGGTGTTCACACAAATGATTTCTCAACTGGAATGAATTACCAGATTTTGATCGGTCTTTTAGCCGAGCCGAGGCACACTGTTACTGACTCGCAAGAAGTTAAATTGCGGGCGTCATAGCGAGCAAGAGCGATAGCGCACCTCAAAATCGAAAGACTGGTTATCACACGTATGTACATTCTGTTTATACTCTAATAAAACATTAAAAACATACCACTGTGTTTGTTTTTCTCACTCCTCCAACATGTAAAAGGGGGTAAACATGAATAGGTGACCTGGGAGATTACTAAAATTTACAACGCATTCGACAGGATGGGGTCAGTAAAGGAATGGTACTAGTTATCACGCTTTTGCTAGGCCTAACGTGTACATTACAAGTAATATTACATCATAATTGCGTGATAAATGCACACAAAAATACACATCTGCATCAGGCAACGTACAGACATCTGTAATGATGATTGTTGTACTCTGTTTTTAACTTAAAAACACCTTACTACAATTGTCATTACTGACGTAATTCAAATTGTCCTCGGCAAACATACTGCCTAGGAAACATCTAAAATCCCTCGACAACTTGTTGGTAAATGCCTTTGCCGAGGACTAACTAGAAAAGTGACATGTCAGAAAGGGCCCCGCTAGGTATATCATTGAATGAAAAAAACTGAATCAAGTCACCTATTAACAAAATAGGTGTAGTATTTAATACATATTTAATGTATTCAGGAATGGATTAGGCCACACAAATCATATTAATTGGCTCTCTGGCATTTTTTTTTTAAAGTCAATAAGGGAAAAAAGTGTGTACCTTTTACATAGAAGATATCAAACAGTACAGTGCTGACTTATCATATGAAATAACCATAAGTCTGGAACTACAAATTAAAATATCGTCAAAAATAAAAGGGAGCTGCTTTGGATCATATCAAAGATGTTGTAAAAAAAAATTACGAAAATCCATGAAGGCAAAGTTGACTTATTGTTCAACATATGAATTTTTCTTTACTTTTTGACGATTCAAGTCCCATAACTCTGAAACGACATATTTAAATATCATCAAAAACGAAAGGGACCTTCCTCAGATCACTTCAAGCATCTGGAATAAAAATTATGGAAATCCATCTTGGCAAACTTGACTTATCATGTGACAAAGAAAATACGGACAGACAGATGGTCAGATGGACAAATTAAAATAACATCAAAAATGAAAGGGAGCTTCCTTGGATCATATCAAAGATGTTGTAAAAAATTTTTAAGAAAATCGAACCAGGCAAAGTTGACTTATTGTTCAACACATGAATTTTTCTTGATTTTTTGACGATTAAAGTCCCATAACTCTGGAACGACGAATTTAAGTATCGTAAAAAATGCAAGGGACCTTCCTCAGATCACTTCAAACATCTGGTATAAAAATATGAAAATCCATCCTGGCAAACTTGACTTATCGTACGACATAGAAAATACGGACAATTATTTTTATGATTCAAGTCCATAACTCTGGAACGACATATTTAAATATCGTTAAAAATGAAAGGGAACTTCCTCAGATCACTTCAAACATCTGGTATAAAAATTATGGAAATCCATCTTGGCAAACTTGACTTATCATGCGACAAAGAAAATACAGACAGACAGACGGTCAGATGGACAAATTAAAATATCATCAAAAGGAAAAGCAGCTTTCTTGGATCATTTCAAAGATGTTGTAAAAAAATTATGAAAATTCATCCAAACAAAGTTGACTTATTGTACGACATATTAATTTTTCTTGATCTTTAGACGATTCAAGTCCCATAACTCTGGAATGGCAAATTTAAATAACGTCAAAAATGAAAAGGATCTTCCTCTGATCACTTCAAACATCTGGTATAAAAATTATGAAAGTTAAAAAATTTATAGTAATTTATATATTTTTTATACTTACCAATGACCCAGACATAGCTGGTGCTAACTCTTAAAAATCTAGGGCCAAACACAAATTTTGCCCCCCAATCCCCAAAATTTGCATCTAAAACCAAAAGAAATCATGTCCTGAAGGACCTCCATACTTTGCCCTTACTGCGCATGCGCAGTGTCAAGGACGTTCCGAAATTGGCACCAATTATCATTCTTACAAGCAGTGCCTGGTCAGCGCTATGTACTCAGCGGGGAGGTATGAGTTCCCAACTCCTGGGAGGGCCATCCCAGTCTGGGTCATTGGTAAGTATAAAAAATATATAAATTACTATAAATTTTTTAACATTTTTATACTGTACCAATGACCCAGACATAGCTGAATAGTAAAAAGGCTGGAGGGCCTAGGACATAGAGGAAAATCCAATAAGCTCAACTATATAATATAGAGTCAACCCCTCAAGGAGAAAAGGAGTATTAGGCTTTACATGTATCTTTCTTATTTTATGTTAAATTAGAAAGATACAATACCCTTCATAATTGAGCATAATAACATTCATGTTCTCTATCAACATCCAGTATAACCCTTTATACTAATTATTTTTAAAGTAAGCCAATAAATAAAGTTAGTCCAGAGAATTGAGACTCTTTATATTCTTTAAAAGTGTCCGAGGATTGTATATTAACGCCCGTTTGACACTTGACATATACAAATGCTTCACACCCAGCTACACTTTAAAAATATGACATGAATGAATTTTTAACATTAATATTACACTTTAAAACCATCCCGGAAACGACTCAGAAATACTGACTTCGGAGGAGGCATTCCCTTGCTTTTCACTATAAAGCAGGTGACCTAAGGGAACACCCTCCCCCCCCCCCCCTCCCCTTGCCCTGGGTCAAATAGCCCAGAGCGAAGAGGGCAGCCAGACGGAGTCACTGCCGGAACAGAAAGCCTGCATAACTATAGTTGCAACTGTTTAGAGGACGACATTCTGAGCAACAGATAACGGACCTAAACAATGCAGGTCTCCAGAAATGGACTCAATATTTCTAAGATAAAAATTTGTGAATGTGGATGGCTGAGACCAATAAGCAGCCTTCATTAAATCTGTAATAGCAATACTATTAGCGTAAGCCCAAGATGTAGAAAGAGCTCTTACTTCATGAGCCGAAATCTTAAGCACAGACTGCTGAGAAGAAGATAAATTTTCATAAGCAGTACGGATAGTTAATTGAATCCATCTAGCAATAGAATGGACCGAAATGTCCTTTCTATTAGGCATCAGAGACAGAAAGAAACGTTTTCGTCCCTTTCTGATAAACTGAGATCTCTGTTTATAGATACGTAACGCTCTAACAGGACAGAGTAAAGGCCTATGCCCGTCTGAAGATGGAAGGGCCTTAATAACAATAGGTTCCGGATATTTATTAAGAGCCTGATTCTTAGCTAAAAATCCCACATTAGTAGTGAAGGTGATAGTGTTCCAGACACTACGATAGTGAGAATCATCCACCGACAGTACATGAAGCTCACTGACTCTTCTAGCAGAAGAGAAAGCTAAGAGAAAAGCTGTCTTATAAGACAAGAATTCGAAATCTACTGTCCCAAGAGGTTCAAATGGCTTTTCCTTCAGTTTAAGAAGAACCCAAGCTAAATTCCACTTAGGAATTAACCTAAGAGTTCTGGGTCTATTTATCGAGAAGTTTCTAACTAACTTAGATAAAGAGACATTAGATCCAATTTGTAAACTATCATGATGTGCATAGGTATCAGATAACATAGACCTATAACCCTTAATAGTAACAGGCTGCAGTTTGATTTCGTCAAACAAGTATACTAAAAAGTTTGCAATGTCTGGTATGGAGGGATCAAAAATATCAACAGAATGATCCCTACACCAACGACGAAAAACCTTCCACTTAGCCGCATAGTTTAGCGAAGAGGAGGTCCTCCTACAGTTAGAAATCGCGTCCACTGCACGACCTGTAAAGTGCTTGCCATGCAAGAAGGACCGCACAACGGAAAAACGTGAAGGTTGAGACCTTGCGGGTTGTGATGAAGTTGACGCGGTTTCCCCTGCGAAAGAAGATCCTCCCGTGGAGGAAGCTTTCGCGGTAGGTCCCACAACAGACACCTGAGTAGATTTATCCACGGTCTCTGTGGAGACAGAGATGCTACCAACAGAATCTTGCATTGAGATTGTTTTATCTTTAGCAATACTTGCTGAATTAACGGCGCTGGAGGATACGCATATCCTATCATTCCGTCCCAAGGGATCGACAGAGCGTCTACTGCAAATGCTCTTGGATCCGGACACGGAGACACATACGTCTGCAACTGATTGTTGAGATGTGTCGCAAATAAGTCTATCATTGGCCGTTCCCATTGGTAGCAAATCTGATTGAATACTTGTTTGTTGAGAGTCCACTCCGACGGCAACAAGCGACCCTTTCGTGAAAGGGAGTCTGCTAGTACGTTCAGACGACCCGGTATATGATGGACCGAAAGTAGAACTTGATGTTCTAGAGCAAACAGAAGGATTCTTTCCGTTAGATTGAACAACGGAACTGAATGAGTGCCTCCCTGATTCCGTATATACGCCACTACTGTCGTAATGTCGGATAGGATTTGGACATGAGCATTGTGAATCAAGTCCATCCAATGACGTAACGCAAGCCAAATTGACATCATTTCCTTGATGTTTATGTGCTTGCCCAGGAATTGCGGATCACAAAGACCCTGGCATCTCGAATCCATTGGGATCAATGATGCACCCCAATCTGTTTGACTGGCATCCGTCATAATGGTAAAACTCGGATCCGGCAACTGCAGCGGAACTCCCTGAGTTAACCACTGGATGTTTGCCCAAGTCTGAATCTCTCGTTTCACTTGATTTGACAAGAGAACTTCTATGTCGAGCGAATAAATTTTCACACTCCAATTCTGAGTCAAGAAAATTTGGCGAGGACGCGTGCGTAACCGCCCCATCAGAATGAGATCCGCAGCGGCTCCGCACAGACCTATCAGTCTCATGAACTCCCTCGCTGTGACTTTGTCTGCGTGCAGACAATAGTGAGCGTAACAACTGACTAATTTCGCTCTGGTTAACGGCAGACGAACGAGATTATTGTGCGTCTCGAAGCTCATTCCCAGATGTGTGAATGACTTGGACGGCACCAGATCCGACTTCTCCTCGTTTATTATAAAACCGAGACGTCGGAGCAATAGAAGCAGATTCTGCACATCATTCTGAAGCGTTAACTCGTTGCCGTACCTCTGAAGAATGTTGTCCAGGTAGGCCGACGTTACCGCAGACGAATGAGCTCGGAAATACATCATCACCGAGTTCATTACCCGAGTGAAAGCCCAGGGTGCTAGGTTCAATCCGAAGCACATCGCCCGGAATTGATACACCACTCCTAGGACTGCGAAGCGTAGATACTTTCTGAATGTCGGATGTACCATGACGTGAAAGTATGCATCTTTGAGATCTATGCTTGTTGCATAATCGTTCACCCGAATACTCGCTCTGACCGATCGAATCGTCTCCATATAAAACTTCGGAGCGACGATCAGCTTGTTTATCCAGCTCAGATCTATGACTGGACAGAACGAGCCGTCTGGTTTCGGAACCAGAAACAGATGGCTGTAGAATCCCGGTGTCTCCTGGTTTTCTGCGACCTCTACCGCGTTCTTCCTTAAAAGAGACTGCACCTCTGATAACAGAGCGTCTCTTTTCTGCAGATTTGACGGAAGTTGAGTCCATTTTGGACTTCGAGTTAATGGAGGCTTTCGCTTGAAGGATATCTTTAGACCTTCCGAAATCACCCCTCTCACCCAAGGGTCGTCCGTAATCGACGCCCACTCTTGTGGAAAACTCGTCAACCTTCCGCCAACCGGCACGCGATAGAGGTTGAAGCCATCACCTCCTGGACCTGCGAGGCCTGCGGGAGGAGAAACCACGTCCTCCGCGACCCGCACCTCGTCCCGTCGACCTCGGGGCGTCCGACCGGTTGTCCCGGCCCGAAGGACGTCCCGCACGTGAGTCGCTGCCTTGACGGTCTCTTGAATAAGACCAAGAGGACGCACTGGAACCTCTATAGGAACCTCTCTTGGGCGCATTAGACCCAGAAGTGCCTGTCTTACTCCTATCTGCCGTGTCCGACTTCTTAGAAGCAGATTTAAACAGCAGAGAATCCGAAGCTTTCTTAGTAATTTTATCGTAAATTGCAGAAAGCTTGCCATCGAAGAGAAGTTCTCCGGAGACCGAAGCGACTCCGAGAGAGTTCTTCACCTTACTATCCAACGAGTGTGGATGTAGCTAGGACTGCGTCACGTCTAACCAACTCCAGGTTTGCCACTGAAAGGGCGGAGTTACACGTGGAATAAGCTACTGCCCTTGAAAGAAGTCTTAAAGAGGATTGTATATCTTGGGAATTCTTTCCCTTGAAGACGCAGTGATAACGCCTTAGTAAGGTGGTCTGCGTAAGATAAAGCATCTAAACTGGCTCTGTTAGACGAAATAGTCGTCTCCAACACCGCGGTTGGAATAGACGTAGACGACGGTAATGATAATTCTAAGTCTTCCGCCTCGTCGTCCATACGCACAGGAACTCTCGGGATACCCTGTCCTGCCGTATCGAATTTATTCCTTGCATTAATGAAAGGCAGGTTAAGAGCATTGGCAGACAAGAAACCCGCTTTTCCTGTTTTGGAAGCAAGTTTGAATATAGCGTCGTTCAATAATTCAAATGTTCTTGTGACATTATTGGACTGAGACGGAACTCGGGAGCGATGTCCCTGAACCGCTCAAAGAAATCAGTGTCCAATGACGCTATAATTCTCTTGTCCGGTACCGCAGCAGTCTGGCCCAACGGAACAACCTGAGGAAGAAAGCGCTGGATGAAGTCCACGGCAGCTTTATGCTGTTCCGAAAGGGATAGCTCCAAGTCATCCGTATCCCTTTCACCATCCCGTCGGACCTCATGATGCTCCTGGTCGTCCGCACCCGATGCTTCGGCGGAGCGTACCGACCCAGCGCCGTCGGATAATTCCCGATCCGACACCGTTTCTGTCGGTTGCTGGGATGCTGCGATAAGTTGTGCTATTTGAACAAGCACGTCCGACATCGAGGCCTGCGGAGGCGCAGTCTTTCGCTGCTTCGCCGAGGGCAGCTCCGCATCTAGTGACTCCCGCATACTCTTCCTATGCGAACGTCCGGAGTCAACCGGCCTCGTGTCCCTGGCTACCGGATGGCGTGACCTGGTCGCCGAAGAATCCCTGATTGGCGAAGCTGGAAGAATATTGGCGGTCACGTAGCCAAGGTGCGGTCGTGTGCGCTGGTGAGAGGAAGAAGCCTGAGCAGTCTCAGCGGACTGCCTATACAACGGAGCGTCCCGAGCAACGGACGTGTGCTCAGCTTGCGACACATTTTGTACCACAACATCTGGTCCCAGATGTTGTTGTACGAGAGAGGGGCCTCTCTCTCTCGCGGCCCGGCTGGACCTGGACGAGCTAGGAACCGGACTCGAAGGCTTCCTCCGATCTCTCCTACTAT
This sequence comes from Pictodentalium vernedei, assembly GCA_031216915.1. Taxonomy (NCBI): domain Eukaryota; kingdom Metazoa; phylum Mollusca; class Scaphopoda; order Dentaliida; family Dentaliidae; genus Pictodentalium; species Pictodentalium vernedei. Next base: position 542,971,013 of record CM062297.1, read on the forward strand.
CCGCCGTCACTGGGTGTGCACGTTGAATGTTTATAGTGCTCGCATCACCCAACATTTCCTCCTGGACTGCATCGGACGAAACCCGGCTGCCGAACCATTCGGTGAATGGACGCTACACCGGGCGAGCTAGCGGACGACATTTGTCTTATGTCCATGAGCACTTTTGCCGCTAGCTCTGTATTCGTGACGACGGAAGCGCACTTGCGGAAGATAACATGGAAACATCACCCTGTTCTTGTTCCTCTGAATTAGAAACTGATAGAGTAGAGTGACCCTGCAGAGAAAGAGCCGGCATAGCCCTTTCTCCACTAACAACATATCGTGACACACGTTTCCAATGTTTTTACATCCCAATATTGACATATTGAACAGGGATTAGTGCGAGTACACTGACTACAATTAATACAATGATCATGAAAGTCAGAGGAAGATTTCTTCCTATTACAATTTGAACAATATCCTTTCATTATGAAAAGTAAACAAGTCCTAGTACTCGCACAAACCCCTAAACACAAAGATACATAATAACATGATCCATTAATATTGAAAAAACAATTGAAAATCAAAATAATTTTTGAAAAATATTTTTTCAGCGAAGCCCAAGTTTCTGAAAAGTAACGTTGAGCCCCAATGGATCCCAAGGCTAAGTGTGGTCAAAAATTTTAAAATTATATTAAATAATTAATGCAACACTTACGGATAATAATAATGTATCTTATAGTGAGATAAACTACTCCAAAGGCAAACAGCCCCCCTCAAAAGAGACTGTTGCCAATGTAAACAAACAGTGTAAAAACACCAGAAAACATGACTCCAGGCACTGACAATACTGGCCCGAAATCAGTCATCAAAATTACACACTATCTGATGCAAGACAGAGACTCCCAGGGGAGAATCTGCAGAACATCAGATGGTAGATGCAGAACACAACGTTATACGCCCATGGGTGAAAACGTAAACATGGGGAAAATAACAGAATTCATTCTGTAACCAAGCTAATTCTCCCCAGAGAATTTAGAAATGATCTTTCTCAAAAATATGCCAAAAGCATGGGAGAATAGCAAGGGGGGACTTCGAAGACCAGGGGAGAGGAAACACTGAATAAGCAGTGCAACTTTATAGCAAGAATGACAACAACAGGCCCATGCCTCGAAAATAGGCAACTTAATATAATTTCATAAAAAATTTTAAGTACAGCCCTGATTATTTTTTGTCACTCCTTTTTCCTCTCCTCCTTCTATATCCTCCTTAGAATCACCATTTCTCCAATAATTACGTGTCTGGCATCCTTTAAGCTGAGATTTACAAGCACAAAGATCAGTGAGATGTTGACTGATGAAGGGCCAAACAGAGAATGATAATTGGCGCCAATTTCGGAACGTCCTTGACACTGCGCATGCGCAGTAAGGGCAAAGTATGGAGGTCCTTCAGGACATGATTTCTTTTGGTTTTAGATGCAAATTTTGGGGATTGGGGGCAAAATTTGTGTTTGGCCCTAGATTTTTAAGAGTTAGCACCAGCTATGTCTGGGTCATTGGTACAGTATAAAAATATCCATCTTGGCAAACTTGACTTATCGTACGACAGAAAATACGGACAATTTTTTGATGATTCAAGTCCCATAACTCTGGAACGACAAATTTAAATGTCAAAAACGAAACGGACCTTCTTCTGATCACTTCAAACATCTGGTATAAAAATTATGAAAATCCATCTTGCCAAACTTGACTTATCATACGACATAGTAAATACGGACAGATGGACAGACAGAGTGATTACTATAGGGGCACCCGCTTTACAAGCGGGGCACTAATTACAGGGGCTGAAGAGATCACCTCAGATATTAAATAAAATATAAATTTGTACATGCACAGGACAGAGTAGTTTAACTACCCAAAGATTTTGGCTGTCCACTATGTTCATATTCTGTTTGTGCAAAACATTGTGCAGAAATTCTGCAGTGGTCCCACTGAGACGATCGTTTAATGTTTAAATATGAAATAGGGAATATCAACCGACTCTAAGTTTTTCTTACCAATCACCAAGTCCACCCAACTGGTTACTGCCACTTCCAGCAATGTGGCATGACAAGTGCAACGCCAAGGGTGGCTATCAGAAGTGTGATGCACTTCAGAGCTGCGACGCCCAACAAGTACTGCAGGGGTATAGCGTAGATGGTGACATGGATAAACTCCGTGTATTTACCTTCCCTTGGGTACAGCGCTTAATAACTGTGAACTTCACGCAGATCGATAAAGTCAAAGTCATGATATTGGTCGGAAACCTACATTTGCACGCAAAATTGGACAACAAAATCCAGGGAGAGGATCACAGATCCAGAAGTCGAGTTTTGACATTAAATCCCGAATAATTGCTGTGTCATCCATATTTGTATGGATATATTGATATGTAGTAGGTCAAAATGTCATGCAACATCCCCTACAGGTGCTGGACAGCACAAAAATACTGGACTAAAAAAAATGAAAGTGTCAATGACACTGTAGCTCAACTTGTCAAGACAAAGACATGCACATGTATAGTATGTGACACAGCAATGACAAACATCTAGGTAATGACCTGATAACAAAGGTACATATAAAGTATTGTAACGGTCTGTACATAAATACTGACCGTTGCCTGTAACAAATGTATAGGTAAAGTATTGTAAAGGTGGGTGACAGTCAGATGCTGAACTAGAAAAGAAATCATTGAGTCCCAGAGTGGGTCTGACTGAACCCCAAAATATTTGTTCTCATAGCACAGTGATAACAAAGGCACCCCAAAACACACTTGTTCCTGTCCCAAGGTGAAAACAAAAGTACTCAAGAAGTTTTGTGAAGATCAGTTCATAAATACGAGCTGTATAGAACTTGTGACAAAAAACTTATTGGACCTAATTTCGGTACAAAATGGCCACTGGCAGCCATCTTGAATTTTGGACCGTACCCAGAAACACTCATTCTCATCCCAAGGAGATAACAAAGGTACCCAAGAAGTTTTGTGAAGATTGGTTCATAAATACAGCCTCTACCCTGAGCTGTATTGACATGTGTGCTTACATTGTGTAAGTAGCACTGAATAAATCAAAGTTCATCTAATTTGCATAATTTCTGCACGAAAAAAAAACCCTTACAATATGTGATGTATTCCATGTTACTAAACATTCATACAAAAATTTATTCAAATCAGAACTTTCATACAGAAGTTCTATACAAAAGACTGATTGCACTAATTTTGGTACAAAATGGCTGCTGGTGGCCATCTTGAATTTCGGACCACACCCAAAAACCCTCGCTCTCAACCCACGGTGATAACAAAGGTACCCAAGAAGTTTCGTAAAGATTGGTTCATAAATATGGCCTCTAGTCTGAGCTGTATAGAAGATGTGTACAAAAAACTGATTAGACATAATTTCGGTACAAAATGGCCACTGGCAGCCATCTTGAATTTTAGACCACACCCAGAAACACTCGTTCTCGTCCCAAGGTGATAACAAAGGTACCCAAGACATTTCGTGAAGATCAGTTCATAAATACAGACTCTAGTCTGAGCCGTATTGACATGTGTACTTACTGTGTGTAAGTCGCACTGAAAAAATCAAAGTTCATCTAATTTGCATAATTTCTGCACGAGAAAAAAACCCGTATTATATGTGATGCATCCCATGGTACTAAACATTCACACACAAAAATTATTCAAATCAGGGCTTTCATATGGAAGTTCTGTGCAAAAATCTGATTGCACCTAATTTTGTACAAAATGGCTGTCATCGGCCATCTTGAATTTCGGACCGGACCCCAAAACACTCGTTCTCGCCCCACGGTGATACCAAAGGTACCCAAGAAGTTTTGTAAAGATCGGTTCATAAATACGGCCTCTAGCCCGAGCCGTATTGGCATTTGCACTTACAGTGCTGAAAGTAACCCCAAAAAACATCAAAATTAGTCTAATTTGCACAATTTACGTACGAGAAAAAAACCTGTATTATATGTGATGTATCCCATGGTACTAAACATTCATACAAAAAATTATTCAAATCAGAGCTTTCATATGGAAGTTCTGTACAAAAAACAGATTTCTGCATCGTCGGTACAAAATGGCGGCTGGCAGCCATCTTGAATTTCGGACCGCACCCAAAAACACTCATTCTCGTCCCACGGTCATAACAAAGGTACCCAAGAAGTTTCATAAAGATCGGTTCATAAATACGGCCTCTAGCCCGAGCCATAGCAGCTTGGCACTTACAGCTCTGAAAGTAACACTAAATAAATCAAAGTCAGTCTAATTTGCATAATTTACGCACGAGAAAAAAACCCGTATTATATGTGATGTATCCCATGGTACTAAACATTTATACAAAACTTTATTCCAATCAGAACTTTCATACAGAAGTTCTGTACAAAAAACTGATTTTTGCATCATCGGTACAAAATGGCCACTGGCAGCCATCTTGAATTTCGGACCACACCTAAAAACACTCGTTCCCGTCCCAGGGTCATAACAAAGGTACACAAGAAGTTTCGTAAAGATCGGTTCATAAATACGACCTCTAGCCCGAGCCATAGCCAATTGTTGACGTACGGACAGATGGACAGACGGCCAGACAGACAGACGGACGGACGGACAGACGGACGACGGGCCATGACAATAGCTCAAATTTGACTTCGTCAAAGTTGAGCTAAAAATGAAAGTGTCAATGACACTGTAGCTCAACTTGTCAAGACAAAGACATGTACATGTATAGTATGTGACACAGCAATGACAAACATCTAGATAATGACCTGATAACAAAGGTACATATAAAGTATTGTAACGGTCTGTACATAAATACTGACCATTGCCTGTAACAAATGTATAGGTAAAGTATTGTAAAGGTGGGTGACAGTCAGATGCTAAACTAGAAAAGAAATCTTTGAGTCCCAGAGTGGGTCTGACTGAACCCCAATATATTTGTTCTCATAGCACAGTGATAACAAAGGCACCCCAACACACACTCATTCCTGTCCCAAGGTGAAAACAAAGGTACCCAAGAAGTTTCGTGAAGATCAGTTCACAAATATGAGCTGTGTAGAAGTTGTGACAAAAAACTGACTGGACCTAATTTCGGTACAAAATGGCCACTGGCAGCCATCTTGAATTTTGGACCGCACCCAGAAACACTCGTTCTCGTCCCAAGGTGATAACAAAGGCACCCAAGAAGTTTTGTGAAGATCGGTTCATAAATACAGCCTCTAGCCCGAGCCGTATTGACATGTGCACTTACAGTGTATAAGTAGCACTGAATAAATCAAAGTTCATCTAATTTGCCTAATTTCTGCACGAGAAAAAAACCCATACTATATGTGATGTATTCTATGTTACTAAACATTCATACAAAAATTTATTCAAATCAGAACTTTCATACAGAAGTTCTATACAAAAGACTGATTGCACTAATTTTGGTACAAAATGGCTGCTGGTGGCCATCTTGAATTTTGGACCACACCCAAAAACACTCGTTCTCATCCCACGGTGATAACAAAGGTATCCAAGAAGTTTCGTAAAGATCGGTTCATAAATACGGCCTCTAGCCTGAGCCGTATAGAAGTTGTGTACAAAAAACTGATTAGACATAATTTCGGTACAAAATGGCCACTGGCAGCCATCTTGAATTTTGGACCACATTCAGAAACACTCGTTCTCGTCCCAAGGTGATAACAAAGGTACCCAAGACGTTTCGTGAAAATCGGTTCATAAATACAGACTCTAGCCCGAGCCGTATTGACATGTGTAACTTACTGTGTGTAAGTAGCACTGAAAAAATCAAAAGTTCATCTAATTTGCATAATTTCTGCACGAGAAAAAACCCCGTATTATATGTGATGTATCCCATGGTACTAAACATTCACACAAAAAATTATTCAAATCAGCGCTTTCATACGGAAGTTCTGTGCAAAAATCCAATTGCACCAAATTTTGTACAAAATGGCTGCCAGCGGCCATCTTGAATTTCGGACCGGACCCAAAAACAATCGTTCTCGTCCCACGGCGATAACAAAGGTACCCAAGGAATTTCGAAAAGATCGGTTCATAAATACGGCCTCTAGCCCGAGCCGTATTGGCATTTGCACTTACAGTGCTGAAAGTAACACCAAAAAACATCAAAGTTAGTCTAATTTGCATAATTTACGCACGAGAAAAAAACCCGTATTATATGTGATCTATCCCATGGTACTAAACATTCATACAAAAATTATTCAAATCAGAGCTTTCATATGGAAGTTCTGTACAAAAAACAGATTTCTGCATCGTCGGTACAAAATGGCTGCTGGCAGCCATCTTAAATTTCGGACCGCACCCAAAAACACTCGTTCTCGTCCCACGGTCATAACAAAGGTACCCAAGAAGTTTCGTAAAGATCGGTTCATAAATACGGCCTCTAGCCCGAGCCGTATCCAATTGTTGACGGACAGACGGCCAGACGGACGACGGGCCATGGCATGGTAAATGTAAATAGGGTAACCCCTGGTGTAAGTTTGGTGAAGATACATGGAATAGAACTAAAGTTATTTCCCAGAAACCAATTTGTCACAAAATATTCTATTTATAGTAACACTGACCTTGACGTTGGCAGACCAGACTCCGAAATCAATAGGTGTCTTCCTTTTCGATAGGGTAACCTCTGCCATAAGTTTGGTGTAGCTGCATCAAATACAACTATAGTTATTGCCAAGGAACCAATTTGTCACAAAATATTCTATTTATAGTAACAGAGACCTTGACCTTGGGGCGCGAGACTCTGAAATCGATTGGTGCCTTCCGTTCCTCAGGGGTAACCTCTGGTGTAAGTTTGGTAAAGATACATGAAATAGAACTAAAGTTATTGCCCGGAAACCAATTTGTCACAAAATATTCTATTTATAGTAACAGTGACCTTGACCTTGGGGCACGAGACTCTGAAATCGATAGGTGTCTTCCTTTCCTATAGGGTAACCTCTGGTATAAGTTTGGTAAAGGTGCGTCAAATAGAACTAAAGTTATTGCCCAGAAACCAATTGTTTACTCCCGCCCGCCACTTCGTGAACTTAAAGCAGATCAGTAAAGTCAAAAACCTCCATTTGCACACGAAATTGGACAACAAAATGGCCGCCAAGGGCAGGAATTTTGACGAATCGCCCCCCCCCCCCCCCCCAAATCAATAGGGACCTTCCCTTAGGTAGAACACTTAATACCTGTGAACTTCAAGTAGATCAGTAAAGTCAAACTCAAGATATTGGTCGGAAACCTCCATTTGCACGTGAAATTGGACAATAAAATGGCCACCAACGGCAGGAATTTTCACGAATCGCCCCTAAAATCAATAGGAACCTTCCCTTGGGTACATTGCTTAATACCTGTGAACTTGAAGCAGATTGGTAAAGTCAAACCCGAGATATTGGTCGGAAACCTCCATTTGCGCGCGAAATTGAACAACAAAATGGCCGCCAAGGGCAGGAATTTTGACGAATCGCCCCCAAAATCAATAGGGACCTTCCCTTGGGTACATCGCTTGATACCTGTGAACTTCAATCAGATCAGTAAAGTCAAACTCAAGTTATTGGTCGGAAACCTCCATTTGTGCGCGAAATTGGACAACAAAATGGCCGCCAAGGGCAGGAATTTTGATGAATCGCCCCCAAAATCAATAGGGACCTTCCCCTGGGTACATCGCTTAATACCTGTGAACTTCATTGAGATCAGTTAAGTGAAACTCAAGATAACATCTGGAAACCACTGTTTTTGCTGGAATTACATAGAAAAACAAAATGGCCACTTACGGCCATGACACTTGACCCCATGACCTTAAAACTTGACATCTCAAATGCCCTAGGGGGATCAATGTTCCAGGTAAGTTTCATCAAAATTGGATCAATTGATGGAAAGTTATAGGCCTGTGAAGTGTCACAGATGGATAGATGGACAGAGACACTTGGCGTTTATAGAACTGCTTGTCAAACTAAAAAAAGCCAACAAGTCAAATTTCAGGCAGTGGACTTCCAGGTCTCACCTAGAGACTCACTGACTGAAACTTTGCAAGACCTTATGCTGTCCCGTATATGGTTTCCTACAGCACCCCCACCCCCACACTCTTAATACTCAACCTTAACCTCCAACCATTCACACACACGGGCCCACTGTTTTATCATATCACCCACTGTTTTCTCAAATTGTCTTGAAATACTGTAAAGAAAAAATGAGAGTGTATGCATTTGGTAGGGTGGGGTAGGGCTTGGGGGTGGCGGTTAGGGGTTCAATCTAGGGAGGAGCTATCCACAACCACCGGTTGCCAATGTTGTGGGATTTTGTGGTGATTATTATTTCTAAAAACGCTCGTTTGGGCAATAACAACAATTTGGAGTATAGATTATGAACCCACAGTACTTCTAGCATCTATACTTATCAATAGTAGTACCTGTGGTGTATGGGTAGTATGCGTTACTATGCAATTTGAAAAACGAAGTTTGTTTCCAGAAAAACTGGGAATTCAAAGTTCTACCAGCTGATTTTTTTTAATTAAGTAGATACACTTTGATGAATTGATTAGACACAGGGCAAATCACGTAAAGGTGAAGCGTGACTGAGTAAAGCCTGAGAGAAGGGCAGAATTTTTTTGACCATTAAAACAACCCGACACTGGCGACAGTCACTGTTAACATCGTTGTGTCACTGTTCCCGACTTTGGTACTGCTGTGCCTTAATGGTGATGAGACTGGCAGTTTGTTTGCTTCGTAATTTCGATGTCTAATGTTTTAAATTTCAAATAAACATCTCTAATATAATATAAATCAAGTATTACATTCCAGTTTCTTGAAGCTGTTTCCCCAAATAAATAGTGTGGTGGGCATATTCCATTCACATAGCAATGTACTCCAGAGTAGGGAAGAGTTATAGCTAAACACCCTCACCAATTTTGAACCAGTGAAATTCAGCCCAGCTGTATTTTTTTTCCATTTTTTGGGCAGTTTTCTAAAAAGGTAAAAAAAAGCAGAACCCGCCCAAATTTCAGTTGTGTGGTTCTTGTTTTACAGAAATAAACATTTACATTTTGGGTGGGTGGGAAGGTGGGTGTGGGGGATGGGATGGGGGTATATCCCTCAAAATTATAAAACAGTAAAATATAATGACACTGATTTATATATGTATATACATGTGTATACACACACACACACACACACACACACACACACACACACACACACACACACACACACACACACACACACACACACACACAGAGTCTTGTCTACCCTACATACCGAGGTACCCCATTGTTTGTCCTTTGTGTGAACTAACGGTTTCTACCTCGTTTTGCCGGTACAGTTCTGGGAAAACAACCGAGGTAAAGGGTTTCTTTTGTCTTTTGTACCTCGGTAAGGCGAAACACGCAAACTCTTTTGTCTAGTTACCTCGTCAAGTTGGTAAGACAAATGCACACACACACACACACACACACACCGATAGACTTTCCATCATGCTTAATGACCTCTGTGTGTGTGTGTGTGGTGGGGGGGGGGGAGATTTCAAATGCACACACACCCTCACACACACACTGACAGACTCTCCATTATGCTTAATGATTCTGAGTGTGTGGTGGGTAAAAACTATCTAGAGCTACTCTGTCATGAATCTTTCATTTATGACATCCTGTTTTTACTTTTCTTACCTTTCTGTAACTGACACACAAAGAACTTCCATAATTTTACCCAGCACAAATAGCTTTCTTGGACTAGAATTTGACATGCTTTCAGGAGACAGTATTACAAAATTGGGCTGGTTTTGTATGAGGAAATTCAGAACATTGCATAACTGGTTGAGTGGTAGAATATTGTTGGGATTAAGTATTTGTTTATTAAAATTAGTTTTGTTACAAATTATTAGAGAGAGCCAAAAGCCACACTCTCCAATAATCTATAATCTATATAAAAAAGGTGAAAGTCTGACTGTCTGTCTGTCTGTCTGAATGCTATCTGAAAGCAAGCTCGGGGTAAACACATTCTGAAAACTGCCTGAAGAACTCGATTTTTACTATGCAAGCTTGGACCTTTGCCACATGAAGCTTTTCGACTAAATTCAGCCAGGGATATACAGTGGCGTAGCCAGCTCAAAGTGTGTGTGGGTGGGGGGGTGGGGGGGCAGGGCAAAAAATTTCAAAAATTACCTTAACCAATTGACCGTTCCCGTGATTTCGGTTTGGCTAACCGATCGTTCGGTTTCGCAAAATTCTTGGCTAACCATTTTGCAACTTTTTGTCACCAGTTAAAATCTATGAAAATAGTGTTTCAAATATAATTTTGTTCGGGTGTTAGGCTTCCTGGGAGTGTAGGCGTGGGTCACGAGAGGGGTTCAAATTATATAAAAGTTAAACCAATTTAATTTGTAACCATGAAATTATAAAAATATACTTTCCGTTTTGAAGTCGATAGGTATTGCTCGATTTCAGTGAAATCGAGTGCCCCTGAAGTAGATGACAAAATGGGTGTAGTGACTGTACTCGTTTGAAAGTTAAACACGGACAAGTCAGAATGATAAGAGTAGTTATCTCCCTTATTCTACTCTTTTTTTACAATTCATTTCCAAGAAACTGCATTTCAATTTTCAGTCAGAATGATAAGAGTAGTTATCTCCCTTATTCTACTCTTTTTTTACAATTCATTTCCAAGAAACTGCATTTCAATTTTCATCGAAAGGTAAAATTTCTGTTCCGTCTACAGTACATGTAGACACTTCCAAGAACATTTTGCATGTCAGAAAGGGACATAGGTGCATTGCTCAATGTAGCGGCTCGATTTTCGTTAACCGATCAACCGTTCGCGTGTTTTACATTTTGCGTAACCGACACGCGAATGGTACGAGCGTTCGCGTGAAATTTTTCGCCCTGGGGGCAGGGGGGGGCAAACTCGCACATGTCAGCCTGGTTTAGAGTCGTTTTAATAGGGGGTGAGACCTCTTGAATTTCTAACTAGCGGTGGAGTTGTGATGGGGTATGGGGTGTACGGAAAAAACTTTCCAGGCCTTCACATTTCAGAATTTTGCATCCCTAAATTTTGAGCTAGTTAACCTAGGTAACAATAATCAGGGTTTCCACCAGAGGGAAATAAATCTGTCCGATATGGGGGTGGCCAAGGGTCAACGGTGGTTTGGCCCATGGTAAAAAAAAAATTGAATTCCGGTGTCCAAAAACACCCCATTTCAATCTAAAAATCTACAACCTAACCCCCATGGACCTAACCCCTACAATTTTTATGCCATTTTTGGACATGAAGATTTTTAAAGAATAATCCTCATACGGCACTAAGTTAAAATTCGGGCTCCCACAGGAAGCTCAAATATTAACCCAGGGACTCGATTTAAACAAATCTGAATCTGAACCCACTAGAAATGTTATATACCAAATATGAAAAGATTTCGGCCTAGTGGATCTGAAGAAAAAGATTTTTTTTTAATTTTGGAATGAAATTTAGAGTGCTATCAGAGTTATGCCCCCTGTGGTACCCCTGTGGGTGTGGCAACCTCATTTGAACAAATTGACATGTGATAGGGAACACGCACAGCAAATTTTGTTGAATTTGGTCCAGTAGTTCGTGAGAAGTCAATAATGTAAAGTTAACGCTGGATGGACGACGAAGGACAATGACGGAAGATGGATGGAAAGTGATTAATAAAGCTCCCCTTGAGATTCGCTCAGGTGAGCTAAAAACTCATTTCCAGATTTTGGTCCAAAATTTCTAAGTCCAGACTGGACTCCAAATTTTCAGCATATATATGAAGCCAGGGACTTGGCTTGAACAAACTTGAATCTCAACTCCCTAAGGATACTGTATACCAAATATCAAAAGATTCTGACTGGTGGATCTGAAGAGGAAGATTTTTAAAGCATATTCCACACATTGCACTAAGTTGAAATTTGGGCTCCCATAGGAGCCCAAATATTGACCCAGGGTCTCAATTTGAACAAAATGGAATCCCCCCCCCCCCCCCCCCCCCCCCAAGAGATGTTATATACCAAATATGAAAAGATTCTGACTGGTGGAACTGAAGAAGATGATTTTTGAAAAAAATTCCGCATATTGCACTAAGTTAAAATTCGGACTCCCATAGGGAGCGCAAATATTGACCCAGGTACTCGATTTAAACAAACTTGAATCTAACCTCCATAGAGATCCTATATACCAAATGTGAAAAGATTCTGACTGGTGGATGTGAAGAAGAAGATTTTTAAAGAAAATTCAACATATTTCACTTAAATTTCGGGCTCCCATAGGGAGCCCAAATATGAACCCAAGGACTCGATTTGAACAAACTTCAATCTGGCCCCCCCTAGAGATGTTGTATACCAAATATGAAAGAATTCTGCCTGGTAGATCTGGAGAAGAAGATTTTAAAAGAATAATCCTCATATTGCACCAAGTTAAAATTCGGGCTCCCAAAGAGAGCCCAAATATCAACTCAGGGACTCGATTTGAACACATTTGAATTTGCCCCCCCAAAAGATGTTGCATACCAAATATGAAAGAAGTCTGCCTGGTGGATCTGAAGAAGATGATTTTTAAACAATAATCCACAAATTGCACTAAGTTAAAATGGGAGCCCAAATATCAACCCAGGGACTCGATTTGAATAAATTTGAATCTGCACCCCACACCCAGAGATGTTGTATACCAAATATGAAAGAATTCTGCCGGGTGGATCTGAAGAAGATTTTTAAAGAATAATCCTCATATTGCTTTAAGTTAAAATTCGCGCTCCCATAGGGAGCCCAAATATCAACCCAGGGACTCGATTTGAACAAACCTGCTTCTGACCCCCCCCCTGCGAGATGTTGTATACCAAATATGAAAGAATTATACCTGGTGGATCTGAAGAAGAAGATTTTTAAAGAATAATCCTCATATTGATTGCACCAAGTTAAAATTTGGGCTCCCATAGGGAGCCCAAATATCAACTCATGGACCCGATTTGAACAAACTTGAATCTAACCCCCCTAGAGATGTTGTATACCAAATATGAAAGAATTCTGCCTGTTGGATCTTTAGAAGAAGATTTTTAAAGAATAATCCTCCTATTGCACGAAGTTAAAATTTGGGCTCCCATAGAGAGCCCAAATTATCAACCCAGGGACTCAATTTGAACAAACTTGAATCTGACCCCCCTAGAGATGTTGTATACCAAATATGGAAGAATTCTGACTGGTGGATATGAAGAAGAAGATTTTTAAAGAATAATCCTCATATTGCACTAAGTTCAAATTTGGGCTCCCATAGGGAGCCCAAATATGAACCTAGGGACTCGATTTGAACAATCTTGAATCTGAGCCCCCTAGAGATGTTGTATACCAAATATGAAAGAATTCTAGCTGGTGGATCTGAAGAAGAAGATTTTTAAAGAATAATCCTCATATTGCACCAAGTTAAAATTTGGGCTCCCATAGGGAGCCCAAATATGAACCCAGGGACTCGATTTGAACAAACTTGAATCTGACCTCCCTAGAGATGTTGTATACCAAATATGAAAAGATTCTGACCAGTGGATCTGAAGAAGAATATTTTTAAAGAATAATCCTCATATTGCACTAAGTTAAAATTCGGGCTCCCTTAGGGAGCCCAAATATGAACCCAGGGACTCGATTTGAACAATCTTGAATCTGAGCCCCCTAGAGATGTTGTATACCAAATATGAAAGAATTCTAGCTGGTGGATCTGAAGAAGAAGATTTTTAAAGAATAATCCTCATATTGCACCAAGTTAAAATTTGGGCTCCCATAGGGAGCCCAAATATGAACCCAGGGACTCGATTTGAACAAACTTGAATCTGACCCCCCTAGAGATGTTGTATACCAAATATGAAAAGATTCTGACCAGTGGATCCAAAGAAGAAGATTTTTAAAGAATAATCCTCATATTGCACTAAGTTAAAATTCGGGCTCCCATAGGGAGCCCAAATATTAACCTAAGGACTCGATTTGAACAAATCTCAAACTGATCCCCCTGGAATGTTGTATACCAAATATGAAAGAATTCGGCCCAGTGGATCTGAAGAAGAAGATTTTTTTTAATTTTGGAAACAAATTTAGGGTGCTATCAGAGTTATGCCCCCTGTGGTGCCCCCTGTGGGCATGGCAACTTTGTTTGAACAAATTTGAATTGACATATGATAGGGAACATGCACAGCAAATTTTCTTGAATTTGGTCCAGTAGTTTGTGAGAAGAAGTCGATAATGTAAAGTTAACGCCGGAGGGGCGACGACGGATGACAGACGACGGACAGAAAGTGATTAGTAAAGCTCCCCTTGAGCTTCGCTCAGGTGAGCTAAAAAAAAGTCCAAAATCTCCAAAAAATGTCTGGCCAAGGGTTAATGTCATCTTATATTGATGCATTTAACACATCTATGAAATATAAAAGCAACAACATACCGGTGGAATCCTCCCCTCATATACATGCGTAGCAAAACAGGCCACAGCATATCAGTGATAGCCTCCACTCATGTTTTGCAAAACTGGTCAGAAATTTTCTAAGTCCACACTGACAAAAAAGTTTAACATTGCAAAAACACTCTAAAAATAAACAAATCACTGGGTAAGGGTCTTTGGATAATTGTAAGCCACAGAAACAGTATGAGGTGCATAGTTACGGTGTGGAAAGTCAAAGTGGACTCTTACAATAACTTTAACACAAATGTTGATGCTAACATGCCTCGGGTCATGACATAAGCTCACACAACTTTATTGGTGAGCTAAAAAAAAGAAACTGAGTAAGTCTTATTTTCTTCAATCATTTTCTCACTTGTGTTACTGTTGAAGTCTTAATTCAGTTTCACAGATTGCAAGTTAGCAGAATAAAATGAATGAAAATATACTGCTTTTAAAGCACATCAAGTCACACTGATGTCATCAGGTGTCGATGAATTCTAATTGAATTCAATACACATGGGAAGTATTTTTGAATACTCATAAACACTATTTTATTCTAATGAAAATTTTGAATAAAACTGGAACCCACTATTCATTGCACGATGGCAACATACAATATTATTATCTGGTCATCTGTTCACCACTGCATCACTCGATTTAAGATCACATCATTAGGAGGCCAATTTATGTGAAATGAAGTGAAAATAGAAACAAAGGTTTTGATAATCTGAAGTCTGCTTCCTTCCCCGAAAATTGTGCATGCACCCTCAACTTCTTGCTGATAAAATAATGGGAGTTGAATATTTAACAAATATTTTTCTCCTGCTTTCACATAATCCATTACCTGATCCAGTGACAGAACTCTAATTTTTGCAAAGACGAAATTTGCAAGACTCCAATTTCAGTTCATGTTTGGCAAATTGATGAACAACATCTAAACAGACTGAGAAAATTTCAAAATTTGACATTAAAAGATGCAATCTTCATTGTTGACAAGGTGTCCCCTGTATGGTTATCTAACATTTTTTGGCAAAACCTGAAACTAGATGGTGTTATTTGTGTGGAAAGCACTCTATAGTATATCCCCGCATTTGCATTCTTGATTATTGGTTAATGCTTAATACAGACAGAAATGAAAAGGTATTATATAAAATCTGAAACCTTTACGCACATCTAGAGACCCTACCTGAACATATGAACACACTTCCAATGTTTTGAATTAAACCGCCTAGGAGTCTTTCACAGGAAAACGATTCTCTAATGACAAATGCGTTGCGACGGGTGCCATATGGTGCCGAATCAAAAATTCGAAACCTTTATGCACATCGCGAGAACCTGAACATATGAACACACTTTCAACATTTCGAATTAAAAATCCCTACTTTTGCTGCAAACTGAATGTCAATTTTTTTAATGTCTTAATGGGAATCCTGCCTATATAAATATATCGCACATTAGTTGTTGCTATTCATTTCGGCAGAAATTCTTTCAAGATGGTAATGTAATAAACTTATGTTGTATTACTTTATCATAACCTGTCACAACCTAACATAACCTGTAGTTCGTTCGCATATTTTACAATTGACATAACCCACACGTAACCTTAACAGTCATTCTTGAGTTATTTCATGGCCTGCTACAACTCTAAGAAGGGCTGTGCCCAAAATTATTTTATGATACAGGTAGGAGTTTTTCTCCATCAACTGATTTCTTTGACATGTACTTCAACACAAAGAAGAACAAAACAAGATCAGGCCTTAAGGCAGCTTGCGATTATAAAATAAATGGCAAGATCCCTACATCAACAAATGTCCAAATATAAATTCAAACTAAACGTCAGAAAAATAGGCCGATGATATCGTCAGATGTGTACCCATACGCGCAACTAGTAGAAAGCTGTATGACGGAGGGCCACCACGGATGCCGACAATATGTACACCATACAAGGTATGGGTACATATAGAAATGGATTGGAGGAGTGTCTAATTTGATGGATAAAGGGTTAATATCTCCAGAGCAAATTATCAGATTTACATAAAAAACTATACAGCACAGCACACCAGTAACCTGAATAAATATATAAAGTAACATGACAATCGGATTGATATTTTTTGAGTTATCTCATGCCAAAGGGATTGGAGGAATTTTCAATTTGAAGGATAAAGGGGGTTAATATCTCCGGATCAAAATATCAGATTTACACCAAAAACTACACAGCTCAGCACATCAGTAACCTGAACACAATTATAAAATAACTTGACAATCCAAGCAATATTTTTCAAGTCATCGAATGCCAAAGGGATTGGAGGAATTTTCAATTTGAAGGATAAAGGGTTAATATCTCAGGATCAAAATAACAGATTTACTCCAAAAACTATACAGCTCGGTACATCAGTGACCTGAACACAAATATAAAGTAACTTGACAATCCAAGCAACATTTTTCAAGTTATCGAATACCAAAGGGATTGGAGGAATTTTCAATTTGAAGGATAAAGGGTTAATATCTCTGGATTAAATTATCAGATTTACACCAAAAACTATACAGCTCGGCACATCAGTAACTTGAACACAAATATAAAGTAACTTGAAAATCCAAGCAATATTTTTCATGTTATCGAATACCAAAGGGATTGGAGGAATTTTCAATTTGAAGGATAAAGGGTTAATATCTCAGGATCAAAATAACAGATTTACACCAAAAACTATACAGCTCGGCACATCAGTAACCTGAACACAAATATAAAGCAACTTGACAATCTAAATACTATTTTTCAAGTTATCGAATGCCAAAGGGATTGGAGGCAGGGTTTGTGTTTTGTCGCGGCCAATCGGCACCGGCCCCGAGATCGGCCGCGAGAAGGTTGTCGTGGAGGCCATTTTTCCGGCCGCGATTGATCCGCGAACTACAATCTAAACTAACCCATCTGCCGCGAATATGCAGTCCTTCGATTTTAGCGTGTGCTGGCACATGCAGTGCGCAGGGAAATGCCGATGGTAGCGCGTTATGTTGGGCGCATGTAGCCGTTCAAAAAGTAGCGCTTGCAAATAAAAATAGACAGTCAAAATGTCCGAGGCCAACATTATCTACCCCAAATCACAGGCCCTCATGGTTTGATCAGTATTAAACACTGGCTTTTTTCAAATGTAAACAACACTTTCAAAGGAAGTATCCCTTACACCTGCGCAGTAAGGTTACTTCGGGAAAACATCTGTCAAATATTGAACATCGAGCATCGTTAATGCCCACGACAATTGTTAGTCTCCAACACTTGCACGGAAAAATACGCCCACTCAATCACCAAACATCTCTGCACTCACCAGTTTCACCTGTCAATAATTTTGCAGTCTGCTCACACACCTACCAATTTCCAATATCAGGGACAAAACGTCTCCAACTGCTGTAAATAACCAGATTTCATACATTTATTTTGCCAAGAAGAAAATTTCTTTCACAACCTGTCTTAGAAAATCGTGAATCGGAAATTTTTCCTGATAGATTAAAAATTACCGCAACTCATTTGAAGGAGCGAATCAATTGCAAAAAGCCAAAAATATTTTTGGAAAATCTGAAACACACAAAATCAAATCTTTGCGGTTTTTATCGCCCAACTCGAATGCCATAATTAATAATATGCGTTTCATTTTTGACATACAATTGTATTTTTTTTATATCAATCAAGGGTGAGTGTAGATGTATCATCAGTTCCAACATAAATTTATTTATATCGCCCAACTTGGGCACTTGACATACGTTTCGAACAACATAATGGCACCAGTCATTCCAAAAATAAACAAAAGTAACAAGCCATCTGAAGTGCAGGTTTGGGATGTTTCGGCCTTTTACAGTTTAGCCTTGGGACGTTTCGCCTCGGGATATTTCTGCCCCGATATGTTTTGAAATCGAAGACGAAACAAAAGAAGAAGAAGAAAAAAATGGGGGTGTTTTGGCCTCGACAGGCGGTACGTTTCGGCCCCAGTTGAGGCCGAAACGGTCCCCCCCCCCCCAAAAAAAAACGAGGCTGAAACGACCCAGAACCGACATGATTGTGGCATTTCAAACATTTTTTTACCCTACAAACCTGTGACGCTGTATTTGTAAACACAAAGCCTGGTGAATTCAGCTATGGTCATGTACCCAGATGTATGGGTCGGAAGTCTTTCAACCCAAATGGGGGGGGGGGGGGGTGCGACTCTACAAAGGCGACAGCATATATGTAAAGAAAAAGGGTGGGTGGGGCGGCTATTTCGAGTTTTAACTGTAACTTATATGGTATTTCGGGGGGGATGGGGGGGGGGGGGTAGCGGGGGTATTTATTTCTAGTTTAAATTGTAACTTATACTTATAAAGATTTTTCAGGTGTCATATTTTCTGTTTTCGAATAAAGTTGTTATTCATTTGAATTGATACCCATTAATTTACTATGAACCATCCAAAACCAGTTTTGAAGTGGAAACCATTTGTAACCACCATAGAGTCATTTTCTTTGACTTTGGAAAATTGGCCCTGAATAGGCCCCGACCCTCTGATCCCAGGGACAATTTTTGGGCCTCGACCATTTTCTAAATCACGAACCCTGTTGGAGGAATTTTCAATTTGAAGGATAAAGGGTTAATATCTCAGGATCAAATCATCAGATTTACACCAAAAACTATACAGCCTGGCACATCAGTAACCTGAACACAAATATAAAGTAACTTGATAATCCAAGCAATATTTTTCAAGTTATCGAATGCCAAAGGGATTGGAGGAATTTTCAATTCGAAGGACAAAGTGTTAATATCTCAGGATTAAATTATCAGATTTACACCAAAAACCATACAGCTCGACACATCAGTAACCTGAACACAAATATAAAGTAACTGGACAATCCAAGCAATATTTTTCAAGTTACTGAATGCCAAAGGGATTGGAGAATTTTTCAATTTGAAGGATAAAGGGTTAATATGTCAGGATCAAAATAACAGATTTATACCAAAAACTATACAGCTCGGCAAATCAGTAACCTGAACACAAATATAAAGTAACTGGACAATCCAAGCAATATTTTTCAAGTTATCGAATGCCAAAGAGATTGGAAGAATTTTCAATTTGAAGGATAAAGGGTTAATATCTCAGGATCAAATTAAGCGATTTACACCAAAAAATATACAGCTTGGCACATCAGTAACCTGAACACAAATATAAAGTAACTGGACAATCCAAGCAATATTTTTCAAGTTATTGAATGCCAAAGAAATGGATACGGACGCCGGACGGACAGACGGACAAAGGATGGACGAACGACGGATGGTCACCCAGGATGCCGGCATTATGTGTACCATACATAGTATGGGTACACATAAAAAGCAAAAAGAAATATATATCACCACTTGGCAGACCAGACATGATAAGCTATGTTTTTGATGCAAAAAATGAAAAAAATTAGTTATTCAAGAATTTTGAATGCAAGTGCCCTCTGCCTTTCATGTTCGGTAAAGGGTTAAAAGTGAAACTTGGGAGTGCATAGTGAGGAAACATCTTATTAACCTATTACCTAACAGAATCAGAACAACATTTTTTCAAAATAAATATGCCTCCCAAACCTGCCTTATCACCACTCACTGGAACAAGCTCAAATTTAGCTTGTTCCATTGAATGGGCCATAAACTATATTTCAGAAGGAACAATTCAAAAAAAAAAACAAACAAAAAGGTGAACAGCGATGTTTGTGTATTGCAGTGAGCATTTTTAGCAAGATGTTACTCAAACGAGGTCATTCTAATGCAAGGTCATACAATATGGTTTTGCTTGAAGTTTGTTTTTTTTTAATTTGGAAAAATAAGAATTAAAATACCAAATTTATATATTGTGTGCGTTTTATATAATGGGTTAAAGAAACCAACACAAAAAATGTGGAGTTGCACATACAGATCAGTTAAAAGGAAATATGACAAAACTGAGTTCAAATGAGTTCAGCTTTGGTAAAAATAGCAGTGATTCCAAGCTGTTGAGTATGAGCATTGCATGTAATCACTTGCATGAGGTACACAAAGACAATAAGTAACCTGCCACCAAAATTCCAATATCTCTTGATATTACAAATTCAAGAAAAATATGTTAACAGTTTGTTGGTAGTGTATTTCCTTCTTAGAATTTCAGTTCGTCACAGAACACGTGAAAATAAAGATGTTCTGCAGCTACAATTGATTTCTCACCCACTTCCCTTGCAAAGATCTACTGTTACACCTGTACCCAACATGGATAATGATATCTGCAATTTTTTTTGTCTTGGGTAACTAAAAATTTTCATATTTTGTTTTAAAAACATAGCCTATGATCTCTCATTGGAATGAGTTCAATGAGTGTTCCATAGAGGGATCATTTGCTGTTTTTAAAGCGAAAAACTAAAAAAATAATATAATTTGAATGGTACCAGTTAATGTATAATTATGGGTGGGAGTTATATTTAAAAAAAAGGTTAACCCTTCAAAAATATGGAGAAGAACTCAAAATTAACAGACAAGCCGAGAGGTCCTCAGTTCGAATCCCACCTGTGGCAACCGCATTGTGTCCTTGGGCAAGACGTTTCACCCCATTGCACGCGTGGCATTGCGTACTAAGGTGTACTGCACGTTGATGGTGTACTTGTCAACCAATGCTAACCCTGCTTGTTTGGAGTTATTATGTTGGGGAGCCTGACAGTTGCTCGCCGTTGGTGGTTCTCTCCGGGTACTCTGGCTTCCTCCACCCATAAAACTGTGTGACACAAGGTGATCCTGGCTGGTGTCGTTGAACCCCAATAAATAAATAAATGAAATAAATAAATAAATAAAGAATTAACAGAATTGCTAAAGAAATGCTCTCAGGTGAATCTAATGCAATATACATAAGGTGTTTAAAAAAAACACCGTCGATAAAAGATGGAAAATGTTGATGTTTGGATACAGTATACTTTGGATAGTACAGCATACATTGCAATACATAAACATCCTCCTATATATTAATTTTCTAGTACCAAGCAAGATAATCTGCAGTTCATAGACCATAGTTAGACTATCCCATGGTCCATATATTGCAGATTTCTTAACTGGGCCCTCTAATACCCTCTGGATGAGAATGTAAGGGTGCAGATCACATCTGTTTATTAAATCAACATGTGCAGACTTCCTGAATCATCAATGTAAAAAAACAAAATCGGACCAGACCAGTTTTCAAACTCGATTGAGATATTATTGCAAAAGACCTGTATGGCAAATATTAGTCAAATCAGAGAACGTTTGTTTAAGTTATTGCACTAACGAAATCAATATTCATAAAAATTGACTAATTAAGGCCAATAACTCCATAACGGAAAATCGAGTGAGGCCCATTTTCGAACTTGCTTGAGATATTACTGCAAAAGACATGTATGGCAAATATTAGTCAAATCGGAGAACTTTTGTTCAAGTTATTGTGCCAATGAGCTCAAAATTCATAAAAATTGACTAATTAAGGCCCATAACACTATAACAACTAGAAAAACTGTGAGCACTGCTCACTAAATGATACCACCCACTCCCACCAAGAAACATTTTACAACAGTAAAAGTGTGTTTAATGTAGAGAGCACAAACACTGACAACCCCCCCCCCCCCCCCCCCCAAAAAAAAAAAAAAAAAATACCTGAAAGCAGAATAGAAGGTGCACATCTATAATGTATATAAAAGAATGTCTGAGAGTTTCAATGAAATTCGCCCACTGGTATAAGAGGAGTAGCGGATAGCAGGAGTGTACCCCCCTAAAGCATCACAACAATTTGGCTAAGTTCATTTCGCCCTTTGGGAACGAGTAAAAAATAAAAATACCTGAAAGCAAAATAGGAGGTGCACATCTATAATGTATAGAAAAGAATGCCTGTAAGTTTCAATGAAATCCACCCACTGGTTTAAGAGGAGTAGCGGATAGCAGATGTGTACCCCCAAAGCGTCACGGACGTACGGAAGTACGGACACCATGAATGCTATATACCGCCCACTTTTCAAGTGGATGGTATAAAAAATCAGGAGGGGCCAGTTTTTGAACTTGTTTGAGATATTATTGCAAAAGACCTGTATGGTAAATATTAGTCAATCGGAGAACGTTTCTTCAATTTATTGCGCTAACAGTGCGAGGACGCCTGGATGTCAGGATGCCCAATGACCATCGCCAAACCATAGGTCTCAGTTGTTAATCCCCTGCACTCTGATGTCAAAATACCAAAGTTTTCTTCAGGTAAATTTTCCCACTGTGCAACTGAGAATTTAATAAATTATATCTTGTTTGACAGAGCTCATTGAGCTCTGTCAAACAAAATATATTTTGTAAAAATTTTCATTCTACATGGACAATATGGAGTTAATGATGTAAATTCTGAAAAACTACCAGAGTGCTAGGAGTTAACACAACTTGATCAAAAACAATGCCATTATTAGCTCTGATTTGACAAAGTTAATGGAGCTTCTCAGATGTCGGTCAGTCGTCCATCCATCAATAGTTTGTTTATCCAAGATATAATTTGTCACCATTGAATATTTTTCAACAAAAATATATCAACATGTGTATTAGGAATAGATGTTTCTTTCATGTATCATAATAAGGTTTTTACCCTAAAGATCAAGGTCACATGGCAAAAGTTTGGCTCTCTAGGCTATAAGAATCGAACATTTTGTTTTTCCGGGACATAATTCCTTGACCACAAAATCTTATTGAACAGTGTGTCATGTTTCAGAATAAGGTGTGTATCTCCAAGGACAATATTTTGTTTCTCTGGGAGACAAGAATCCGCCATTTTGTTTGTCTGGCGCATAACTCCTTGATCAATGAGTAATTTGCCCCAAAACTTATTAACATGGAATGGGAGGGAGTTGTAATCAAATTGCAGGAAGGTATGCCAAAAAACTTGCATGCGGCCATTTTCAGGAACCACCACCTCCTTTTCTACAGGAAAAATTTTTACGGGAAATTTTTTTACATCATTATTTTTCTCTAAGAGGGTATGCAGCACAAAAGGCTTGTGAATAATGAGTATTCCTGTAGTCTATACAAAAATCTTTGAATTATAACATAAATAGGACTTGTTCCACATGTAATCCTTGAAAGGGGAAGGGGGCTGTTAACAAATTGCAGGAAGGTATGCCAAAAACTTGCATGCGGCCATTTTCAGGACCCACATCCTTTTCTGCAGGAAAAATTTTAACAGGAAATTTTTTACACCCACCATTTTTCTCTTAAGAGGGTATGCAGCCCAAAAGGCTTGTGAATAATGAGTATTCCTGTAGTCTATACAAACATCTTTGAATTATAACATAAATAGGACTTGTTCCACATGTAATCCTTGGAAGGGGAAGGGGGCTGTTAACAAATTGCAGGAAGGTATGCCAAAAACTTGCATGCGGCCATTTTCAGGACCCACATCCTTTTCTGCAGGAAAAATTTTAACAGGAAATTTTTTACACCCACCATTTTTCTCTAAGAGGGTATGCAGCCCAAAAGGCTTGTGAATAATGAGTATTCCTGTAGTCTATACAAACATCTTTGAATTATAACATAAATAGGGCTTGTTTCACATGTAATCCTATATCTGTACATGTACATGTACATGAAATCTTCAATTTTCTACTTTTTCTATATGGATTATAACATAAAAATTATTTTGTCCACAAGTCACAACCCTAAACATAAGTGAAAAAGTTGATGAAATATAACACTGGAAGCAAGATTCTAAAAGAGACCATAAGTGGTTTCCTTCTTATTTGCATTCATAACATGGCTAGTCTCTTACAGCACTAAATTATCTGCAGTGTAATTTGACAAAACTAATGTGAACAAAGGATGCCTGGTGCAGCAGGTTTACTGTGGTGAGTAAATTATATTATTATCAACCTTCAAATAACCATCTTACTGAGTTCTTTGTCAATATTGTGAGGAATATAATTGATAATCATTTTGGAGGGAAAATTACATTAAACAAATTCATTATTATACTTAAAACGACTGCTATATACAGTGTTTTATCATTCAATGCCAAAATTAATCTAAATTTACCTCTCTCAAATAAGGCAACATAAAATAGATCTTATTTCTCGGGCCATTTTTTGTAAAATTGCATGCAGGTAAGCATTTTTTTATTTTATTTTTTATTTTTGTAATTATTTCTTTGCCATCAAAAGTTCATATTGTTTGTTTTATGTTTCAGCCCTCATAACCTACAGAATATAGCATGGGTGGTGGTGCATTTCATCCCTTGAGTGCACTGGTTTCTGAGAAGATTTAAAAAAAAATTTTTAGAGCATTTTCCTTCCACCTCATCCCTATGGGGATGGGCAAGTTGATTTGAACAAAAACAAAATGCGATGTCAGAACAAGTAATCACCTCAAATTTAACTGAAATCAGTTCAGTGGTTTTGGAGAAGGTGCAAACACCATGTTCACGGATGACAAACAGGGAGTGATCACAAAAGCTCATCCTGACTTTCAGTCAGGTGAGCTAATACAAAAAAATAGCAATACTAAAAACGTTTTTTTTTTCCATTTGGTGTCTGAAAGCAAGTTTCGAGCTCCCAAAATGAGCCCAAATGTGGAAACCGAAACTTGGCAAGTACAAATTTGAAAGTATTTGAGTGGAAGGGGCTGCTTCCCAAATAAATCAACACTTTTGTACTGTGACAAATTGCAGGAATTTCACAAAAATTGCAAGTTATGTATCAATTTCACAAAATTCCAAATTTTTCTAAGTTATCTGCCCTTTAAGGGCTCAACATATGGCCTAGCACACATACTCCATGCAGCAACATTTGCTGCAGTGTAAATTTCCAAGTCACACGAAAAAAAAATATCAACAAAGCAGTTTCTTTTGCATTTTGGAGCACCAAGGCAACATTTGCACTCCTATATGAGCCCAAATATAAACAAAGAAACTGGGTTTGAACAAACCTGAATGTATATGAGTGAAGAATGTTACTTTCTAAAAATCAACACTTTCTTACAGTGGTTCTGAATAAATTTTTTTTAGTTTCAATGAGCAGGAGCAAGGCTGATCCCTTTGACAGGGATTCTTTTAAGTGTCAATGGGAGCCATTTATCAGTGCTGAAAATGGCCAAAATTGACGGGCGCAGATTTAAGCTCCCGTGAAATCAGAGACGGGAGTAAATTGCACTCATAAAATGTTGGTATATGAATTTTGAGGGAATACTTTCACCAAACACCGGAAACTTTAACCCTTTACCTAACATGAAAAGCAGACAACACTTGCAAACAAAATTCTTGAATAACTAATTTTTTTCCATTTTTTAACCCCAAAACCTAGGTTATGACCCCTCATTGGAACGAGCTGAACGAGCTTGTTCCTGACGGGTCATAACCTATGTTTTTGAGACAAAAAATGAAAAAAATAATGAAAATTAATTGGCGATTTTTGTGAATAGCGCCAGCCGGTTTTGGCGATTATGTTGGGTAAAGGGTTAAATGTATAAGGACCTGCTGAACTATGAGAGTAATTTCCCATTGGCCACAGGGTGCAGCTTTCTCAAAACAACGCACATTTATATGCCCTCACAGTATATTAGTGTTCCACAATATTTTTCAGCAAGTGCAATTTTTAGCTCCCGTAAAACAGAAAACACGGGTGATGACGGGAGCGATTGCACTCATACCCATCTCATTTCCAGGACTGATTAATGGTATTGTTCTACTGGCATTTATAAAAAGTAAAAAGATAAAGTGGTGAACATCCATAGAAAAGCATACATGTGTGTTAATCCCCACGGAGAAAACACAATTATGCATAAAACAACAACAAAGACTTACTGATATTAAAAACAGAAAAATGTACCATGCAGTGACATCACGAGTTTGAAAGTGGCTAGGTGAAAAAGAGAACACATAGATGGATCTTTCACAGTCTTTAAATGGTTACCAGTCAGTCGCCTTGTTATCCAGATTAATTTGCATAAAGAGGAAAATGAAGAAACAAATGGTTGAAACAAATGCTTGTAGTTCAAGTTAAGGGCAACAGGGTGCATCTCCGGCAATAAACCTATGTTCAAGTTGTTTTCTACTACACACATTTCTTTCAAACATTTGTTTCAACCACTTTTCTCCCAATATGATATGAAAGGGAAGAATCAGGGTTGACTGTGGGCAGTAACCAAGAAGAAACCAGAGGCTCAAGTGAGCCTAAAATGCTCACCTGGCTCAAGTTGTCAAAAGACAGGAGTGCATCAGCAAGTGATCAGCAGCAAGAGTAATTTTTTGATTTGCTTTGACACAACCAAAGACAACTTTTTTGGCCATTCATTTCTGCTGGTCCTGGGAAAGCATCCTAGCAAGCTCTGTTCTGTAAAATATTGAAAAACAACAACCGAACAAAATTTTTGTTTTGTTTTCAACTACTGTGGTTCTCCCCCCCCCCCCCCACCCCCAAAATGCCGATAGGATCACTGATCCAATGACAGCACAGAAGTGGGTTTAATCATTATCAACTTTTCGTCCGGAAACCAGTTGTTTACAATTTACTATGTGAAGGGTCACTGTGACCTTGAAATTTGACCTAGTGGTTCCAAAGTAAATAGGGCTCTTTCTTGCACCAATGCCAACCTACCTATGAAGTTTCATGAATGTGGATGGAACCATTGTCAAATTATCATCTGGAAACAAACTGTTTATGATTTATTATGTTCAAGGTCACTGTGACCTTGACCTTTGACCTAGCAAGTCCAAAATAAATAGGGGCATTCCACTCACCTGGGCCTACCTTCCTATGAAGCTTCATGAATGTGGGTCAAACCGTTGTCAAGTTATCCTCCAGAAACCAATTGTTTACGATTTTACTATGTTGAAGGTCACTGTGACCTTGACCTTTCACCTAGCGAGTACAAAATAAATAGGGTTCTTCCTCTCACTGTTGCCAACCTATCTATTAAGTTTCATGAAAGTTGGGCAAACCATTATAAAGTTATCATCTGGAAACCAATTGTTTTTGATTTACTATGTTCAGGGTCAGTGACCTTGACCTTTGACCTAGTGAGCCCAAAATAAATAAGGTTCTTCCTCTCAAGAAGGCCAAATTACATATGAAGTTTCATGAATGCGGGTTGGACCACAGTCAAGTTACTATCCGGAAACAACTGTTTATGATTTACTATGTTCAAGGCCTCTGTGACCTTGACCTTTGACCTAGCGAGTCCAAAATATATAGGGTTCTTCCTCTCACCAATGCCAACCTACCTATGAAGTTTCATGAACGTGGGTCAAACCATTATCAAGTTATCGTCCGGAAACCAATTGTTTATGGATTTACTATGCTGAAGGCCACTGTGACCTTGACCTTTCACCTAGCGAGTCCACAGTAAACATGGTTCTTCCCCTCACTGATGCCAACCTACCTATGAAGTTTCATGAATGTGGGTCGAACCATTATCAAGTTATCATTGTTTTGATTTACTATGTTCAGGGTCACTGTGACCTTGACCTTTCACCTAGCAAGTTCAAAATAAATATGGTTCTTCCTTTCATGAAAGCCAACCTACATATAAAGTGTCATGAAAGTGGATTCAACCATAGTTAAGTTATCATCTGGAAACCAATTGTTTATGATTTAGTATGTTCAAGGTCACTGTGACCTTCGCCATTGACCTAGTGAGTCCAAAATAAATAGGGTTCTTCCTCTCACCGAGGTCAACCTACCTATGAAGTTTCATGAACATGAGTCGAACCATTATCAAGTTATCATCCGGAAACCAATTGTTTATGCCCGCCCACCATTCATCAAAATATAAGTCGAGTTTGACTTCGTCACAACTCGACTAAAAATTCTGGCATAAATGAAATACTTATGACCCAGTTGTACACTACATGACAAATTTGGTTCACATCTGCTCATTGGATCTGAAAACAGAGTGTAGCCCAAATTTGGGAGCTCAAATTTTGACTTACTGAGTTTCTTTGAAAAAAAAGTGAATCTGGATCACTAAAGTAAGTTCCAAAACAAGAAATCTAAGCATTATGCAAGTGGTTTATAAAATAACGATTTTAAAAGCATTTTAGGCTTATGGAGCATTATTCCCATCCCAAGGTATATAGTAATTTTGGGGGGAAAAATTAGAAGAGTAAATTCCACCAGCCTGAAGATGGCAGCAGTTTCATTTGAACAAAGGAGAAAAGGTTTACTTCAAAGACGGTCTGTGCCATAAATGAATAAATTTGGCCAGTGGTTTTAAAGAATAAGAAAAATTTCAAACTGTCACCAGTAAATTCAAGTGAAAATGGTTAAAGCATCAAAACAGAAAGAGAATTTATGGAGGCTTATTTTTGGGAGTAAAATATTTTTAAACCAGAAAAAACATATGTGCACAGCTTTGAAAAGGTTTGATCAAGGCATCAATAAAATCTTTGAAACCAACATTGAAGTCTTGAGAAGGTTAAATTAAAGACATTCATACAGGAATCTGATGTTTCCAAGAAACCAGAACAAAATGAAAGTGTCAATGACACTGTAGCTCAACTTGTCAAGACAAAGACATGTACATATATAGTATGTGACACAGCAATGACAAACATCTAGGTAATGACCTGATAACAAAGGTACATATAAAGTATTGTAACGGTCTGTACATAAATGCTGACCGCTGCCTGTAACAAATGTGTAGGTAAAGTATTGTAAAGGTGGGTGACAGTCAGATGCTAAACTAGAAAAGAAATCTTTGAGTCCCAGAGTGGGTCTGACTGAACCCCAAAATATTTGTTCCCATAGCACAGTGATAACAAAGGCACCCCAAAACACACTCATTCCTGTCCCAAGGTGAAAACAAAGGTATCCAAGAAGTTTCGTGAAGATCAGTTCACAAATATGAGCTGTGTAGAAGTTGTGACAAAAATCTGATTGGACCTAATTTCGGTACAAAATGGCCACTGGCAACCATCTTGAATTTTGGACCGCACCCAGAAACACTCGTTCTCGTCCCAAGGTGATAACAAAGGTACCCAAGAAGTTTTTGTGAAGATCGGTTGATAAATACAGCCTCTAGCCCGAGCTGTATTGAGATGTGCACTTACAGTGTATAAGTAGCACTGAATAAATCAAAGTTCATCTAATTTGCATAATTTCTGCACGAGAAAAAAACCCGTACTATATGTGATGTATTCCTTGTTACTATACATTCATACGAAAATTTATTCAAATCAGAACTTTCATACAGAAGTTCTGAACAAAAGACTGATTGCACTAATTTTGGTACGAAATGGCCACTGGCAGTGATCTTGAATTTTGGACTGCACCCAAAAACACTCATTCTCATCCCACGGTGATAACAAAGGTACCCAAGAGGTTTCGTGAAGATCAGTTCATAAATACAGACTCTAGCCCGAGCAGTATTGACATGTGTACTTATTGTGTGTAAGTAGCACTGAAAAAATCAAAGTTCATCTAATTTGCATAATTTCTGCACGAGAAAAAAACCCGTATTATATGTGATGTATCCCATGGTACTAAACATTCACACAAAAAATTATTCAAATCAGCGCTTTCATATGGAAGTTCTGTGCAAAAATCTGATTGCACCAAATTTTGTACAAAATGGCTGCCATCGGCCATCTTGAATTTCGGACCGGACCTAAAGACACTCGTTCTCATCCCACGGTGATAACAAAGGTACCCTAGGAGTTTCGTAACGATCGGTTCATAAATACAGCCTCTAGCCTGAGCCGTATTGGCATTAGAACTTACAGTGCTGAAAGTAACACCAAAAAACATCAAAGTCAGTCTAATTTGCATAATTTCTGCACGAGAAAAAAACCCGTACTATATGTGATGTATTCCATGTTACTAAACATTCATACAAAAATTTATTCAAATCAGAACTTTCATACAGAAATTCTGTACAAAAGACTGATTGCAATAATTTTGTTACAAAATGGCTGCTGGTGGCCATCTTGAATTTCGGAC
This sequence comes from Pictodentalium vernedei, assembly GCA_031216915.1. NCBI lineage: Eukaryota > Metazoa > Mollusca > Scaphopoda > Dentaliida > Dentaliidae > Pictodentalium > Pictodentalium vernedei. The sequence goes on from CM062297.1 coordinate 543,001,379, forward strand.
CACACCCAAAAACACTCGTTCTCATCCCACGGTGATAACAAAGGTACCCAAGAAGTTTCGTAAAGATCAGTTCATAAATACGGCCTCTAGCCTGAGCCGTATAGAAGTTGTGTACAAAAAACTGATTGGACCTAATTTCGGTACAAAATGGCCACTGGCAGCCATCTTGAATTTTGGACCACACCCAGAAACACTCTTTCTCGTCCCAAGGTGATAACAAAGGTACCCAAGACGTTTCGTGAAGATCGGTTCATAAATACAGACTCTAGCCCGAGCCGTATTGACATGTGTACTTACTGTGTGTAAGTAGCACTGAAAAAATCAAAGTTCATCTAATTTGCATAATTTCTGCACGAGAAAAAAAAACGTATTATATGTGATGTATCCCATGGTACTAAACATTCACACAAAAAATTATTCAAATCAGCGCTTTCATATGGAAGTTCTGTGCAAAAATCTGATTGCGCCAAATTTTGTACAAAATGGCTGCCATCGGCCATCTTGAATTTTGGACCGCACCCAAAAACACTCGTTCTCGTCCCACGGTGATAACAAAGGTACCCAAGGAGTTTCGTAAAGATCGGTTCATAAATACGGCCTCTAGCCCGAGCCGTATTGGCATTTGCACTTACAGGGCTGAAAGTAACACCAAAAAACATCAAAGTTAGTCTAATTTGCATAATTTACGCACGAGAAAAAAACCTGTATTATATGTGATGTATCCCATGGTACTAAACATTCACACAAAAAATTATTCAAATCAGAGCTTTCATATGGAAGTTCTGTACAAAAAACAGATTTCTGCATCGTCGGTACAAAATGGTGGCTGGCAGCCATCTTAAATTTCGGACCGCACCCAAAAACACTCGTTCTCGTCCCACGGTCATAACAAAGGTACCCAAGAAGTTTTGTAAAGATCGGTTCATAAATACGGCCTCTAGCCCGAGCCGTATCCAATTGTTGACGGACAGACGGACGGACGGACGACGGGCCATGACATAAGCTCAAATTTGGCTTCGCCAAAGTTGAGCTAAATATGTGCACAGCATTGAAAGGGTTCAACATGAAATAAAATCTTTGGAAAACACAATGAAGTCTTGAAAGGGTTAAATTAAAGACATTCATACATGAATCAGATAAATGTTTCCAAGAAACCAGAATAAACATATGTGCACAGCATTGAAAGGGTTGAACATAAAATAAAATATATGGAAACACTTTAAAGTCTTGAGAGGGTTAAATTAAAGATATTCATACAGGAATCAGATCATTTTCCCTCTGCCACTTATGGAAGTCTTGAGAGGATTAAAAGTATTATTTTTATTCCCTGTAGCTAAAATAAACAAAACCACATGTCTGTTTGACAAGTTGATGTGGACAAAACTTGATTGAATAGATAAAACTGGAAACTCTGACAGTTTGTATTGGGAAATCTTACTGCAAAAATGCTGACTCACCATTTTTTCAATACCCTCTACCGGGCACCCTGATAGAATCGGTGGCATTTTGTTTTAACCAATCCCTTCTACTGGTCATAAGGATGCTTCATAGCAAATAACAGTTCTCTGTTCCTTGTGGTTTGGGATATATGGGCTTTTGAATTTTTTTTTCTGTTTTTAGCCCCTGGGTTTGTCACAGGGCTGTGAAAAAAAAAAAAAATTGGGGGGGGGGGGGGGTCAATCAATTACTTAGGAACCACTTATACTACATGCCAAATTTGGTTGAAATTGGCCAACCAGTTCTTGAAATAGAAATTTGGGGCATAGCCCAAAATGGATATGCACCCACAGAGAGCCCAATATTGACCTACCAGCTTCCCTTGAACAAACTTTAATCTTCAACGGCAATGGATGTTCCATACCAAATATCAAGGCATTCCCCCTGGTGGTTCGTGAGAGGAAGTAAATGGTTTTGTGTTGGTAAATTATATTAAATTAACAGGGCTATTCAGTCAAGAGATATCCAATTAAGTGGGCTGCACTGTACTGCCAACATTGGAAGACTTCCACCCAGTCATCAATTACTACTGGGTATGCTTTTACCAGTAAAGTGGAACTTGTTTACCACATTATGCAAATGAAACATACCGACGAAACCTTGAAAAGAGAAGAAAATTTCATTACTGTGGACTGAATTTTCAGATTTTCCAAATGACATTGGCCCTGATGGGTCCAATGTTCCCAGCTCAGCAAATCTCAAGAGTCTCTAAATTTAGCAAATCTAAAGGCTGGGATCCAGGTGAGTATGCTGAGGTGAATTTAAAAACATTTTAATATAGTAACAAGCCTTGAGATGAATCATTTTTTAAATGATACATATTGTTAAACCACATCTAAAAAAACAACAAAATAAATTTTGGTTTAATTATGAAATCATATGGCTTTAGGACCAGGTGTACTGAAAGTGTATAGTTTACAAATGGTTTGGACAGCAATCTTTCAACATCTATCAACATTTTAAAAGATTTGTTAGGCTTTTAGGGCATTAACCAGAGCCCAAATATGGCAGCTGCTTCATTTGAACAAAATAGAAAGGGTATACTCGATAGATGATCTGTGCAATATATGTTTGAATTTGGCCTAGTGGTTGTGGAAAAGTTTGCAAAAGTTAACAGATGACAGACAACGGTACAATGGACGTCAGACAAAAGTGATGGCAATAGCTCCCACTGACTTTCAGGCAGGTAAGCTAAAAAGGACAATTCAAGAATTAACCTCAGGGAACAAAAATGGGGAACATCACTGGCATAGATAATATCTTCTTTTTGGGGGGGGGGGGGGGAGGGGTGGCAGAAGTTTTGACAAAGTGTATCATTTTGATACTCATAACAGGCGACAGACTATACCGAGTCACAGGCTAAATTGTCCAAATAAATGGTCCAAAAATCCAGGCTGAATCATCCTCAGTCATGGTCTGAATTGACTAGTCTGAATTACAAAAGCGCCGGGTCAAATTGACCAAAAGATAGTCCGAATCATCCAAAGATCTGGGCAGAATTATCCAAAAATAATCTGGTCTGAATTAAACATGGCCCGAACTACTTCCCACTAATCATCTGGTCCAAACACCCATGGGCTGAAACGTCCAGCAAGGCACTGATCAAAAGGTACTGAAGGAACAAAGAGGTCTCCCACCTCCATTAAAATCTTGGTCAAAATGTCCCCCAACATTGGTAAAAATGTTCCCTGATTTTGTAAAGATGCCCAAAGCAATGATCACTGCTCATGCCAGGACGGGGCGGAATCGTAAAAACGAACTTGAACTTCCATTGCCAGATCAGAATAGCAGAAAATTTTGGGGACTTTTTGACCAAAGGCAAATATAAACAAGCAAATTCAGTGAATTCATGTCTCACACTGGGCAGCAGTTTCAAGGGGAATTAATGCATCCAGTGGAATATAGTTGAGTTGCAAGTGGAAGTTATTTAGAAGAGACAGAACAGACAGTGCTTCAGACAGTGGTACCAATACTGTGATACATTTTGACCAATGGCAAGGCAGGTGAGTACATTTTGAGCAATACCAGAGCATATTTTGACCAATGCAGGGTGACATTTTGTCCAGCTATTGAGGCATTTTGGTTAGCACTTCACACAAAACCATGAGCATATATTAATTAATTAATTATTTAATAAAAATGCATGTAATTGATCTTAGGACAATATGTGTCATGCTTCTTCTTATAAGGTATTCAATCCAAATTAGGGCCAAAACTTCCTGGGTCTGAAAAGTTAAAAAGAACTGGGCATAATCTTCCTGATGCTAAATCTTTCACTTCCAAAGGACGATGTGTTCAAAATAACAAATTGTTGTTTCTTAACAAAACATTTTTTATTGATGCAGGGTGGTTTTGTGAGAACTCTGGTTGGTCAAAATTACCTGATTATAAACAAAGCAAAAAACCCAAAGAGAGACAATTTTTATGAATTTGTTACACTTTTGAATGCATGATTATTAATCGTTGCTCTCTTCAACATCAGTGGTTGACTCTCCCTCTCACTGAACAAAGATGTTTTCACATGAATTATTGAATTAAAAAAACAGGCATTTTATCACAAAAATATTACCAATTAATGGCACCATTAGGTCAAATAGGAACAAAATATTCAGCTACTCAGAGAGAGCTACAAAAATTTTGATAGTAACAATTAGGTGACTTCTAACTCAACATTTCAACTAGTTAACTCCTGAATTCCGCAGTTGTTTCAACACTGTGCAATAAGTAAATAAGCAACAATAAATGCACAACTGAGGTGATTCCTATATACTCTCCCTATACAGTTAGCAGAAGTTTACTCAACAGCCTATATGCAATTAACAGTCAACTTTGTCCTTGTCCTGAAGGAAGGTTAAACAGTTGGGCATTTGGAAATAATATGCATTTAACAGTGTCATTCACTTTAGAATTGAAATACTGCACTATGTGGGGGACCCTGTAAACATTTCCAATAACTGACAATCAACCCAAAAGACAATGCATAGCTTCTCGGATCTGCAAAACTACAAAGATAAGGCCTAAACAATTGAAAAATCTGTTTCACAGGCCCTCCCACATGGTCCTTTTGGCTGCCACATGCTCTCTTTTTATAATCAATCCAAACTTAAAATGAAAGTGTCAATGACACTGTAGCTCAACTTGTCAAGACAAAGACATGTACATGTATAGTATGTGACACAATGACAAACATCTAGGTAATGACCTGATAACAAAGGTACATATAAAGTATTGTAATGGTCTGTACATAAATACTGACCGTTGCCTGTAACAAATGTATAGGTAAAGTATTGTAAAGGTGGGTGACAGTCAGATGCTGAACTAGAAAAAATCTTTGAGTCCCAGAGTGGGTCTGACTGAACCCCAAAATATTTGTTCTCATAGCACAGTGATAACAAAGGCACCCCAAAACACACTCGTTCCTGTCCCAAGGTGAAAACAAAAGTACTCCAAAAGTTTTGTGAAGATCAGTTCATAAATACGAGCTGTATAGAACTTGTGACAAAAAACTGATTGGACCTAATTTCGGTACAAAATGGCCACTGGCAGCCATCTTGAATTTTGGACCGTACCCAGAAACACTCATTCTCATCCCAAGGAGATAACAAAGGTACCCAAGAAGTTTTGTGAAGATCGGTTCATAAATACAGCCTCTACCCTGAGCCGTATTGACATGTGTGCTTACATTGTGGAAGTAGCACTGAATAAATCAAAGTTCATCTAATTTGCATAATTTCTGCACGAAAAAAACCCCCTTACAATATGTGATGTATTCCATGTTACTAAACATTCATACAAAAATTTATTAAAATCAGAACTTTCATACAGAAGTTCTATACAAAAGACTGATTGCACTAATTTTGGTACAAAATGGCTGCTGGTGGCCATCTTGAATTTCGGACCACACCCAAAAACACTCGCTCTCATCCCACAGTGATAACAAAGGTACCCAAGAAGTTTCGTAAAGATTGGTTCATAAATATGGCCTCTAGTCTGAGCTGTATAGAAGTTGTGTACAAAAAACTGATTAGACCTAATTTCGGTACAAAATGGCCACTAGCAGCCATCTTGAATTTTAGACCGCACCCAGAAACACTCGTTCTCGTCCCAAGGTGATAACAAAGGTACCCAAGACATTTCGTGAAGATCAGTTCATAAATACAGACTCTAGTCTGAGCCGTATTGACATGTGTACTTACTGTGTGTAAGTCGCACTGAAAAAATCAAAGTTCATCTAATTTGCATAATTTCTGCACGAGAAAAAAACCCGTATTATATGTGATGCATCCCATGGTACTAAACATTCACACACAAAAATTATTCAAATCAGGGCTTTCATATGGAAGTTCTGTGCAAAAATCTGATTGCACCTAATTTTGTACAAAATGGCTGCCATCGGCCATCTTGAATTTCGGACCGGACCCCAAAACACTCGTTCTTGTCCCACGGTGATACCAAAGGTACCCAAGAAGTTTCGTAAAGATCGGTTCATAAATACGGCCTCTAGCCCGAGCCGTATTGCCATTTGCACTTACAGTGCTGAAAGTAACCCCAAAAAACATCAAAATTAGTCTAATTTGCACAATTTACGTACGAGAAAAAAACCCTATTATATGTGATGTATCCCATGGTACTAAACATTCATACAAAAAATTATTCAAATCAGAGCTTTCATATGGAAGTTCTGTACAAAAAACAGATTTCTGCATCGTCGGTACAAAATGGCACCTGGCAGCCATCTTGAATTTCGGACCGCACCCAAAAACACTCGTTCTCGTCCCACGGTCATAACAAAGGTACCCAAGAAGTTTCGTAAAGATCGGATCATAAATACGGCCTCTAGCCCGAGCCATAGCAGCTTGGCACTAACAGCTCTGAAAGTAACACTAAATAAATCAAAGTCAGTCTAATTTGCATAATTTATGCACGAGAAAAAAACCCGTATTATATGTGATGTATCCCATGGTACTAAACATTTATACGAAACTTTATTCAAATCAGAACTTTCATACAGAAGTTCTGTACAAAAAACTGATTTTTGCATCATCGGTACAAAATGGCCACTGGCAGCCATCTTGAATTTCGGACCACACCTAAAAACACTCGTTCCCGTCCCAGGGTCATAACAAAGGTACACAAGAAGTTTCGTAAAGATCGGTTCATAAATACGACCTCTAGCCCGAGCCATAGCCAATTGTTGACGTACGGACAGACGGATGGACGGACAGACGGACGACGGGCCATGACAATAGCTCAAATTTGACTTCGTCAAAGTTGAGCTAAAAATCAAAATCAAATGGTTTATGTTTGATATTTTACCCAAGTTAATAAAATTGTCTCTTGAGTGCAACAAGGCTTTGCAATGCTAAAGCATTGCAAAGCCTTCTTGTACTTAAGAGGATGTAATACACCACCACCCATGCTATTCTGTAGATTATGGGGCCTAAAACATAAAACAAACCAAGAACATGAACTTTTTAAAGGCAAAGAAATGATTAACAAGAGCGCATGTATCGCTGAAGCAATACAATGTCTCCTACCGGACTAATGAGTATTAATAATTATACAAATGTTATAACCTAGATGTGATCAGCATGAATTCCGCTGAAGTGTTTCCAAAAAAAGTCCAGAAAACTGATATTTTGGCGCTTTTCCATATTTCCAAGGGCCATAACTCACACAAGAATAATGCAATCAACATGAAACTAAAACTTGATCTGTAAGTCATCGTTCTATAGTAGGTTACCAAGAATGAAATCATTCAGTTGAAGCATTTCCAAAAAAAGTCCAGAAAACTAAAGTATGACTGACAGACTGACGGATGGACCGAGTGCAAATGAAACTTGATCTGTAAGTCATCGTTCTATAGTAGGTTGCCAAAAATGAAATCATTCCGTTGAAGCATTTCCAAAAAAAGTCTGGAAAACTGATATTTTAGCACTTTTTCATATTTCCAAGGGCCATAACTCACACAAGAATAAGGCAATTAGCATGAAACTCAAACTTGATCTGTAAGTCATCGTTCTATAGAAGGTTACCAAAAATGAAATCATTCCGTTGAAGCGTTTCCAAAAAAAAGTCCTGAAAACTGATATTTTGGTGCTTTTCCATATTTCCAAGGGCCATAACTCACACAAGAATAATGCAATCAGCATGAAACTCAAACTTGATCTGTAAGTCATCATTCTATAGTAGGTTACCAAGAATGAAATCATTCGGTTGAAGCATATCCAAAAAAGTCTGGAAAACTAAAGTATGACTGACAGACTGACTGACTGACGGATGGATGGACAGAGTGTAAATGAAACTTGATCTGTAAGTCATCGTTCTATAGTAGGTTACCAAAAATGAAATTATTTTGTTGAAGCGTTTCCGAAAAAAATCCGGAAAACTGATATTTTGGCACTTTTCCATATTTCCAAGGGCCATAACTCACACAAGAATAATGCAATCAGCATAAAACTCAAACTTGATCTGTAAGTCATCGTTCTACGGTAGTTTACCAAAAATGAAATCATTCTGTTGAAGCGTTTCCAAAAAAATTCTGGAAACTAAAGTGTGACTGATAGACGGACAGACTGACAGACGGACAGACTGACAGATGGACAGAGTGCAAACCTATAGTCCCCTCCAGCGATGCCGGTAGAGGACTAAAAAAATAAAAAATAAAATAAACAAGAGGCCTCACAGGGCCTGAGGCACTCATCTTGAACAGAACACGATATAAACATCGTCCAAGAATGAATCTACATTAAGCAATCCATCTCCATAGGATACATTGTCAATCCTTGAGACCCTCAGGAGTAACTAAAATAGTCCGAGCATCATACCTTTTCTTCAGTTGATCATAATGTAAAATGTGGAGATCCCCTATGAAGCCCCTTGATACAACCTATGTGGATTAATCTTAGTTCCACACCTCTAGAGGGCGAAATTTGTGTTTGGCCCTAGATATTTTTGAGTTAGCACCAGCTATGTCTGGGCCATTGGTTACTGTGTAAAAATACAAAGTTTCTAATTTTTCAGCTACATGGCCAATTCCGGCTCCCATAGGGAGCCCAAATATGAACCCAAGCTCTTGATTAAAACAAAGTTGAATCTGACCTCCCTAGTGATGTTGTATACCAAATATGAAAGCATTCTGACTGTTGGATCTGAAGAAGAAATTTTTTTAAGAAATTTCTTCAAATGCACTAAGTTAAAAATGTATTCAATGTCCTCTACAGAACACCTTAACATATCCGATGGCAATTTTTTTTTTATCATTCAATTCTACTGGTCCTAAGACGGCTTCATACCAAATAACAGCTCTCTGTTGTGTGGTGTGTGGTTTGGGGAATATGGGCATTTGAAAATATTTCTATTTTTAGCTCCTGGAGTTCTAATGGGGAAACAGAAATTAATTTTTTTAACACGAGTCAAGTACTTATGACCCAATAATACCATATACCAAATTTGGTTCAAATTGGACATTCGATTCAGAAAATAGAAATTTGGGGTGGGGAGGGGTGGGGGGGGGGGGGGGGGGCAAAAATCTTACCCCTCCCATTACAAAGCCAAATATTGCTTCACGAACTTTGTTTGACCAAACTTGATTCTACAACTCAAAAGGAAGCACCATAACAAATATCAAGTCATTGTACCCACTGGTTCATGAGATTTAAAAAATAGGCCGATGAAATCATCAGATGTGTACCCATACGCACAACTAGTAGAAAGCTGCATGATGGAGGGCCACCCCGGATGCCGACATTATGTACACCATACATGGTATGGGTACATATAGAAATGGATTGGAGGAGTACCTAATTTGATGGATAAAGGGTTAATATCTCCGGATCAAATTATTAGATTTACATTAAAAACTATACAGCACAGCACATCAGTAACTTGAATACATATACAAAGTAACCTGATAATCGGATTAATATTTTTTGAGTTATCGCATGCCGAAGAAATGGATTGGAGGAGTTCTCAATTTGAAGGATAATGGGTTAATATCACAGGACCAAATTATCAGATTTACACCAAAAACTATACAGCTCGGCACATCAGTAACCTGAACACATATATGAAGTAACATGACAATCGGACTGATATTTTTTGAGTTATCTCATGCCAAAGGGATTGGAGGAATTTTCAAGTTGAAGGATCAAGGGTTAATATCTCAGGATCAAATCATCAGATTTACACCAAAAACTATACAGCTCGGCACATCAGTAACCTGAACACAAATATAAAGTAATTTGACAATCGAAGCAATATTTTTTAAGTTATCGAATGCCAAAGGGATTGGAGGAATTTTCAATTTGAAGGATAAAGGGTTAATATCTCAGGATCAAAATAACAGATTTACACCCAAAACTATACAGCTCGGCACAACAGTAACCTGAACACAAATATAAAGTAACTTGACAATCCAAGCAATATTTTTCAAGTTATCGAATGCCAAAGGGATTGGAGGAATTTTCAATATGAAGGATAAAGGGTTAATATCTCAGGATCAAAATTTCAGATTTACACCAAAAACTATACAGCTCGGCACACCAGTAACCTGAACACAAATATAAAGTAACTTGACAATCCAAGCAATATTTTTCAAGTTATCGAATGCCAAAGGGATTGGAGGAATTTTCAATGATTAAATTATCAGATTTACACCAAAACTACACAGCTCGGCACATCAGTAACCTGAACACAAAAATAAAGTAACTTGACAATCCAAGCAATATTTTTCAAGTTATGGAATGCCAAAGAAATGGATACAGGCACCATATGGACAGACGGACGGATGGACAGACAAAGGATGGACAAATGACGGATGGCCACCCCAGATGCCAGCATTATGTGTACCATACATAGTATGGGTGCACATAAAAATATTTTGGAGCATTCCCCCCCCCCCCCCCTCCCTATGGGGCTGGGCATGTTGAGTTGAACAATGAAAGAGTCAATGACTCTGTAGCTCAATTTGGATATGACAGGAATTAGTACTTGCTGTGACCAAGACAACTGAATAATGAATATGACAGGAATTAGTATTTGTTTTGGCCCAACCAACAATAATAAAAGAATTACAAGGTGACTGTAATGGACTACAGATTAAGACCAATCATTGTAGATTATTATTTTTGTGTGGAAATTTTCAGTCCCAAACAAAATATTTTCAGACTAAAATTTTTTCTTCTTCTTCTTAAAATTGACCAGAATGCATCAAAACACAAAAAACTAATTTCCAGATTTTGGTCCAAAATTTTCTAAGTCCCACCCGGACCCCTAATTTGCATAATTTATTCACGAGAAAAACTCTGTATTATATGTAATGTATCCCATGGTACTAAACATTCATACAAAAATTTATTCAAATCAGATCTTTCATTTGGAAGTTCTGCGCAAAAATCTGATTGCACTTAATTTTGAACAAAATGGCTGCTAGCGGCCATCTTGAATTTCAGACTAGACCCAAAAACACTCCTTCTCGTCCCACAGTGATAACAAAGGTACCCAAGAAGTTTCGTGAAGATCGGTTCATAAATACGGCCTCTAGCCCGAACCGTATTGGGATTTGCGCTCACAGTGCTGAAAGTAACACTAAATAAATCAAAGTTAGCCTAATTTGCATAATTTACGCACAAGAAAAAAACCTGTAATATATGTAATGTATCCCATGGTACTAAACATTTATACAAAAAATTATTCAAATCAGAGCTTTCATATGGAAGTTCTGTACAAAAAACAGATTTCGGCATCGTCGGTACAAAATGGCTGCTGGCAGTCATCTGGAATTTGGGACTGCACCCAAAAACACTCGTTCTCGTCCCACGGTCATAACAAAGGTACCCAAGAAGTTTCGTAAAGATTGGTTCATAAATACGGCCTCTAGCCCGAGCCATAGCAGCTTGGAACTTACAGCTCTGAAAGTAACACTAAATAAATCAAAGTCAGTCTAATTTGCATAATTTACGCACGAGAAAAAACCCCGTATTATATGTGATGTATCCCATTGTACTATACATTTATACAAAACTTTATTCAAATCAGAACTTTCATACAGAAGTTCTGTACAAAAAACTGATTTTTGCATCATTGGTACAAAATGGCCACTGGCAGCCATCTTGAATTTCAGACCACACCCCAAAACACTCGTTCCCGTCCCAGGGTCATAACAAAGGTACCCAAGATGTTTCGTAAAGATTGGTTCATAAATACGGCCTCTAGCCCGAGCCATAGCAGCTTGGCACTTACAGCTCTGAAAGTAACACTAAATAAATCAAAGTCAGTCTAATTTGCATAATTTACGCACGAGAAAAAAACCTGTATTATATGTGATGTATCCCATGGTACTAAACATTTATACAAAACTTTATTCAAATCAGAACTTTCATACAAAAGTTCTGTACAAAAAACTGATTTTTGCATCATCGGTACAAAATGGCCGCTGGCAGCCATCTTGAATTTCGGACCACACCTAAAAACACTCGTTCCCGTCCCAGGGTCATAACAAAGGTACACAAGAAGTTTCGTAAAGATCGGTTCATAAATACGACCTCTAGCCCGAGCCATAGCCAATTGTTGACGTACGGACAGACGGACAGACGGACGACGGGCCATGACAATAGCTCAAATTTGACTTCGTCAAAGTTGAGCTAAAAATGCAATGCCCCTTCAGGACCATCACTCACACAAACTTTCTTTTGAACTGGCCCAGTGGTTTTGGAGAAGAAGACCAAAACATGGTGTTGACGGACAACGGATGGCGAGCGATGAGATTAGCTCAGCTTGACTTTGTCAAGGTGAGCTAGAAAAGGCCTGAAAAACACAAGATCTACTTTGTGAGGCCTAATCATATATAAAAATATTACAAAGTAATAAATTACAGTTTCTATCTGTTTTCTCTCTTCACGCAATTGTTCACAAAGTTTCATGACACCTTGTGCTTCTTCCACTTTACCCTCACAGCCAAGTTCCTCAGCCTGCAATTCAAAATTATAACAGGGATGAACAAATTAAAAATAACCCCACAATGGTTATACCAAAATAGACTGCATAACCCATTAGAGTCAAGATAACCCCAACCCATTCCACTCTCTTTTGTGAAGGAGTTTCTTTTTTTCTTAACAGGAGTGCTTAATTATTTTTGGTCATCAAAATTTGTTCACTTGTCTTCGATTTGTTACAATTTATGGGAGTGTGCCTAGAGGCACTCTTCCATAAATCGCGAAAAGGCAAATCCACACACGCTTAATAATTTCACTTCAAAGATAATATGAAGCACATCCACAGAATATGAAGACTTCAAGTTGGGGCACTTGCACTTCAGAATAAAGACCAAATATGGGCTTCCTGCACTCTACCAGTTAATGAACACAAAAGTAAAATATCTGCATGAGAAAAAAAAACCTGTATTATATATAATGTATTCCATGTTACTAAACATTCATTCAAAAATTTATTCAAATCAGAACTTTCATATAGAAGTTCTGTACAAAAAACTGATTGTACCTAATTTCGGTACAAAATGGCCACTGGCAGCCATCTTGAATTTTGGACTGCACCCAAGAACCACTCATTCTCTTCCCAAGGTGATAACAAAGGTACCCAAGAAGTTTCGTGAAGATTGGTTCATAAACACAGCCCCCAGACCGAGCCGTATTGACATGTGCACTTACTGTGTATTAGTAGCACTGAATAAATCAAAGTTCATCTAATTTGCATAATTTCTGCAAGAGAAAAAAACATGTATTATGTGTGATGTATTCCATGTTACTAAACATTCATACAAAAATTTATTCAACTCAGAACTTTCATACAGAAGTTCTGTATAAATGAAAGTGTCAATGACACTGTAGCTCAACTTGTGTAAGACATGTACATGTACAGTATGTGACACAGCAATGACTCACATCTAGGTAATGACCTGATAACAAAGGTACATATAAAGTATTGTAATGGTCTGTACATAAATGCTGACCATAGCCTGTAACAAATGTATAGGTAAAGTATTGTAAAGGTGGGTGACAGATGCTAACTAGAAAAGAAATCTTCATGGGGTTAATGTTATAATGGGGATCCTTGTATGGGGCACAAGCCAAATGTTAGCAATTGTTTTGGCCTGTTTGATTCAAACCCTTCTAAGGTTGATTCATACCAATTAATAAATATTTGTCCAGTCCTTCTTAAAATATAGGTATTTGAATTTTTTATCTTTAGCTCATAAGGTTCCCACGGGTGAGGTGGTTTTATTTTTCTCATTGTGAATAGAAAATCAGGTTGTGCTAATAATGTTTACCCTCCCCAAACAAAAACAAATATTAACACAGGAACTTGGCATCAATACATTTGAATATACACATCCAAGGGATGCTGAATTCAAGAAACATTATTTTGTCTGGTGTTTTTGGAAAAGATTTTTAATTATCTCCCTTTTTGAGTCCCAGAGTGGGTCTGACTGAACACAAAAATATTTGTTCTCATAGCCCAGTGATAACAAAGGCACCCCAAAACATTCGTTCATGTCCCAAGGTGATAACAAAGGTACCCAAGAAGTTTCGTGAAGATCAGTTCATAAATACAGCCTCTAGCCTGAGCCGTATTGACATGTGCACTCACTGTGTATAAGTAGCACTGAATAAATCAAAGTTCATCCAATTTGCATAATTTCTGCACGAGAAAAAATCCCGTATTATATGTGATATATTCCATGTTACTAAATATTCATTCAGAAATTTATTCAAATCAGAACCTTCATCTAGAAGTTCTGTACAAAAAACTGATTGTACTTAATTTTGGTACAAAATGGCCGATGGCAGCCATCTTGAATTTCGGACTGCACCCAAAGACACTCGTTCTCGTCCCAAGGTGATAACAAAGGTACCCAAGAAGTTTTGTGAAGATCAGTTCATAAATACAGCCTCTAGCTCGAGCCGTATTGACAAGTGCACTCACTGTGTATAAGTAGCACTGAATAAATCAAAGTTCATCTAATTTGCATAATTTCTGCACGAGAAAAAAACCCTTATTATATGTGATGTATTCCATGTTACTAAACATTCATTCAAAAATTTATTCAAATCAGAACCTTCATATAGAAGTTCTGTACAAAAAACTGATTGTACCTAATTTCGGTACAAAATGGCTGTCGGCAGCCATCTTGAATTTCGGACCACACCCCAAAAACACTCGTTCTCATCCCAAGGTGATAACAAAGGTACCCAAGGAGTTTCGTAAAGATCGGTTCATAAATATGGCCTCTAGCCCAAGCCGTATTGAATTGTTGACAGGCAGACAGACGGACGGCGGGCCATGACAAAAACTTAAATTTGACAACTTCAAAGTTGAGATAAAAATGGCCGTTAACTCATGTAAAACTAATTAGATGAAACCCATATTCCAACACGGGCTGGATAATACACATACCAACTTTGGTTGAGATCAAATAATCCAAACTGGAGTTATCAGTCAGAAACAAAAAAATGTTAATAGATGGTCAAATTCTAAGTCAAAAACGGGCCATAACTTATGTAAAAATAATAGGACAGAATGAATATTCAAACTTGGCCTGTATTACTAGCTGGGTAATACACATACCAACTCTGGTTGAGATCAAATAATCCAAACTGAAGTTATCGGTCGGAAAACAAAAATGTTAATAGAGGGTCAAATTCCAAGTCGAAACAAAACTGTAACTTATGTAAAAATAACAAGAGCTGGACTTTGATCCGGTGCATACCCCCACGTGGTGTACCGCCTAGTGTGGACATACCTGTGACCAACAAATATTATTTATGAATATTCTTGTATGGACTGACGACGAATGCACAGATGGATGGACGCAATCCAGTATACCCCCCCCCCCCCAACCCATTTTCTTCAAAGGTATGGTAAATTGTTTGGTGTTTGGAAGTTTTATGCAATGAGACAGCAGCCTTTGTCATAGGCAAACTGCATACCATATTTCACTGAAATCCGATAACCCCAACCCAGTTTTCCTCCCCATTTTCTTCGAAAGTTTACAACAATTACCAATAATTTCTAAGTCAAAAGGTATGGTAAATTGTTTTGTGTTTGGAAGTTTTATGCAATGAGGCAGAAGCCTTTGTCATAGGCAAACTGCAGGCCATATTTCACTAAAATCCGATAACCCATACCTGAGATATAGGCTGAACAGACAAATAATGTCTATTTCCTACAATTTCTAAGTCAAAAAAGGGGGATAACTCTAAAAAGGAGAATGTGAGAAATATCGTTGAATCCTTTTTTTAAAGCCTATACCATAAGCAGTGTTCATGGCAAATTTCATTGCAATAGAACATTCGATACCCGAGATAAGTTATGAAATATTCTCGGACGGACTCCCAAACGGACGGACGGACGGGCGCATGTAATCCAGTATACCCCCATCTTCTTCGAAATTGGGGGTATAATTATTGGACAAACCCAAATTCAAACTTGGCATGTATTACTAGCTGGGTAACACATACCAACTTTGGATGAGATCAAATAATGCAAACTGGCGTTATTGGTCGGAAACCAAAAATGTTAACGGCCAGGCGGACAGATGGATGGACAGATGGACATTCCAACATTTCGGGTTTATGGGCTACCAAAAAAAACACTTTATAAGTCCAAAACCTTATTTTACCCAGAACCCCACCCCCTCCACCCTAGAACTTATATTTAACCCTAACCCCACCCCCTCCACCCAAAAACCACACCCTAACACTACCCTACCCTGACCCTAAACCCCACCCCTGACACCCACCCATGGGGACCTAAGCCTAACCTAAGCCCTACTCTGGGGCTACCCCTAACCCTACCCACCCCTGACCCTAACCCCACCCTAGCCAGACCAATAGGATTAGGGGCTATTTTTTGGTTTAGGGGCTACTAAAACCCCCACCCCTGACCCCAACCCCGTGACCTAACTCCCAACCTTAATCCCTACTCTGTGGCTACCCCTAACCCCACTCCTAACCCTACCCTAATTTGGAGTAGCCCCTAATAATAGCCCGTAAACCATCAATGTTTGCCCGGACAGACAGACGGATTGATGGATGGACAGACAGATTACATAATTCAACCATTTTTCAAAGGTGCATATAAAAAAAAAATCAAACTAGAGAGAGAACAATCAACAGTCGAAAAGGGTTTGTGATAAATTTGTTTAAAACTCTTGATTTGAAGAGGCACGAGAAAAGGTTATCCTTGAAAATTCTGGATAACCTTTGGTGGAAATTAACACAGGGTTATCCAATTTGTGCATCCCTGAAAATTTTTTTTTTTTAAAATATTTGTTACATGCAACACAATAAACATGAAAGTGTCAATGACACTGCAGCTCAACTTGTCCAAGAAGGGACAGAACGATATGGAAATATCCAGTAATGACAAGTCATTCACTCAAGTTTCTACATTAAAGAAATCACACCAAAGCTACGTATGAAATCTGAAAAAAATCGCGTGAGGGATGGGGCCTGTGATGTGCAAACTGAACTGATGACAATTTATATGTCAAATCCATGATGGCCGGTGGCTGCCATCTTTTTCAACGGAAGGCAGAAAAATTTGATAACTCCCAGCTGGACATACCAAAGTTACATATAAAATTTGAAAAAGATCGGGTGAGAGATGCGGCCTGTAGGGTCTGCTAATGGGATTGTTGACAAATTATATGCCAAATCCAAGATTGCAGTTGACAGCCATGTTTTTCAACAAAATTCAGAAAAAAATTGATAGCTCCCATCTAGACATCACACCAAAACTACATATGAAATTTGAAAAAGATTGGGTGAGAGATGCTGCCTGCAGGTTGTGCTAAGGGAATTGCTGACAATTTATATGCCAAATCCAAGATGGCTGCTGGCGGCCATATTTTTTAATGAAATTCAGAAACATTTGACAGCTCCCATCTAGACTCCCATCTAGACATCACACCAAAGCTATATATGAAATTCAAAAAAGATCAGGTGAGAGATGCAGCTTGTAAGGTGTGATAATGGAATTGTTGACAATTTATATCCAAATCAAAAATGGCTGCTGGCAGCCATGTTTTTCAACAAAATTCAGAAATATTTGATGGCTCACATCTAGACAACAAACCAAAGCTACATATGAAATTTGAAGCTGATCAAGTAAGAGATGTGGCCTGTAGGGTGTGCCAATGGAATTGTTGACAATTTATATGCCAAATCTAAGATGGCTGCTGGCAGCCATGTTTTTCAACAAAATTCGGAAAAATTTGATAACACCCATCTAGACATTGCCCTAAAGCCACATATGAAATTTGTAACTGATTGTGTGAGAGCTGCGGCCTGTGGGGTGTGCTAAATGAATTGTTGGACAATTTATATCCAAATCTAAGATGGCCACTGGCAGCCATATTTTTCAACGAAATTCGGAAAAATTTGATAACATCCATCTAGACATTGCCCCAAAGCCACATATGAAGTTTGGAATTGATCAGGTGAGAGCTGCAGCCTGTAGGGTGTGCTAAAGGAATTGTGGATGGACAGAGGGGCCGATGGATGCACGTATGGATGGACGGCCATCCATACATATGGACAGATGACTGATCGCAACCCATCCTAATAGCTCATACTCGACGTTGTCAAGTTGGGCTAAAATGCTGCGATACTGCAGTTTGCTAATCTCAACATTTGCACTAAGTAATGGAATTACTTTGCCTTCGTTTCATAAAAAAAAATTCCTAAAATAGGTAACCCGAAAAAAAAGATTGCCTGAAGAAAGTTCAGAGAATGTTTCATTCAAGATTACACTAATTTCCAATTTGTACAACTGTTCATAGAACAGTCTATTCTCTACGGTGGTCCACAATGACTCAAAAAAATTAACTATGTGAAATTATCATTTTTCCCCACTATGTAAAGCAGGGACCAGCCTAGGCGGGAATTTTAGGGAGACTTCATGTCTCCCTCCACAAAAAATAGGGAGACTGCAGAGTCAAGTAGGGAGACTTCCTAGGCATGTGGGGAAAATTAAGAATATTTATGTGGTTAGAAATAAAAAATGAAAAAATCTGATGTTTCAGAAAAATAATTTGTACTGTTGGCTTCAACTTGTGTTAGGTAAAGGATTAAAGATGCAGTACATAAAGCAAAGTTGGGCTATATGAGTCAATTTTCTTTTTTGCATGTAATAACTCTCAATCCTTCAAAATGCATTTTGGGAATAATTGCCTAAGTGACACGTTTGTGTGTGTGTGTGTGTGTGTGTGTGTGTGTGTGTGTGTGTGTGTGTGTGTGTGTGTGTGTGACACGTATGTGTGTGTGTGTGTGTGTGTGTGTGTGTGTGTGTGTGTGTGTGTGTGTGTGTGTGTGTGAGAGTGTGTGGGGTGGGGGGAGTTGTGGAACCTATATTCAAACCTGGCCTGTATTACTAGCTGGAAAATACACATATCAACTTTGGTTGAAATCAAATAATCCAAACTGGAGTTATCAGTCGGAAACCAATTGTTTACAGACAGATGGATGGACCGACAAATGGACGGACGAAAGTCATGACTTTAGCCCTGACTATAAACAGTCAGGCTAAAAATGCATTTTGTACCAAAGAAAAAATATTGCATGAATGGCCCTGGATGAGGAGGAGGTGGGGTGGGGGTGAGGAAGAGTGAGTGTGTGTCAGGGGAGTCCATTTTTTTCCACGTGGTCAGTCTAAATGCTTCAGAATGCATTTTGAGCAGAGAAAAAAAAAATACCTAACTGGCACCATGGGGATGGGGTGTGTGGGGGTGGGGGTGGGGGGTGGAGGGGGGTGGTGGTGGTGGGGGGGGGGGGGGGTGTGTTTGGGTTTTTAACCACAAACTTTAAAAAAGCATTTTTGAAGTGACTGTAAATAGTTCAAAATGCATATTCGAGGACAGAAAAAAAAATATGCCTAATTGGGGGGTGGGTGGGGGTGGGGGGAGTGGTGTTTGTCTGGGTTTTTAACCAAAACTGTAAACCAGCATTTTTGATGAAAGAAAAAAAAAAGTGCCTAATTGGCCCCCAGGGGGGTGGGGGTGGAGGGATGGGGGGGGGGGGGGGGTCATAAGCTTTAAAAAAGGTTCCACATGCAGTGACTGTAAATAGTTCAAAATGCATATTGGAGAAAAAAATAGAAAAAAGCCTAATTGGGGGGGGGGGGGGGGGGTGAAGGTGGGGGGGAGGGGTAGGGGGGGTAGGGGGGGGGTGTTTGTCTAGGTTTTTAACAAACTTGGAGTCATCCTACCGAGCTACAATGAAATCCCTTTATAATTTTGACCTGTAGAATATTCTAAAGGTTTTCGGGCTTTGGGTCCCTGTTGCCGTCACAGTTGCCCAAAAGGGGATGTTCTCATCTAGACATTATATGAAGTCAACCTATCAAGTTACAATGAAATCCCTTCATAAATATGACATGTAGACTGTGCTAAAGGTTTTCAGGCTTTGGGCTCGGGCAGCCATCATGGTTGAATGATCGCAACCAATAGGAGACATTCTCATCTGGGCATCATGTGGATTGATCCTACAAAGTTACAAGGAAATCCCTTCATAAATATGACCTGTAGACTGTGCTGAAGGTTTTCAGGCTTCGGGCACCTGTAGCTGTTACAGTTGCCCAGTCAAGTCCAAAAGGGGACTTTCTCATGTAGATATTATATGAAGTCAACCTATCAAGTTACAATGAAATCCCTCCATAAATATGACCTGTAGACTATGCTAAAGGTTTTCGGGTTTTGGGCTCGGGCAGTTGTGACGGTTGATAGATCACGCCCAAATGGGGAAATTCTCATGTAGACATCATACGGAGTCATCGTATCAAGTTACAATGAAATCCGTCCATATTAAACATGACCTGCAGACTGCCCTAAAAGTTTTTGGGTTTCGGGCATGGGCAGCCATCAACGTGGACAGATCATGCCCAAATGGGGACGTTCTCATCTAGGCATTATACAGAGGCTTTCTATGAAGTTGCAATGAAATCCCTCCATAAATACGACCTGTAGACTGTGCTAATGGTTTTCGTGTTTTGGGCTCAGGCAGCCATACCGGTTGACCGATCACGACCAAAAGGGGACGTTCTCAAGTAGACATGACCTAAAACCTGCATATAAAATTTTGTGATGATCAGACAAGAACTACCAGGTATAGCCTGTACTTGAAGGTTGAATAAAAAAACTTTTAACCAAAGACTTTAACCAAAACTCCAAATGTCAACTAAACAGGAAAATAAAAAAAAAAAAAAATAAAAAAAAAAAACTTGAACCATCAGTAAAAAACTTTAACCACAAACTTTAACCAAAACTCTAAAAGTTAACTGACGGACAGACGGACAGACAAAAGTCATTACTATAGCCCTCACTGTAAACAGTCAGGCTAAAAATCACAAAGTAATTATTGACTGAAAATCCCTACTGCTATCTTCTCCTTCATGACCCCTCCCCTCTTCTCCGTGCCAATCCCCCTGCACCTTCCTGTGGTTGCCTTTCACCAAAGTCTACTAAGCTAATAATTTCCTAAGTCTGAAAGTGTGAACAGGACCAGATGTAAGAAGGTTGCTTGGAAGGTACTTCCTTAGTTAATAAACAAAATGCATTCTGGGGTTGAGTGTTTTGTAAAATAAATGTCATTCTGCATCATTTTTATGGCATTCCGGTGTCATTCCGTGTCATTCTGGTGTTTAGGAGGACCTCCTTTTCAAGATCCTTCATATGCACACTTGTACTCTGTACAAAGCTTTTCTTGTCATCACTAAAGATTTTTCATGTGTTTCAATTCCATTCGTGTTTTTCTGGGAATAGACGGCCCAACAGTTAACAGTCGTCAGCAAAACGAAATAAAAATACAGTGTTAGAAAATACGTCCGTTGTTAATGCATTTTTGGCATCCTAAGCGAGGTAACCTACTTTCAAACTGGGTTATTTTGTAGTCGCATAAGTCATTTATTTTCGTTTCGACACTTGAAGCTCCGACTGAAACGGAACAAACAGAAATAAAAAATCTGCAAAAGGCGACAATGGATAATTGATTGTCGTGTGATTTCAAATAAATGGTCGCTTATTTGATGAATGAAAATACCCATTTATCACACTCAAGCACATTCGATTCTTGAAAATAATCATTTTTATGTAAACCTCGGATCACTCAGTTTAGCCTTTCCTCATTTTGGCCAATTTTTAGAGGGCGACTTGTAATCGCCCAGACTATTTTTCTAGGCGACTTTGGGCTCAGAAGGGCGACATAATCACGCTAGTCACCCGCACGGCTGGTCCCCTGATGTGAAGGCCTGATGAAAGAACTTTGTGGATTATTTTTGTTCCTCAAGGAGAAAAGTATGTGAATCTAGTTCTACATACCTGTTCTACTAACTCATTTATCTTCTCTGTTAACATAGATAGTTTGTCTTCTTTAACTTGAGCAGGGTTAAAACTCAGCTGAAAAATAAGAATACTCTGTCTTTAATATGTCAATGAAAAAGAAAATGCCCAAGATGCCTGAAACAATTCATTAAAAATAGGCCGATGAAATCATCAGGTGTGTACCCATACGCGCAATTAGTAGAAAGCTGTATGCCGACATTATGTACACCATACATGGTATGGGTACATATAGAAATGGATTGGAGGAGTGTCTAATTTGATGGATAAAGGGTTAATATCTCCGGATCAAATTATCAGATTTACATAAAAAACTATTACAGCACAGAACATCAGTAATCTGAATAAATATATAAAGTAACATGACAATCGGATTGATATTTTTTGAGTTATCTCATGCCAAAGGGATTGGAGGAATTTTCAATTTGAAGGATAAAGGGTTAATATCTCAGGATCAAATTATCAGATTTACACCAAAAACTATACAGCTCGTCACATCAGTAACCTGAACACAATTATAAAGTAACTTGACAATCCAAGCAACATTTTTCAAGTTATCGAATGCCAAATGGATTGGAGGAATTTTCAAATTGAAGGATAAAGGGTTAATATCTCAGGATCAAAATAACAGATTTATATCAAAAACTATACAGCTCAGTACATCAGTAACCTGAACACAAATATAAAGTAACTTGACAATCCAAGCAATATTTTTCAAGTTATCGAATGCCAAAGGGATTGGAGGAATTTTCAATTTGAAGGATAAAGGGTTAATATCTCAAGATCAAATTATCAGATTTACACCAAAAACTATACAGCTCGGCACATCAGTAACCTGAACACAAATATAAAGTAACCTGACAATCCAAGCAATATTTTTCAAGTTATCGAATGCCAAAGAAATGGATACGGACGCCGGACTGACAGACGGACATACAGACAGACGGATGGACGGACGGACGGACAAAGGATGGACGAACGACGGATGGCCACCCCGGATGCCGGAATTATGTGTACCATACATAGTATGGGTACACATAAAAATACAAAATAACATTTTTTAAAAATCTGACAATTTAAAGATGTTGTGAGAAAGTGTAGACAAGCTGTCTCTTAGCTATTTTTGTTCTTCAAACTGGCTATGAAAAGGCTTGTTTCGAACAATTCAACACTAGGAGTCTATAAACTAATTGTAATTTCTGACGAAAAATTCAATTACGTATTTTCTACTTACTTCAAAAGTCAAATCAAATAATTTTATAAATACAATCATTATAATTCTCTCCAGAAAGACTCACAAATAAAACATCATGATGACATTTTTGCGGTACCAGTTCTATGCAAATGGCATCGATGGTTTTCAGTACTAATCAGTGCTAGGAGAATAACACACATAGCAACATTTTGCATGTCCCTTTGCCTGTTTTCGCATCATAAAATGAAGCATATTTCCATCTGAGTGTGTCCTGGAAGAGTCCTCGAAATTAGAGGCGGCATTCATCAAATTGGCGGAAATGTGTGCAGAAAATAAAAGACTTTCAGTCCTTTATTTGTGAACTTGTATTAAATAAGCTGGATTAAATAAACACACAAAAAAACTTAACAAGAGGGGCAACACAGAGCGTGTGCCAATGCCCCAACCAGCCAAAAAGTTTCTGAGTTGAAAGTGAAAAAGGGACATAACTCTGGAAAAAATGTGTGGAAGAAACTCATGCTACATAGGTATCATTCCCCCATGAAGCTCTATCCCAACATCAAATATCATTCAAATCGGAGTGGCAAGGCTGAGATACATGGGAAAATGTAGGTACAAATGGACAGATGAACAGAGGTCCCCACTAGATATCCATTGACTTTTCAAGTCGAGGGCATAATGAGCATGAAATGATAATAAATTTTATGCTTTTCACTGTAAATAAACACGTTTTCAACATCAGTAGACAATCAACCTGTGGGACATGAGGGAAGATGATATATTACAAAAAGCTACAATTCCAGTCGAATGATATGTATGTATCTACATCAAGCAAGATCCACTATAGTATTATAAGTGGAGTTAAAGGAGTATGGAGTCATATTAAACCAACAGTAGGTGCCCTTGATAGTAGAGAGAGATGTACTAAATCATTCTTAAGAAAGAAATTGAACCATTATATCTATATCTGTTGGAAGAGCAATCATGGAATTTGAAAATTCCACCCGGAGAAGAAAAAGTGTCTCAAATTTAAGCTTCAACAATGCAAATTAAATTTAAAACACGTTTCATTATTTAACCCTTAAAGGCCATGACAAGTGTCCTGAATTCCCACCAGCCCACAGCCTCTATACGTGGCTTAGCAGTGATTTCTAGTCAAGACTTGGCTGCTTTAACAGGCAACCAAGACCTGACCTGACCTGACCTATAATATCTTGTCACCCAAAACAAGCATATAATTTTCAAACCAATCCATTCATAAATGCACCCTGCAGAGAGTGCCAAAGAAAAATGTTGATGCAAAAACGGCAAAGTTCAAAGCTCATTGCTAACAGCAATGAGTTTCTCGAAGGAAATGAAAGAAAATCAATAGCTCGTATCTAAAGGTTGCTTCAAACCAGCACACCAATTTTCCAAGCAATCAGATCATAAATGTGACCTGTGCAGTGTGCCAAAGGAATATGTCAGCGTACAAAAGGGCTGAAGTTGAAGGTTGTTGATAACGGCAACTATTTTGATGGGAATGAAAGAAGCTCCCATCTGGAGGTCAACCCAAAAAACATACCAAGTTTCAAAGTGATTCATTCATGAATGTACCTTGTAGGGTGTGCCAAGGAATATATTGAGCCACAAATGCACTAAGTTCAAAGGTTGATACTAACGGCAATGTTTTTGACAAAAATGAAAGAAAATCAATAGCTCCCATATAGAGGTCACCCCAAATAATCATACTAAGTTTCAAAACAACCCTATCATGAATGTGCCCTGATTGGCGTGCCAATGGAATATATTGATGCACCGCTGCACTAAGTTCAAAGGTCGTTGCCAACAGCTGTTTTTTGACAGAAATGGAAGAAAATCGATAGCTCCCATCTAGAGGTCACCCCAAACAAGCATACCAAGTTTCAAAGTGATCCGATCATAAATGTGCCATGTAGGGCATGCAAAAGGAATATACTGATGCATAACTAAACTAAGTTGAAAAGTCGTTGCCAACAGCGTTTTTTAATGGAAATGGACGAAAATCGATAGCTCCCATCTAGAGGTGACCCCAAACAGGCATGCTAGGTTTCAAAGTGATCCGATCATAAATATGCCCTGCAGGGTGAGCCAAAGGGAAATATTGATGCCTGACTAAACTAAGTTCAAACGTCATTGCCAACGGCAACATTTTTTGACGGAAATGGAAGAAAATTGATAGCTCCCATCTAGAGGTCACCCCAAACAAGCATGCCAGGTTTCAAAGTGATCCAATCATAAATGTGCCCTGTAGGGTGTGCCAAAGGGAAATACTGATGCCTAACTAAACTAAGTTCAAAGGTTGTTGACAACGGCATTTTTTGATGGAAATGGAAGAAAATCGATAGCGCCCATCTAGAGGTCATCCCAAACAAGCACACCAGGTTTCAAAGTGATCCGATCATAAATGCAACCTGCGCACTATGCCAAAGGAAATTGTGGACATATGTACATACAGTGACAGATGAGAAGTGATGGCAATAGCTCAGCTTAAATCGTTGGCCACAGACCAACAGACAAACCAACAGATGGACCAACAGACAGACTGATTGAACAACTTAGCCACCTAGAGTTTAGGGATGTGGGCCAGATCAAACCTCCAGGGTAGTCTGGTCCAAGGAAAAGGCAGTCAAATCTGATCCAGTTCAGCCTATTTTGGTCCATTATCCATGACTGGACAGGTCCAAAATGGTCAATATCCACAAAACTTAGATAAGCTAACCAACTGTCGTGTTTCATTTGTGCATTGTAAACTATATAGTGAATAAACCGTCATCATATAGATCACATAATTTACAATGGAGAAACTGACTGCAATGTACAATATTTTGTCTGCTGCATCATACTTTTACAGACAATGTTGGCTAATCCGAAGCTAATACAGTAGCTTGCCACACAGTGCTACCTTTCGGTATAACTTTGGTTGTTGGAAATTAAACTATGACGAAATGAGTATGTATAACACCTGTAATTCTCCAGATCTCGAGATGATTGTTCATCCACAAACATAAAATTAGGTACAATAAATTTTAAATTATCATCCAATTTCAGCCATGGAATAACAAACGAATGTATAGGTTGTAACCATAGATGCTGAGGACTCATATTAATAACATTTGATGTTTCTGATCAATCCTGTTTGATCCCAATAAAAGATATAAAAATATACCGAGTAGGGCTGGGCGGTTTTGAAATTTACATTTCGGTTCGGTTTCGATTTCGGTTTTGTACAAAAACTCGGTTTTCGGTTCGGTTTTCGGTTTTTAAAAATATATTGTAGAAATCCACATTTTAGAGGATAATGTACACATAAAATCTGTCTGTATTTGTCATCCAAGTCATGAGGCTCATATAGCGTGTGGAGTCATTCGTAATCGGTGTTCACCATTCTTCTCAGCTAATGGACATATTGTGTTGGGCTACTGTAGTGGGCAACAGTGGTGGAGCCATGAGGTATCTAGGTAGACCAGCCCCCCCCCCCACCCCCACCCCCCCCCGCCCACACACACTCAAAATCCCACTTGCTTCTACCATCCCCAAATTTGAAAAGATTCTTTTTGATTCCCTGCCCTCAGTACAAGTACAGTACCCTCAGTCCTGAGATCCCCCCCCCCCCCCCCCCCCCCCCAAAAAAAAAAAAAATCTTCACCAGCATGGTCCACAGGATTTCAAACCATGGCTCCACCACTGGTGGGAGCAGCCTTGTTCTAACAGTGAGATTTGGGGCCTTGTCAAGACAAGATGCAGAAATTCACAAGAAAAGCTACATTTCAGCAAAAATCAACATTTCCTTATTTTTTTTTGGAGTCGCTAAGCTCTCACCCTGGTTTTGGTGGCTAATGTGCAATTGTTGTACTTATTTCGGTAATTATCACATCGTTTGAAAAAAGACGTGCCCCGTGTTTCTTGATGGTTCCTGCTTCAAATGACAGTGGAATACGAGGAGCACAAATCATATTTCTTCTGATTTTGATAACTATTGTTGAAGTAAGTCGTGATATAGAATCACTTTTATTGGTAACTCACTCCAATGCTTTCACAATATCTCTCCTAATTTCGACTGTAGAGGTTCGTTTTTTACTTTCATTCGGGGGGGGGGGGGGTGGGGGGGCATGGAGGGGGGTGGGGGGGGGATGGGATTTGTTGTCAGTCCTCTCGAAGTAAGTATAAATGGCACAGCATTTACCTTTGCCCGGGATGAGTGGTCATAAACTTAACCAATTCTGGGAAATTTGTTGAAACCGAAAGTTGCGGTTTTTTGTTAAGGCGGCGGTTCGGTTTCGGTTTAAAAAAAAAAAACGAACCGAACTGAAAAACCGATAAACCGCCCAGCCCTAATACCGAGTCAAAAAAGAAAGTATAAAAGAAACAAATGTGAAAAAATAGCATAAAGGATGAAATATACTAGTTCTAATGTTGCATGTTTGTGGACAAGAAGTCGTGCAAAGAGTTTAATGACTTATTATTATTGTCCACCCAACTGTATATAATTTTGCTATGGATTTCAAAATAGCATGTGCTACCCAAAAATGTCAAATTGAATGGGTGACCGATGATTTTCTTTGTGTTATGTTGAGCTAGAGAGCCTGGGTTATTGAGAAAACACACTAGTTTTTGTCTTCTGACATTTAAAATGAAAGTGTCAATGACACTGTAGCTCAACTTGTTTAAGACATGTACATGGATAGTATGTGACACAGCAATGACAAACATCTAGGTAATGACCTGATAACAAAGGTACATGTAAAGTATTGTAATGGTCTGTACTTAAATGCTGACCGTAGCCTGTAACAAATATATAGGTAAAGTATTGTAAAGGTTGGGTAACAGTTAGATGCTAAACTAGAAAAGAAATCTTTGAGTCCCAGAGTGGGTCTGACTGAACCCAAAAATATTTGTTCTCATAGCACAGTGATAACAAAGGCACCCCAAAACACTCGTTCTTGTCACAAGGTGATAACAAACGTACCCCAAGAAGTTTCGTGAAGATCAGTTTATAAATACAGACTCTAGCCGAGCCGTGTTGACATGTGCACTTTACTGTGTATAAGCAGCACTGAATAAATCAAAGTTGATCTAATTTGCATAATTTCTGCTCGAGAAAAATACCCATATTATATGTGATGTATTCCATGTTACTAAACATACATACAAAAATTTATTCAAATCAGAACTTTCATATAGAAGTTCTGTACAAACAAGAGGCCCCAGGGGCCTGAAGCGCTCATCTTGTACAGAACACAATTTAAACAGAGTCCAAGAATGAG
This sequence comes from Pictodentalium vernedei, assembly GCA_031216915.1. Lineage (NCBI taxonomy): Eukaryota > Metazoa > Mollusca > Scaphopoda > Dentaliida > Dentaliidae > Pictodentalium > Pictodentalium vernedei. The sequence goes on from CM062297.1 coordinate 543,029,709, forward strand.
TCTACATTAAGCAAGCCATCTCCGTAGGCTACACTGTCAATCCTCGAGTCCCTCAGGAGTGACAAAAATAATCTGGGCATCATGCCTTTTCTTCAGTTGATCATAAGTAAAATGCAGAGCTCCCCTATGAAGCCCCTTGATACAACCTATGTGGATTAATCTTAGTACCTCTAGAGGGTACTGAATACAAAATTTTTAATTCTTCAGCAAAATGGCCAATTCCGGCTCCCATAGAGAGCCCAAATATTAACCCAGGCTCTTGATTTGAACACAGTTAAATCTGACTTCCCTAGAGATGTTGTGTACCGAATATGAAAGCATTCTGACTGTTGGATCTGAAGAAGAGAAATTGTAAAGAAATTTCTTCGAATTGCCCTAAGTTCAAATTTGGGCTACCATAGCGAACCCAAATATTGACCTATGGATCCGATTTGAACAAACTTGAATCTGACCCCCCTAGAGATGTTGTATACCAAATGTGAAAGCATTCTGACAAGTGAATCTGAAGAAGAAGATTTTTGAAGAAATTCCCTCATATTGTACTAAGTTAAATTTCATGTTCCCATATGGAGCCCAAATATTAACCTAGGCATTCGAATTGAACAACCTGGAATCTGACGCCCCTGGAGATGTTGTATGCCAAATATAAAAGCATTCCGACTGGTGGATCTGAAGAAGAAGATTTTTAAAGAAATTTCCTCATATTGCACTAAGCAAAAATTTGGGCTACCATGGTGTGCCCAAATATATAAATATATACCTAGGGATCTGATTTGAACAAACTTGAATCTGACCCCCATAGAGATGTTGCATACCAAATATCAAAGCATTCTGACTGATGGATCTGAAGAAGAAGATTTTTTTAAATTACCCTCCATATTGAACAAAGATAAAATTTGGGCTTCCGTAGAAAGCCCAAATATTAACCTAGGGACTTGGTTTGAACAATCTAGAATCTGACCCTCATAACAATGATGTATACCAAATATTAAAAGATTCTGACTGGTGGTTCTGAAGAAGAAGATTTTTAAAGAATATTCCCCATATTACCCTATGTTAAAACTTCAGGCTCCTGTAGAGAGCCCAAATATGAACCAATGAGCTTTATTTGAACAAACTTTTATCTGACCCCCCTATGAATGCTGTATACCAAATATCAAAAGATTCTGATGATTGGTTCTGGAGAAAAGATTTTTTTAAATTTTTGCAAATATGCTGACTCAGCATTTTTTCGATGCCCATTACAGAACACCCTAACATAACCGATGGCAATTTTTTTTTTACCATTCAATTCTACTGGTCATAAGGATACTTCATACCAAATAAAAGCTCTCTGTTCCGTGGGGTTTGGGAAATATGGGCGTTTGAAAATATTTCTATTTTTAGCTCCCAGGGTTCCCATGGGGACGCAGGAATTTTTTTTTTGTACTTATGACCCAATAATACCACAAACCAAATTTGGTTCACACTGGACCATTGGTTCAGAAAATAGAAATTTTGGGCGGGGCCAAAAATCTTACCCCTCCCATTACAAAGCCAAATATTGCTTCACGAACTTCGTTTGAACTAACTTGATTCTACACCTCATATGGAAGCTCCATAGAAAATATCAAGTCATTGCACACACTGGTTCTTGAGAAGAAGATTTTTAAAATATTTTGGAGCATTTTCCCCCACTCCCTCCCTATGGGGCCGGGCATACTAAGTTGAACAAAAATGAAATGCCCCTTTGGGACCATCACTCACACAAACTTTCACTTGAATTGGCCCAGTGGCTTTGGAGGAGAAGACCAAAACATGGTGTTGACGGACGACGGACAGGAAGCGATCAGATTAGCTCAGCTTGACTTTGTCAAGATGAGCTAAAAACTGATTGCACTAATTTTGGTACAAAATGGCTGCTGGCGGCCATCTTGAATTTCGGACTGCACCCAAAAACACTCGTTCTCGTCCCACAGTGATAACAAAGGTACCCAAGAAGTTTTGTAAAGTTCGGTTCATAAATACAGCTTCTAGCCTGAGCCATATAGAAGTTGTGTACAAAAAACTGATTGGACCTAATTTCAGTACAAAATGGCCACTTGTAGCCATCTCAAATTTTGGACCCCACCCAGAAACACTCGTTCTCGTCTCAAGGTGATAACAAAGGTACCCAAGAAGTTTCATGAAGATCGGTTCATAAATACAGAATCTAGCCCGAGCAATATTGACATGTGCACTTACAGTGTATAAGTAGCACTAAATAAATCAAAGTTCATCAAATTTGCATAATTTCTGCACGAGAAAAAATCCTGTATTATATGTGATGTATTCCATGTTACTAAACATTCATACAAAAATTTATTCAAATCAGAACTTTCATCCAGAAGTTCTGTACAAAAAACTGATTGCATTAACTAAAGTACAAAATGGCTGCTGGTGGCTATCTTGAATTTTGGACCACGTCCCAAAGTTGAGCTAAAAATGCGAAGGTTAACCGAAAATCAGAGGTTGCGTGCCATTGGTATGCATGAGGCCGGGATAGCTCCAGATGAGCTCATTGCTGAGTTTGGAGTCACTGTAACCACTATTTACTGTCTCATTGGAAGGTATAGAACCACTGGATCTACTGCCGGCCGGCCGACCGCGTTCAGGTCGACCAAGAGTTACGACCCCTGCACAAGACTGACATATCAGGACATCTCATTTGCAGGATTGCTTCCTTACGACGATGAGGACAGCAGCAATTACTCCTGGTAGAACTAATAATAGAATCAGAGCACAAACTGTCCGCAACAGACTCGCTGAACACAGCATCCGAAGTAGGCGTCCATACCACGGTCCAATCCTTACCCAATGTCATCATACCATCAGAATGGAATGGGTACATCAGCGTGTTCACTGGACTCGGCAGCGTTGGAGCACAGTTCTTTTTAGTGATGAATCACGATTTTGTTTACAGCACGCTGATGGTAGGGCAAGAGTGTATCGCCGACGAGGAGAATGGTTTTCTGATGTTTGCGTGCAGAAATGCGACTGTTTTGGCGAGGGTAGTTTAATGGTTTGGGCAGGAATTTCCTTGCACCATCGAACGCAGTTGATCTTCATCAATGGTAATCTGAATGGACAGCGATAAAGGGACGAAATTCTTAACGCTGTTGTTGTCCCATTGTTCATAGCTAATGTCAGATTGCAGTTATTCCAGCAAGACAATGCCCGATGTTACATGGTGTGTATCTGTTGTGACTTTCTTGAGGAGGAGAGCATCAAACTTCTTCCCTGCCCCCCACTTTCGCCAGATTTGTTGCCAATCGAGCATCTTTGGGATCAATTGGACCGTCGGGTGTGACTTCACGATCTTCAGACGTTAGGCGATTTACGTAATGTTCTAAGGCAGGAGTGGAATGAAATACCACAGGGTGACATCCAGAGACTTATCAGGTCCATGCGTCGTCGATGTCTTGCCATCCAAGAGGCAAACGGTGGGCATACACATTATTGACTGCATGTGTGAACTTTTCATTTCACCCCATGTCTGAATTGCGACATCCTGATGTGACGCTGGCAACACTAAGAACATGAAATTATGCAAATTCATACAGCTAGACTCGAAATATGAATTTACAATAATTTGTTTGGGATTAAAGTCGATAATACTAAAAACATTGCGCCTCAAAGTTTATTATACTTTCTTTTTTGACTCAGTACATAACCACAAAATACAGAAGTCCTGTTTTCAAAGCAAGCCCACGACCATATTGCTATTTATCTCACATCTGAAACCCTCTTCCTATTCTGGAATACCCAGCATCAATTGAAAAAGAAGACAGACAATAATCTTTGCACATATGTACACATGGCCGTGGGGCATTCTTGGGTTATTCATAATCATTGATATTTTCAGAGGAAATCTTAATAAAAGTTCAAGTCAGAAAACCCAGTATGTTTTTTTAATAGCCTAATCAAAATTTATAATTTTTTTTTATTGAATTCAAATGCAATTAACAACTCAATGAAAGTAATGTTTTTTTAATAGTTTTATCAAACTTTTCACTCCAATGCAAAACAATAACAATAATTATGTGATACGTGGCTTGACTGCAGTTGTCAAAACATTAGAGTGGGTTTCAATTTGTTGAGCAGGTGACGATCAATCGGCCCCATCATCAATCAACTGATATTATCACTCTCAGCGAGTCAAGCGATGAGCTATTTTGTAAAAAAAAATAACATCCAGCAATGAGACTAATCGACCTGACGATTCCAGCTTAATTCCTGTACTTCCGCCGGAAACGTACTAAAAGATGGCCCTAGATGACTGTAGAAAAGGTAGGGGGGTTATGGGGAAAATAAGCACACAAAAGGGTTGATACTGACCTTATAAACCTATGTGTAAAATATTACAATTGGATATATGTTTAGCCCATTTTATAATGAAAAAATGTACAAGGAGACGACCGTAGAATTCATGGATCAACATTTTTCGTTATAAAATAGGATAAACATATCCATTATCCAATCATTATAATATTCAACAAATAGGTTTATGAGGTTAATAATAACCCTTTTGTGCTTTTACTTTCCCCATAACCACTTTACTTTTTCTACAGTCGTCTACGGTCATCGTTTAGTACGACCACTTCCGCCGAGCGCACCAGTATAGTAAATGGAGCATTTTTCCAAGGAAAGTTGAATGGTGGAATTTACAGTTGTGAAATAAACATTGACTATGTCTAAATTCACTTCCAACAAGACAAGTTTATCAGAAACATTTAATCCTGTTCAAAAATGAGTTTCTGATCAAACCGAAAACAGATATTGAAACCTGGTAGTGTTTTATGTCTAAAGTATTTTGTAAACTGTGTGTAAAGCATCAAGTGGCCCAGGGCTCGCCTTGAGTAAAATGGTCGGGGCCTAAAAAAAGTGCCCCACATATTGAGGTCGGGGCCTTTTCGGGGCTGATTTTCCATTTTGTCCATTATTGTTAGTGCTTTTTTGTGGAAAATGTCGGGGCTTGAAAAAAAGCCCCCAGCAAGTGCTCCTCGGGGCTGATCTCGGGGCCTGGGCTGATCAGCCCGGACTCAAGGCAAGCCCTGGTGGCCGTGCGATGCCAAAAAAAATTGCGGGAAAGTTGTCTGATATGTCAGTACAATTTATAAATGGTGTAACCGATAACATTTCTAAACACCATCAACTGTGGCACTTAGAGACTGTTGGACATAAGAAGGCTGTTGATGATAGCTCCTTCTTCAGAGACGATGTGGAAGTTGGTGATCGCAATCGAGACACAAAACTAGAACTATCACTGAAGGTGATTAATACCCCCGCTTTGGGTTTTTAGAGGAATGCACTTCTGATCATGTAGGCGAAGGCCATAAGGAAATGTATACATAAAGATCATTTTTTGTTGTTGAAATTTGTATTTGCATGTGGCCTTTCACAGAACAGCACTGAATACTTAAAGAGCCCACACATATATGGTTTACATTTGGAAAAACACATTTACAATGTGCAACATGTATTCAAAATCGGTTCATTAATGTAGGAGGAGTTGCACACACAAGAATCCCATTTGAAAACCCATAATAAATCCAAGTTAAAGGAAGATAACCTGGTTAAAATTGTCGCAGATCAAAAATTTGGGAATATGCATATGTTCACTTAGTTGTGATAATGTTTGAAAAGTTTCGTCAAAATTGATTGATAAATGTAGGAGGAGTTGCACGCACAAGAATTTCATGTAGAAACCCATAATGAATCTAAGTTAAAGGGAGATAACCTAGTTAAAATTGCCACAGCTCAAAAATTTTGGAATATGCGCATGTTTACTTAGTAGTGATGATGTCTGTAAACTTTCGTCCAAATTGATTGATAAATGTAGGAGGAGTTGCGCACACAAGAATTTCATGCAGAAACCCATATTAAATCAAAGTTCAAGAGAGATAACCTGGTTAAAATTGTCGCAGATCAAAAAGTTTGGAATATGCACATGTTCACTTAGTAGAGATGATGTTTGAAAGGTTTCATCAAAATCGGTTCATTAATGTAGGAGGAGTTGCGCACACAAGAATTTGTTCGAACGGAAAGACATAATAAATCTAAGTCAAAGGGAGATAACCTGGTTAAAATTGTCGCAGATCAAAAATCTTGGAATATGCGCATGTTCACTTAGTAGTGATGATGTCTGAAAAGTTTTGTCCAAATTGATTGATAAATGTAGGAGGAGTTGCACGCACAAGAATTTCATGTAGAAACCCATAATAAATCTAAGTTAAAGGGAGATAACCTAGTTAAAATTGCCACAGCTCAAAAATTTTGGAATATGCGCATGTTCACTTAGTAGTGATGATGTCTGTAAACTTTCGTTCAAATTGATTGATAAATGTAGGAGGAGTTGCGCACATAAGAATTTCATGCAGAAACCCATATTAAATCAAAGTTCAAGAGAGATAACCTGGTTAAAATTGTCGCAGATCAAAAAGTTTGGAATAAGCACATGTTCACTTAGTAGAGATGATGTTTGAAAGGTTTCATCAAAATCGGTTCATTAATGTAGGAGGAGTTGCGCACACAAGAATTTGTTCGAACGGAAAGACATAATAAATCTAAGTCAAAGGGAGATAACCTGGTTAAAATTGTCGCAGATCAAAAATCTTGGAATATGCGCATGTTCACTTAGTAGTGATGATGTCTGAAAAGTTTTGTTTAAATTGATTGATAAATGTAGGAGGAGTTGCGCACACAAGAATTTCATGTAGAAACCCATATTAAATCAAAGTTCAAGAGAGATAACCTGGTTAAAATTGTCGCAGATTAAAAAGTTTGGAATATGCACATGTTCACTTAGTAGAGATGATGTTTGAAAAGTTTCATCAAAATCGGTTCATTAATGTAGAAGGAATTGCGCACACAAGAATTTGTTCGGATGGAAAGACACAATAAATCTAGGTCAAAGGGAGAAAACCTGGTTAAAATTGTCGCAGATCAAAAATCTTGGAATATGCGCATGTTCACTTAGTAGTGATGATGTCTGAAAAGTTTTGTCCAAATTGATTGATAAATGTAGGAGGAGTTGCACGCACAAGAATTTCATGTAGAAACCCATAATAAATCTAAGTTAAAGGGAGATAACCTAGTTAAAATTGCCACAGCTCAAAAATTTTGGAATATGCGCATGTTCACTTAGTAGTGATGATGTCTGTAAAGTTTCGTCCAAATTGATTTATAAATGTAGGAGGAGTTGCGCACACAAGAATTTCATGCAGGAACCCATATTAAATCAAAGTTCAAGAGAGATAACCTGGTTAAAATTGTCGCAGATCAAAAAGTTTGGAATATGCACATGTTCACTTAGTAGAGATGATGTTTGAAAGGTTTCATCAAAATCGGTTCATTAATGTAGGAGGAGTTGCGCACACAAGAATTTGTTCGAACGGAAAGACATAATAAATCTAAGTCAAAGGGAGATAACCTGGTTAAAATTGTCGCAGATCAAAAATCTTGGAATATGCGCATGTTCACTTAGTAGTGATGATGTCTGAAAAGTTTTGTTTAAATTGATTGATAAATGTAGGAGGAGTTGCGCACACAAGAATTTCATGTAGAAACCCATATTAAATCAAAGTTCAAGAGAGATAACCTGGTTAAAATTGTCGCAGATTAAAAAGTTTGGAATATGCACATGTTCACTTAGTAGAGATGATGTTTGAAAGGTTTCATCAAAATCGGTTCATTAATGTAGGAGGAGTTGCGCACACAAGAATTTGTTCGGATGGAAAGACACAATAAATCTAAGTCAAAGGGAGAAAACCTGGTTAAAATTGTCGCAGATCAAAAATCTTGGAATATGCGCATGTTCACTTAGTAGTGATGATGTCTGAAAAGTTTTGTCCAAATTGATTGATAAATGTAGGAGGAGTTGCGCACACAAGAATTTCATGTCCGGAAAGACGTACGGACGGACGTACGGACGGACGTACGGACGTACTGACGTACAGGGCGATTCCTATATAGCCCCCACTTCTTCGAAGCGGGGGTATAATTAACTGCATCAGTACACAGTCAGCCCACAGGTGTTCGACATGAGCCAAAGATCATGAAAAATTGTGTATTTGAGTGGTTTTTGACGAATTATGTAATTTCCCATGATCTAGTATAACAGAGAGTAAAGGTACTGAACTTCCTGGCCGGCAAGATATCCACCTACCTCATTTAAACTCACAGAAAACCCAAACACGTGAATTTGTGGCAGAGATATTGAGGTCATCCGACAGTTAAGGCACTAAGCTTTACGTTGGTGTACCACTTGACCAACTAAAGGCTTTTCAACGCTAAATCTAGCCGAAAAAATCTCGGGGAAGAGTCACTTTTTCTAAGGTCGGACAACGCTAAAGCCAGTCTTGTATTGTTTTGCCCTATATTTAGAACAAACGCACGTGTAAATATTGTCATTTATTTTATTTTTGATTTAGCAACCAATGGGATGGCGAGGTCAAATTCGATGCTGTGTCGAAGAAGCATGGCGACTGAAGGAAAGTCATTTTGCATTGAAGTAAACTGTGAATACAAATTTTACATTTTATAACGTTCAAGAGGGCACAAGGCCCCAATACCGCCCTGTATGATTAGTGTGGTGAATTTTAGATAGAGCGGAAGTCGTCGTAAGAAAATGGGTTGTTTCGTAGGATAGATTTGATCAATTGTTTTGATCGTCCCAGTCAATTCTCCGGCTTTAGCGTTGTCCGACCTGAGAAAAGTCACTATTCCCCGAGATTTTTTCGGATGGATTTAGCGTTGAAGAACCTTTAGTTGGTCAAGTGGTACACCAACGTAAAGCTTAGTGCCTTAACTGTCGGATGACATCAATATCTCTGCCACAAATTCACGTGTTTGGGTTTTCTGTGAGTTTGAATGAGGCAGGTGGATATCTTCCCGGCCAGGAAGTTCAGTACCTTTACTCTCTGTTATACCATGTCATGGGAAATTACATAATTCATCAAAAAACCCTCAAATACACAATTTTCCATGATCTTTGGCTCATGTCGAACACCTGTGAGTCAGCCTACAATACCATCACTTGTTGATAATTTCACGAAAGACATGTACAGAAAATTGTTCAACACTGCTTGTAACTTAGTGACTGAACAGTTACCATACAACAAATTCCATGTTCTTGTTCTTGTGCATAAAAGAGCCCGGTGTTAAACTGATAGCTGGAAAAGTTGATAGAAGGGTAGCAAGGGAATATACACATTATCTTGATGCTGCTATAAGGAAGAAAATTGCAGTGCTTTAATACAGCATTCGGTATTCTAACTGATGGCAGTGAACCCCCCAAAAATGGTTCTGAAAAAGAGCTTATCTATGTGGAAACTGTCAGGAAAGGAATGCCAGTTTATTACTGCATCGGGTTGGAAGATGTTAAAGACCACGGAGGTGCTGATGCACAGAGGTTGAAATCATCAATTGATAAAACATTTGCCGATCTGAAGATAGGGCATGGAGAGTATTTGAACTGCATGGTGTCAGCAACTTTGGATGAGGTCAGTGTGGTCACTGGGGTGCATTCAGGGCTCCTGACATGCCTGAAGAATGAACTCTCCTGGTTACTTACCATTCATTGCGTAAACCACCGTGTTGAGTTAGCTATGAAAGATGCTTTTCTTGGGCATTCAAAAATTAAATCGGTGGATGATTTCTTGAATGGCATTTATTATCTGCATTAGAAATTGGAAAAACTGAGGATAATGTATAACAATGCATGTACAGCACTTGGGATAGAGCCTTACACAATCCACGTACGCAAGGAATCAGATTCATAGTACATCGTTTGCATGGTTTGAGAACTATTAGTCTACCTGCCAGTCCCCCAAAATAGGCTGTAAAAAAGTTTTGATGATATTTTTTGTTAATGCTCGGCATCCATGCTCAAAATGTTCCTTGGGGTATGACAATCAACACTAGGGTGGACGCCACTCGTGAATTTCGGGTTCAAGGTCATTGTGTGGGTCAAAGGTCAGATGAGTGCATTTTCAGCGAATTGTATCTGTTCTTTGTTATTATGATTATTTGGTTGTTTCTGTTTACATATTGTAGGTACTGTTCGATTTAATTTTGTTCCTACTGTCGTAAAACAATAATTTAAATGTATAATTTGCATAGTTTTAATGTAATTACAGAATTATCGCGAAAATATGGCCAAATTTGACCTTTTTGTCATGGAACATGCCACAACAGATATTCTGGTATGGGTGTTCTGGACTTAATCATTATTTGTCTTTATAAACATAGGTGTTAGGCTACAAATGCAGAAAACAAATGTTGATAATATGATTGCCCTACATTTTTCTCCACCCTCCCCCCCCCCCCCCCAAACAATTATATATGCTCAAACATTGTTTCACGATGCTTGTTTCAAACAGACACTCAATTTACAGAAGCTGCTTTGACGGATATGTCTTGGATAATAGCTAGAATTCAGCATCCAGATGGTCAGAAGATTCCATCATGGGGAGGATGCAATGAATCGCTCTGTGCAACTGACCACCCAATAACACACGCCGGAATGCTTCCCATTCTTCAGGCTCCAGCAGATGACTACAACACCATGGCCACTGTGATTAATCAATTTGTTGCCATCAGTAAACACACTGATCAACCACTTTACAGTAAAGGCGAGGAACTGGTATGGGCAAATCAAGAACAATGCAGTCATGTCATTTTTAGGTTTACACATTTGTTTCAACATTTTGAAAGCAATAGGACAGCATGTTCAAAATGCAGGTCTGGATGATGTTTGGATTGAAGCAGGCGTATTTGCTCCAAACACAAGCGACACAGTTTTAGAAGGAAAGGCATACTACAGAGCAGTTAGAGGGCACACTTTGGCATATGAATCACTTTGGCGTATTCGCTGGCAGTTATTCCAAACATGGTTACAAAGAAATGGCAATCTGGAAATAAAAGAAATAGATGCAGTTAGTTTGTCGGTAGTGGATGCATTTCAATCCACAAAAATACATGATATTCGAAATTCTGTAGATGACATAAAGGACATCCTCAAGCAAAAAAAACTTAGCAAATCTTCTGAAACAGTTTGAACACAATGCCTCAAACAAGAACTATGTATTTTGGACAACATACATGCATATGGTGGAAGTTTTGTTAAATTTTATCAGAGCAGAAAGGGAAGGAAACTGGGAACTTCACTTGGAGGAATTTGCTGCCATATTGCCATGGTTGACAGTGTATGACCACACCAATTACTTCAGATGGGGCCCATCTACTTGACAGAGATGAGGTCACAAACTGCGCCTGAGGTGTACCAATTCAAGGCAGGGCATTTTGTAATCAAGAGAAGTAATAATGTCTTTAACCAAGTTCCTCCAGATCAAGCAACAGAATGGATCAACAAGATCTGCAAATCAGCAGGAGGCATTATAGGCATCACCAAAAGCGACCAGGCTCGCGATAGATTCTGTGTGAGCTGGGCTACAAGATCCCAGATATCACATGAGACAAAAATTCTTTTTGGACTTCTTGATGACGAGGAAGAGGTGACATATACTAGAAATGACAGTATGCCTTCCCGAACAAAGTTGGATGAAGAAAAAGTGAAGAGTTTGACTGAACAGTTCACCATCATTGATGTATTTCATATGTCACCACATCAACAAGACTCTGGTAACCTAGAAGAAACGGAAACTAATAACAGTCAATCATCAGTGTTAATTGCCCTTGCAACAAAGGATGTCGCCTATCTGGATATTGTGGATAATCAATTAAAGGCTGAGGAGAAAGGCAAACAGGCTATGGTTGATTTCTCTAAAAATTGTTTAAAAGACCCAATAGTGTGTTGATATGAACCAATAAAGAAACTCAAATCAAAGACATTTGCTTCAGTGTACAAGGCAGCAGTGCAAGAGAAGATAAGTGAACAGGGGATGATTAGATCTGACAGAAAGCTATTGCAATGCCTATTTAATGCAGCCAGTGTCGGCAGGTCTGTACAAATTTCCGATGTTCTATGGCACGAATTATCCCCAGTTCCCCTTTCACTTGCGAAACCTAACGGAAAGATGAATCCATCATCGAAAGCAGATTTATTACCACTGCTTACCACAGATCTTAACATAGAAATTACCCAAGAACTTCCAAAAACTGATAATCCAACGTGTGTGCTCATTGATGGTTATGCTTTGATACAATCCCTTGGAAAGCCACATGGATGTCAATCCTTTGGAGATTATGCTGAAGTTTTTCACAAGGCAGTTCTAAAACATCTGCATGGTTCATCAACCCGTGCCGACATAACATTTCACCGTTATCTTGGAGTTGATTCCATAAAATCCGCTACTAGGTCAAAGAGAACAGGGAGACTGCGGCAAATATGTAAACTAATCCAAGGACCTGGAGTTCCCCTACCACAAGAATGAAATCAATTTGTGGCTATGCACGAGAATAAAGCAGATCTGGCACACTTCCTTTCAGAAGAAATACTTCAGAGAGCTGCCACTTTCCCTGATAATTGTGAAATTGTTGTTGGTGGTGGACTTCATGACCCATTAAATGCCAAATCGAACAGACGCGATGTCTCTAGCTTGCCAGCGAACCATGAGGAGGCTGATACGTGCTTGATCCTCCATGCTTTAGATGCCTACCAAAGTAACTACAAGAGGATCCAGGTCATGTGCTGAGACACAGATGTTTTACTTCTGCTTCTCTTTCATTTGGGAAGTCTTCCAGTAGAAGTGTGGATGATAGCAGGTACAGTTAAACAGCGAAAATGTTTTCCAGTACATTCCATTACCCGCAATTTGGATAACAATGTAATTCGCAATATCCTATGTTTTCATGCCTTTACTGGATGTGACACAACATCATCTTTTTCTGGATATAACAAGAAGTCCTGTTGGAAACTACTTAACAAACACCCAAACTTGCTTGAAGCCCTTGGTAGAGATGGTGACACTGCAGGTGCCGAGGAGTTCATTTGTAAGCTGTATGGTGGTGATGGAACTGAGCTAGCTAATGTGTAACACATCTGAACACTGTTTTCATTTTCTAAACATAACATACATTTTAAACACCAAAAATAGAATTATAACCTGACCATGTCATAATACAAAGTGAGTCAGTGTATTTTCCTTGCAAAATATGCACTCATTGACCTTTGACCTCATTATGACCTTAAATCAAAATTTCAGCGGGGGCATCCACCCTAATGTTGACTGACATACCATAAGGAACACTTTGGGTATGGATGCCGAGCATTAACAAAAAATGCCATCAAAAGTGTATAACACTGATCTGGCAGGTAGACTATATTCTCCATGGATGGATTCCTTTAGCAATGAGCTTGGACGAATGCCTGCAAAGTAACATGAAAAAGGCTGCTGGCACTAAATGAAAAGTGAGTGGATTCCTGAAGAAGCTTCATAGCTTTTCATTCTTACAAACGGCAAATTTGTTGCAGACATCTGTGTTTTGAGAAAGGCAACATTCTGGCTTGGCCTGTAGACCCAGTATTAGATAAAGCGAAAACACGGCTGAATGATTTACTTAATCAAGAAGAAAATCACAATACAGTTGGATCTTATAAATTGTAAGCAGATAAAGACTCAGCTACAGGTTATTCAATTAGTTCAGAAGTACGCAAGCAAGGAGACATGTGTTGGAAGATTCACAATAGAGAGAGAAACATTAACACTGAATCTAATGCACATTACAAATACATCTGAAAGTGAAACATGTCATATCGACACAATTAGAAAGAGTGTGGTACCAAATATCATATCAAAAATAGATAGATGGTTAGTTCATTCTCAGATGAGATATAATCGAATATTAGTCGGATCATGGATCCAAGTGATTGGATTACACCTGACAAAAAGTTTGGTGTTGAAGACATAAGTAAGATAGCCAGTCATTTTCAAACCCCCCCTGGAATATAAAAACTTCAGTAAAAATTCTGTCTCTGAAGAATGGAGAGAGTTGAAATCATTGAGAGACAGTAAGTACTTTGGAGTGAAATTAATGGAATTTTGGCGGAACATATAATCATGTACAATGAAAGTGTAAATGACAGTGCAGCTCAACTTGTCCAAGAAGGGACGGAACTATATAGAAAGATTCAGTAATGCCAAATCATTCACTCAAGTTTCTACAGAAAAGACACACCAAAGCTACATATAAAATCTGAAAAAAATCGGGCAAGGAATGGTGCCTGTTGGGTGTACAAATGGAACTGTTGACAATATGTCAAATCCATGATGCTACGGTTAGAGATCAGATTCTTATTGCAGCCAATGAGAAAGTATGGACAGTGGAGGAGGAGAAAATTACTGATCATGCAGTGAATAGCTATTTATAAACAAAAAAGAAAGAGAAAGGTAGACCAGTTAGAGGTTGACAGTGAAAGGCCAAACAAAAGAAGAGAAGGTTGCATATTTTGACATTTGTGAAGGTGAAGAGGGCCAGGTGTCTAATGATGATAGTAGCATACAGAAAGAAGTTGATGATAAGGCAGGGTTTACACTAGATCGGCTGCGGGTCCGTTGACCGGACCAATTCCCCCCGCCGATCATACTATGATCAGTCAGAAAAGCTGGTGGTTAAAATGTCGAGTACAATGCTGTATCGTAACGACACTCAGGATCCTTTGTTTCCAAATAATATAGGCATAATTATGTTGTATACTATGCCTACTATTACTGGCGACAACCTGATACTTTATAATCCCCTGACGAGAGGGGGAAACTAAGTTCAAATCCTAAACTTCGCCTATAAAATGTCGGACTCAAATTGTCGTGTTTGGTCTGAAATCACTGGCTTTTATTTCGAGCGATAAATGATGTAATTGCACGTGCATGACGTCACACGTCCGTATCATGGTTCTTTTCGAATATCGGGTTGTATAAAAAAAAATTGAGGTCAAGAGTCGCAGTCACTGTCAGGATTCGTGGATTTTGTGTTGTTTTGGGTTTGTATTTTTATGAAACCTCCGACCAGATGTAGTATTGTGTGTCCCGTGGGAATTTAGAGAATTGTAGTAGGAAAAAATACATATTTTCCACTTCAATTATTCAGTATTTTAGCAACCAGAATGCCACCAGAGAGCACCTAAAAATCAAAATTTTCCTAGGGGGAGACCCCCTCTATACGCACGTGCAGCAGACGCCTTTGGCGTCTGAGTTTCACTTTCTTTAAACTGGTATACCAGACCCACAAATTTTCCCCCAGCAGAAACCCTGGATAAGGATTCATCAGATAGTGACATGGATTGTGCAGATTCAGGGAAAGAGCACCCAGGAGATAAGAAACTTAACATTTCTAACTTTTCGGATGTGGAGGCATCTGATTCTGACCAAGTTTAACTGAGTGGGTCTTAATCAAATTTTAAAAGTTGAACCACCAGAATTTGAAAGACTAGACTAGTCTTTCAAATTCTGGTGGTTCAACTTTTAAAAGTATAAAAAATATAGAAATTACAAGAAAATTTTTTAACATTTTTATACTGTACCAATGACCCAGACATAGCTGAATAGTAAAAAGGCTGGAGGGCCAAGGACATAGAGCAAAATGGAATACGCTCAATAATATAAAATAGAGTCATCCCCTGTAGGGAAAAAGAAGTAATAGGCCTTACATGTATCTTTCTTATTTATGATAAATTAGAAAGATACAACACCTTCCAAAATTGAGCTTCATACATCCATGTACTCTATTAATATCCAATATAATCCTTATACTAATAATTTTTAAAGTAAGCCAATAAATAAAGTAAGTCTAGAGAATAGAGACTCTTATACTCGTAAAAGTGTCTGAGGATTGCATAATCATGTCCGTTGACATATGCAATAATCAAAAGCTATACTTTAAAAACTAAGACTTGAATGAATTTTAAAAACCTAAACTTCTCACTAAACAACCATCCCAATAACAGCTCAGAATTACTAACTCCGGAGGAGGTATCCCCTTGTTTTCACAGTAAAACAGGTGACCCAAGGGAACACCCTCCCCCCCCCCCTTTTTCTTGCCCTGGGTCAAATAGCCCAGAGCGAAGAGGGCAGCAGAACGGAGACACTGCCGAAACAGACAGCCTACCTAGTTATAGTAGCAACTGTTAAGTGAATGACATTCTGAGCAGTAGATAATAGACCTAACAATAGAGGCCTCCAGAAATGGACTCGATATTTCTGAGATAAAAATTCATGAATGTGGATGGCTGAGCGCAATGAGCGGCCTTCAAAAATCTATAATAGCGACACTATTAATGTAAGCCCAAGATGTAGAAGAACTCTTACTTCATGAGCCGAAATCTTAAGCACAACTGCTAAGTCAATGATATACCATAAGCAGTACCGATAGTTAATAGAATCCATTAACAATAGAATGGAGCGTAACGTCCTTCTACT
Organism: Pictodentalium vernedei; assembly: GCA_031216915.1. Classification (NCBI taxonomy): domain Eukaryota; kingdom Metazoa; phylum Mollusca; class Scaphopoda; order Dentaliida; family Dentaliidae; genus Pictodentalium; species Pictodentalium vernedei. Next base: position 543,046,103 of record CM062297.1, read on the forward strand.
AGGCATCAAAGACAGAAGAAGCTTACGCCCATAGTAATAAACAGATATCTGTTTATAAATACATAAACTCTACCCGGAAAGAGTAAAGGCCTATGCCCGTACGAAGACGGAAGGACCTTAAAAACAATAGGTTCCGGATATTAGGAGCCTAACTCTTATGCAAAAGTCCAACCTAAATAGTAACGGAAGTAGTGATTCCGAAACTACGAAAGTGAAAATCATCCATCGATAGTGCATGAAACTCACTGACTCTACAGTAAAAGAGAAACCAACAGAATTACTGTCTAAAAGGTCAGAATTTGAAAACTACTGTTTCCAGAGGCTCAAATGATTACTTAGCTAAATAAGAACCGAAGTTAAAATCCATATAGGAATTTAATCTAAAGATTCTAAGTCTATTTATCAAAAAGTTACTAACTGACTTAGATAAAGAGACATAAGACTCAATTGTAAACTATCGTAGAGTGCATAGGTATGAGGTAACATAAACCTATAACCTTAATAATAACAGGCTGCAGTAGATCTTGTGAAACAAGTATACTAAAAAATTGCAATGAGTAGTATGGAGGGATCAACAATATGAACATAATGATCCCTACACCAACGACGGAAGAGCCTCCACTTTAGCTGCATAGAATAGCGAAGAAGAGGATCTCCTATAGTAAGAAATCGCGTCCAAAGCTCGTCCAGTACAATGCTCACAATGCCACCAACGGAATACATGAAGGTTGCGACCTTGCGGGTTGTGATAAAGATGACACGATTTACCCAGTGAAAAAAGATCCTCACATTGAGGAAGATTTCACGTTAAGACCCACAGTAGACAAGAGAGTAAATTACCCATGACCTCTGTGAAGATAGAGATGCTATCAACAGAAATGTATTGTGGTTGTTTATCTTAGCAATACCTGCTGAAACAACAGCGCCGGAGGATACGCGTATCCTATCATTCCGTCCTATAGATCAATAGAGCGTTAACAACATTAGCTCAGAGATCTGGACAAGCCAACACATACGTTTGCAATTGATTAGCAAGCTGTGTCGTAAATAAATCATCATTGGGCGCTCCCATAGATAGCAAATCTGATTGAATACTTGTTTGTTGAGAGTCCATTCTGACAGCAACAAGCGAACCGTAAGTGAACGGGAGTCCGGTAAAACAATCAGACGACCCGGAATATGACGGACCAAAACAGAACTTGGTGTACTATAACCAACAGATGGATTCTTTCCATTAAATTGAATAACGGAAACGAAAGAGTGCCTCCCTGGTTCTGGAGATACGCCACTACTGTCGAATTAAAGGACAGGATTTGGGCATGCGTTTCTGAATAATGTTCATGCAATGACATAAAGCAAGCCTAAAAAACATTATTCCGCGGAAGAAAACTGGTTGCTAAGAGACTGCGGAACCCAAAGACCCTGGCACTTCGAATCCGTAGAGATCAGTATTATATCCCAATCTGTTTGACTGGCAACCGTCATAACAGCCACACTCGGGTCCGGCAACTGTGGTGGCACTCTCTGAGTCAACCACCGAATGTTTGCCCCAGTCTGAATCTCTTGTAACACTAGATAGACAAGAGAACGTGTAAATCGAGCAAATCATGGATTGCCGAAAAGTTGCCGTCGAAGAGAAGCTCCTCCGAGAACGAAGCGACTCTGAGAGAGTTCTTAACCTTACTATCCACGCGTGTGGATGTAGCTAGGGCTGCATCACGTCTAACCAACTCCAATCAGCCACTGAAGGGCGGAGTTATACGTGAACAAACTATTGCCCTCAAAAGAAATTACATTGAGAATAATATCCCATAAATCTTTTCTTGAAGACGTAATGATAACGCCTCAGTAAGGTGGATTACGTATGATAAAGCGTCTAAGTTAAGTCTACTATACATCATGTCGTTTCCAACATTGAAGTTGGAAAAGACATAAACGGCAAAAAAGAATATTTCCAGTCTTTAACCACACCGTCTAGATGCATATGAACTCTCGGTATGCCCTGCTCTGCCAAAATAAACTATTCGTATAAATGAAAAAACGGCAGAAATGAGCAACGCGGACAAGAAACTAAACTATCATGCTTGGTAGCAGGCTTGTATGTATATATAGCGTCGAAAAATAAAACACATGTTGTAATGACATTACTGGACTGCGTCGGTAAGTCAGGGACAATGTCCCTGAACCGATCGAAAAATCCGAGTCCAATGACGCTATAAGTCTCTTATCCAAGATCGCAGCAATGAAGTCCGAAATAACAATCACTGGAAGATAATGCCAAAAGATATGAAAGGCAGCTTCCGATACTACTAAAGGGAAAACTCAAAATCTTTCGAATCCCTTTCGCCATCCTGTCGGACCCTATAAAGTGTTCGGTCGTCCGTACCTGATGCAACCGCGGACCGCACCGACCCAGCGCCGTCGGATAATTTCTGATTCGACCAAGAAACTGTCAATTGCTGGGATGCTGCGAAACAACTGTGCTAACTCGGATAGCACGTCCGTCACTGAGGCCTGAGGAGAAGCGGTCCTACAATGCATTGCCGCTGGAAGCTCCGTGATCGTTACCCCGTGCATACTACCAATATGCGAGCGAACAGAGTGTATAGGCCTCGTGTCCCTTGGCTACCAGATGGCGCGACCTATTCGCCGTGGAATCACTGAATGACGAAACTGATCGGATACTTGAGGTCACGTAGCCAATGTGCGGTCGTGTGCCCTGCTGTGAGGATGAGGAAGCATTAAGGACAGTCTCTCGGACTGTCAATATAACGGAGCGTCCCGACCGACAGACATATGCTCCGAATGTAAAATATCTGAACCACAACATGCGGTCCCCTATGTTGTTGGACGAGAGAGGGACCTCTCTCGCTCAAAGCCCGGACGGACCTGGACAAGCCAGGAACCGGACTAACAGGCTTCCTCCGATCTGTCCTCAATCTGCCGTCACTGGGTGAGTACTAAAGTAATTAAAGTGCTCGCATCACCCAAATCTCCTTCCTAGACCGCAACGGACGAACCCGGCAGCCGAACCATTCGATGAATGTACGCTACACCGGGTGAGCTAGCGAATGTCACTCCGTAGGCGATAGACATATTCCATGAGCACTTATTGCCGCTAGCTCTTCATTAACTATGACGACAGAGGCACACTTTTGAAAGACATCTTCGTAACTTTGCGAACAAGAAACCAGAAATGCTTGGTTATAGCAAGCATAAAATAATAATATATATAGCGTCGTTCAATAATTCGAAAGTTGTGTGACATTATTGGACTATGTCGGAACTGAGGGACGATGTCCCTGAACCGAACCAAAAATTTCTAAGTCCACCGACGCTATCAGTTTCTTATCCGGCATCGCAGCATTCTGGTCCGACGAAAGAAGCTGTAGAAGACCAAGTCAGATGACATACACAACAGCATATGTTGTTCCGAAAGGGAAAGCTCGAAATCCTCCAAATCCCTTTCGGTATCCCGTCGGACCGGATGAAATTTTCGGACGTCCGTACCCGCTTCCGCGGAGCGTCCCGACCCAGCATCGTCGGATAAAAAATATGCGACAGATTCAGTTGATGCTGGGATGCTGCGATAAACTGTGCTATTTAGGAAAGCACGTCCGTTCCCGAGGCCTGTGCAGTAGCGGTCTTACAATGCATTGCCGCCGGAAGCTCCGTGTACGTTGACTCCCGCACACTTCCTATGCGAACGTCCGGAGTCTGCAGGCCTCGTGTCCCTGGCTACCGGATGGTGTGACCTGGTCGCCGATGAATCTCTGACTGGCGAAGCAGACTGGATATTCGTGGTCACGTAGCCAAGAGCGGTCGTGTGCGCAACTATGAGAATGAGGAAGCCTTATTGACAGTCTACTCCGGACTGACTATATGTCGGAGCGTCCCGAGCGACAGACGTATGCTCCGAATGCGAAACATTTTGTACCACAACATCTGGGGCCAGATGTTGTTGAACGAGAGAGGGGCCTCTCTCGCTTGCCGTCCGGATGGACCAGAACGAGCTATGAACCGGACTAAAAGGCTTCCTCCGTTCTCCCTCCGATCCGCCGTCACTGGGTGTGCATTAGGTTGATTTATAGTGCTCGCATCACCCCAAAATTCCTTCTAGACCGCAACGGACGAACCCGGCTGCCGAACCATTCGGTGAATGGACGCTACACCGGGCGAGCTAGCGGACGTCAAAGGCCGTCGAACCTACAAGGGTCCTCTTAGGCAATTGGCGTATTTACATGAGCACTTTTCCGCTAGCCCTTCATTAATTGTGACGACGGAGGCACACTGTTGGAAGACATCACAGATACATCACCCTAATCTTGATCGTCTGAAATAGAAATTGATAAAGTAGAGTGACCCTGCGGGGAAAGGACCAGAGTGTCCAATTCCCCAATAACATACCATGACATACGCTTCCCATATTGTCATCGAAATCATACGATACAGAACAGGAGTTAATGCGAGTACACTGACCACATATAGAATGATTATAAAGTCAGAGGAAGACTTCCTCTTATCACAATTGATCAATATCCTTTCAATGTGAAAAGAAAACAAGTCCTGGTACTCGCACTAACCCCTGGCAATCAAAATACATAATAATAATATGATCCATTAATATAGAAAAAATAATTGAAATCAAAATATTTTGAAAAAATATTTTTTCAGAACAGCCCAAGTTTCTGAAAAGTAACGTTGAGCCCCAATGGATCCCAAGCCTAAGTGTGGACAAAAATTTTAAAAATATTTTAAACAATTTATTCAACACTTACGAACAATAATAATGCATCTAGTTATGATTAAAATAACATCAAGATATTATTTTCCAGAAATCCCCCCCCTCACACAGAGGGCTGTTGTAAATGTAAACAATAAGTGTAAAAACACTAAAATAAGACTCCAGGCACCCAGGCCCAAAATCAGTTACCAAAAACACACTATCTGATGCAAAACAGAGACTTCCAGGGAAGAAACTGCAGAACATCAGATGGTAGATGCAGAACACAACGCCTAACCACCCATAGGTGAAGACGTAAACATGGGGAAAAGAACAGAATTCATTCTGTTATTCAGCTAAAACTCCCAAGAAAATTTAGTAATAATAATTACAAAAACTATGCCAAAAGCATGGGAGAATAGCAAGGGGGGACTTAAAGGACAGGGAGAGAGGAAAACACTTAAAAAACAGTGTAACTAAATAATCAGAATGACAACAAAATGGCTGCTGCCTCGAAAATAGGTAACTTAACATAATTTCATTAAAAAATTTTAAGTTACAGCCCTGATAATATTCTGTCACACATTTTTTCCTCTCCTCCTTCTCTATCCTCCATAGAATCACCATTTCACTAATATTTATGTGTCTGGCATCATTTAAACTGAGATTTACAAGCACAAAGATCAGTCAGATGTTAACTGATGAAGGGCCAAACTTAGAATGATTAATGGCGCCAATTTCGGAACGTCCTTGACACTGCGCATGCGCAGTAGAGGCGAAGTGTGGAGGGCCTTTCAGGACATGTTTTCTTTGGTTTTAGATGCAAATTTTGGGGATTGGGGGGCAAAATTTGTGTTTGGCCCTATATTTTAAGAGTTAGCACCAGCTATGTCTGGGTCATTGGTACAGTATAAAAATTTAAAGAATTTTGTTTTCAAATAACTATCAAGTAACAGTGAACCATAATATAATTTCCTCTTTAAGCTTTTATTAATGTCGTTCATTTACAGTTGGTCCCCTCGATCTTCACCCACATGTCTCATAAGAGAATTGAAATAAATGATTATAAATGGTACATGGCAAATGAATAAAAGGCAATTAGGTTGCAATTATTAATCTTTATTCATAACAAATCATCAAACAAGAGGAGGAGGGGGGCCATGTCCCGAGGCATATCCCCCAAGGTGCATACCGCCAAACAATGACAAGAGAAAAAATGATCTGTGATACTGTGAAAGCTATTCCCATCAACAATCTTCATTCCAAATTTCATTGAGAGCCGCTAAACCCAAACCAGAGATAAGAGGCGAACAGACAAAAAATTGCACCCCCCCCCCTGGGCTTCGATATGGGTCAATATGGTAAACCAGAGATAAGAGGCGAACAGACAAAAAATTGCACCCCCCCCCTGGGCTTCGATATGGGTCAATATGGTAAATACACTAGTAACTTACATTATTATTACTAAGAGCAAGTCTCTGATGTCCTCTTCGAATTCTTTTTTCAACATCTTGCACTAGCTGCTGTAAATAGCGGAAAAAATCTTCCTCATAACCCATTTTTTCAAAACTGCTACTCTGCTGATATCTGAAAAATTAGAATTAATGCATAAATGAAATTTAGCAACACCACTCACTTGGTAAGGAACTATGTGACTGCCATTTTAAAATGTTATACAGTGGAACCTTGTTAACTGAATGACCACTTTGCCAATTAAAATCATTCAATTAACAGGAATAATCAAGTAACAGGGACTGAGTCACTTTCGGGTATTCTAGAGATAAACTTAGCATGTATTCTATTATATCTTGTTTGACAGAGCTCTATGAGCTCTATCAAACAAGATATAATAGACTGGATGCCTGTATTGGACATACCAAGGCCAAAAAGGTCTATAAACAAGAGGCCCCAAGGGGCCTGAAAGCGTTCACTTGACACTGACAACTATCAACCGAGGGTCCTGATTTGAACAAACTTGCATCTGCCCCATCAAGAAAACCATAAAGCAAATACTAAAACATTCTGACCAGTGGATCTGAAAATTTTTTTTTTTTAAATATTCCTTATATTGAACTAAGTTATAATTCAGGCTCCCATAGGGAGCCCAAATATGAACCCACGGACCTGGCTTTATTTAAATTTGAATCTCACCTCCCTAACTATAGTGTATACCAAATATCAAAAGATTCTTACCGGTGGATGTAAAGAATGTTCCTCATATTGAACTAAGTTACAATTTGGTCTCCCACAGGGAGCCCAAATATGGACTCAAGAGACTTGGCTTGAACAAACTTGAATCACACCTCCCTAAGGAGGGAGGCAACATAATTTGTAGAAACATCAAAACTTTTCAAGTACCGGTAGATCAAGTGATTTCTTCTCGGGGATTTATTGGGAAAGTAAATAAAAACAGAACAAACAATCGGAAACTTTTCACTTCATTCATTCGGTATGTTCATTTTATTCATTTATGCTGATGATTAAAGTCGCCGTATTGAACAGCTATTTCATCTTTCCCATTTCCGAGGTACCCCCACCGTTCGTGTATAATAGTTTTATTAACCGATACAGTGTGTTTTTCAAAATTTCCACCCACATTTGCTGTCCACGTGTATTTTGGCCATTTTAGAAGTTTTCGGACACTGGTAAATTTAATTATTTTTTGGCATCCGAAAATTTAGAAGAAATACGGTAACACAATGCATTTGTGATAAATGTTTGAATGAGATACTATAATGGTTTCTGAACTCATCCATGATATTCTGGAGTAGAACTCACAGACCAAATTTGGTAAAAATCTGATAATGTATAAGTTATTGTGCTGACACAACCTGCAAGAACTCACAGACCAAATTTGATAAAAAGAGGCCCCAGGGGGCCTGAGGGCGCTCACCTGACAAGGTAGACTAAATATCAACCCAGGGAATTGATTTCAACAAGTTGCATCTGCCCCTCCTAAGAAAAGCTTACACCAAATAACCAAAGATTCTGACTGGTGGATCTAAAAACAAGAGGCCCCACGGGGCCTGAAGCGCTCATTTTGTACAGAACACAATTTAAACAGAGTCCAATGAGTCTACATTAAGCAAGCCATCTCCATAGGCTACACTGTCAATCCTTGAGTCCCTCAGGAGTGACAAAAATAATCTGGGCATCATGCCTTTTCTTCAGTTGATCATAAGTAAAATGTAGAGCTCCCCTATGAAGCCCCTTGATACAACCTATGTGGATTAATCTTAGTACCTCTAGAAGGTACTGAATACAAAATTTTTAATTCTTCAGCAAAATGGCCAATTCCGGCTCCCATAGAGAGCCCAAATATTAACCCAGGCTCTTGATTTGAACACAGTTAAGGCTATAAAAAAAAGAACCTCTGTTTCTCAGGCCCGCGCGCATGGTCATTTTTGGTGCGCATGAAACCTATTTATGACACCAAAAAAATCTTCAAAAAAATTTGAGATATTGTGCTCATTTCGGTAAATCGATATTGATGCATTCGTAAATTTTAAATTAACACACTTCAAGCTTTTTCTACATCATACCTTAATAAAGTGGGTGGGTTTTAGCAATATTCACGACAGAAAGTGTTTTATTCTGTAAAAGGTAAGTCATAATGACAGCAAGAAGGAAGGTGTCTTTCAGTCTGACAACAAACAGTCACAAAGGGGAATGGTCGATTCGCACCACGTTTGATTCGCACCAACTCTCAGAAAGTCTGCAAAGTCAGGTGCTATGTTGAATGGAACACAGTCTCCTGGCATTTATTTTTAGTAACATTTGTATTGTAAATGGCCGTCATTGGGAATTTGTGTACTGTTATTTGAAACCGTTTCGAGTTTCCCAGTTAATTTAAATAAATGCATTTGAGATGCAGGATAATTGGATAACTAATAGTAACCGTTGCTTGATATAAAAGTAACAGTCATAGTTGAAAATAAATTGCATATAGGCAGGTATGTGTGGTCGAATTGGTTAATAAAAACGCGCAAACATTCGTTTTGTATTTCATTTTCAGATTTAAAAAAATTATGATTTATGGATGAACTGCCCGTTCAAATGGGTTGTGATAATTTTGAATATAATGGGGAAAAATTGCGATTCATGATTTTATTAGGCAAGTTGTGAAAGGATTTTTTGGGGGGAAGGGGGGGGGGGGGGGGGGGGGGGGGGGTAAAATAAATCTCTGAAAGTTGGCACTTTGACATTTGATTTGTCCCAAAGACGTTTCAACCCGAGACGTTTCACCCACGAGGCGTTTCGTGACTTTCGTCCTGTATTATAATTTTCACGTTTCACTGAAAAAACAAACATTCAAACCCCACTTCATTTACGACTCAACACCCCTGTGGTGAATAACCAATATATTTGCGAAATTTTGCGTGGTCCACCAGGCGTTTCAGTGGGGGTCAAATTACCACAAACAACCTTTCGGGGAGAAAATAAAAAGAAAAAAAAAACCCGCCCGCCCGCATGCTTTTTTGGAAAAAATGGCCTGAGAAACAGACAATCAACTTTGTATGGCCTAAATCTGACTTCCCTAGAGATGTTGTGTACCAAATATGAAAGCATTCTGACTGTTGGATCTGAAGAAGAGAAATTGTAAAGAAATTTCTCCGAATTGCACTACCATTGCGAGCCCAAATATTGACCTATGGATCCAATTTGAACAAACTTGAATCTGACCCCCCTAGAGATGTTGTATACCAAATGTGAAAGCATTCTGACAAGTGAATCTGAAGAAGAAGATTTTTGAAGAAATTCCCTCATATTGTACTAAGTTAAATTTCATGTTCCCATATGGAGCCCAAATATTAACCTAGGCACTCGAATTGAACAACCTGGAATCTGACCCCCCTAGAGATGTTGTATACCAAATATAAAAGTATTCCGACTGGTGGATCTGAAGAAGAAGATTTTAAAAGAAATTTTCTCATATTGCACTAAGTAAAAATTTGGGCTACCATAGTGAGCCCAAATATATACCTAGGGATCTGATTTGAACAAATTTGAATCTGACCCCCATAGAGATGTTGCATACCAAATATCAAAGCATTCTGACTGATGGATCTGAAGAAGAAGATTTTTTTAAATTACCCTCCATATTGAACAAAGATAAAATTTGGGCTTCCGTAGGAAGCCCAAATGTTAACCTAGGGACTTGGTTTGAACAATCTAGAATCTGACCCTCATAACAAAGATGTATACCAAACATTAAAAGATTCTAACCGGTGGTTCTGAAGAAGAAGATTTTTAAAGAATATTCCCCATATTACCCTATGTTAAAACTTCGGGCTCCTGTAGAGAGCCCAAATATGAACCAATGAGCTTTATTTCAACAAACTTTTATCTGACCCCCCTATGAATGCTGTATACCAAATATCAAAAGATTCTGATGATTGGTTCTGGAGAAAAGATTTTTTTTAATTTTTGCAAATATGCTGACTCAGCATTTTTTCGATGCCCATTACAGAACACCCTAACATAACCGATGGCAATTTTTTTTTACCATTCAATTCTACTGGTCATAAGGATACTTCATACCAAATAAAAGCTCTCTGTTCCGTGGGGTTTGGGAAATATGGGCGTTTGAAAATATTTCTATTTTTAGCTCCCAGGGTTCCCATGGGGATGCGGGAATTTTTTTTTTTGCATGGGTCATGTACTTATGACCCAATAATACCACAAACCAAATTTGGTTCATACCGCACCATCGGTTCAGAAAATAGAAATTTTGGGCGGGGCCAAAAATCTTACCCCTCCTATTACAAAGCCAAATATTATTTCACGAACTACATTTGAACAAACTTGATTCTACACCTCATATGGAAGCTCCATAGCAAATATCAAGTCATTGTACACACTGGTTCTTGAGAAGAAGATTTTTAAAATATTTGGGTGCATTTTCCCCCACTCCCTCCCTATGGGGCTGGGCATGCTGAGTTGAACAAAAATGAAATGCCCCTTTGGGACCATCACTCACACAAACTTTCACTTGAATTGGCCCAGTGGCTTTGGAGGAGAAGACCAAAACATGGTGTTGACGGACGACGGACGACAGACGACGGACGGGAAGCGATGAGATTAGATCAGCTTGACTTTGTCAAGATGAGCTAAAAACAAGAGGCCCCACTGGGCCTGAAGCGCTCATCTTGAACAAAACACAATTTAAACAGAGTCCAAGAATGAGTCCACATTAAGCAAGCCATCTCCATAGGCTACACTGTCAATCCTTGAGTCTCTCAGGAGTGACAAAAATAATCTGGGCATCATGCCTTTTCTTCAGTTGATCATTAAGTAAATGTAGAGCTCCCCTATGAAGCCCCTTGATACAACCTATGTGGATTAATCTTAGTTACACACCTCTAGAGGGTACTGAATACAAAATTTTTAATTCTTCAGCAAAATGGCCAAATCTAGCTCCCATAGAGAGCCCAAATATTAACCCAGGCTCTTGATTTGAACACAGTTGAATCTGACTTCCCTAGAGATGTTGTGTACCGAATATGAAAGCATTCTGACTGTTGGATCTGAAGAAGAGAAATTGTAAAGAAATTTCTTCGAATTGCCCTAAGTTCAAATTTGGGCCACCATAGCGAGCCAAAATATTAACCTATGGATCCGATTTGAACAAACTTGAATCTGACCCCCCTAGAGATGTTGTATACCAAATGTGAAAGCATTCTGACGAGTGGATCTGAAGAAGAAGATTTTTGAAGAAATTCTCTCATATTGTACTAAGTTAAATTTCATGTTCCCATATGGAACCCAAATATTAACCAAGGCACTCGAATTGAACAACCTGGAATCTGACCCCCCTACAGATGTTGTATACCAAATATAAAAGCATTCCGACTGGTGGGTCTGAAGAAGATTTATAAAGAAATTTCCTCATATTGCACTAAGTAAAAATTTGGGCTACCATAGTGAACCCAAATATATACCTAGGGATCTGATTTGAACAAACTTGAATCTGACCCCCTTAGAGATGTTGCATACCTAATACCAAAGCATTCTGACTGGTGGATCTGAAGAAGAAGATTTTTTTAAATTTCCCTCCATATTGAACAAAGATCAAATTTGGGCTTCCGTAGGAAGCCTAAATATTAACCTAGGGACTTGGTTTGAACAATCTTGAATCTGACCCTCATAACAATGATGTATACCAAACATTAAAAGATTCTGACTGGTGGTTCTGAAGAAGAAGATTTTTTAAAAATATTCCCCATATTACCTTATGTTAAAACTTCAGGCTCCTGTAGAGAGCCCAAATATGAACCAATGAGCATTATTTCAACATACTTTTATCTGACCCGCCTATGAATGCTGTATACCAAATATCAAAAGATTCTGATGATTGGTTCTGGAGAAAAGATTTTTTAAAATTTTTGCAAATATGCTGACTCAGCATTTTTTCGATGCCCATTACAGAACACCCTAACATAACCGATGGCAATTTTTTTTTACCATTCAATTCTACTGGTCCTAAGGATACTTCATATCAAATAACAGCTCTCTGTTCCATGTGGTTTGGGAAAAATGGGCGTTTGAAAATATTTCTATTTTTAGTTCCCAGGGTTCCCATGGGGATGCAGGAATTTTTTTTTTGTACTTATGACCCAATAATACCACAAACCAAATTTGGTTCACACCGGACCATTGGTTCAGAAAATAGAAATTTTGGGCTGGGCCAAAAATCTTACCCCTCCCATTACAAAGCCAAATATTGCTTCACGAACTTTGTTTGAACTAACTTGATTCTACACCTCATATGGAAGCTCCATAGCAAATATCAAGTCATTGTACACACTGGTTCTTGAGAAGAAGATTTTAAAAATATTTTGGAGCATTTTCCCTCACTCCCTCCCTATGGGGCTGGGCATGTTGAGTTGAACAAAAATGAAATGCCCCTTTGAGACCATCACCCACACAAACTTTCACTTGAATTGGCCCAGTGACTTTGGAGGAGAAGACCAAAACATGGTGTTGACGGACGACGGACAACGGATGGAGAGCGATGAGATTTTGACCTAAGTTACAACTCGAGCTTCCACAGTGAGCCCAAATATTGACCTAGGGACATGGCTTGAACAAACTTGAATCTTACCCCCCTAAGGATGCTGCATACCAAATATCAAAAGCATTCTGATTGCTAGATCTGAAGAAGAAGATTTTTAAAGAAAATTCCTCATTTTGAACTAAGTTATCATTTGGGCATCCACAGTGAGCCCAAATATGAACCCAGGGACTTGGCTTGAACAAACTTGAATCTCACCCCCTAAGGATATTGCATGCCAAATATCAAAACATTTCGACTGCTGAATCGGAAGAAGATTTTTAAAGAAAAATTCCTCATATTGAACTAAGTTATAATTCGGGCTTCCACAACAAGGAGCCCAAATATTAACCCAGGGACTTGGCTTTAACAAACTTGAATCTCACCCACCTAAGCATGGTGCATACCCAATATCAAAAGATTCTGCCTGCTGGATCTTGAGAAGAAGATTTTTTAAGAATTTTGCCCGAAATGCACTAAGTTCGAATTCGAGCTTCTATAGTGAGCCCAAATATGAATCCAGGGGGCCAATTTGAACAAACTTGAATCAGATCCACCCCAAAATGTTACATACCAAATATCAGAAGATTCTGCCTGCTGGATCTGGAGAAGAAGATTTTTTTAAGAAATTTGCCTGCAATGTACTAAGTTCGAAATCGGGCTCCTATACTGAGCCCAAATATGAACCCAGGGGGACAATTTGAACAAACTTGAATCAGATCCACCCTACAATTTTGCATACCAAATATCAAAAGATTCTGCCTGCTGGATCTGGAGAAGAAAATTTAATTGCCTACAGTGTTAAAAAGTGCTGACTCAGCACTTTTTCAAAGTTCCGAAACTGTACCCTATGATCAAACCGATGGAAATTTTTTTTTACCAATCCTTTCTGTTGGTCCTAAGGAAGCTTCACACCAAATAAAAATTCTCGGTGCTGTGCAGTTTTGGAGATATGGGCGTTTTAATTTTTTTCTATTTTTAGCTCCTGCGGTTCCCACGGGGCTGCAGGAAAATTTTTTTGGCATAAATCAAGTACTTATAACCCAATAATACTTCATATTAAATTGGGTTCAAATCGGCCTCTGGGTTCAGAAAATAGAAATTTTGGGCGGGGCAAAAATTCTTGCCCCTCTCAGAACAAAGGCAAATATTGCCTGTCAAACTTCTCTTGAACAAACTTGAGTGTACACCTCAAATGGAAGTTGCATACCAAATATCAAGTCTCTGCTATGGCTGGTTCATGAGAAGATTTTTAAAAATTTTGTGCATTTTGGCCCCACCCCACTCCACAATATGAGCTGAAATCCAATTTGAAGAATAAGCCAAATGCCCTATATAACCACTACTTACAAGAAATTCAATTAAAATGTGGCCAGTGGTTTAGGAGAAAGAGGTTCAAACACCACCTTCACGCAGGAAAACGGATGACAGATGAAGAGTGATAAGAAAAGCTCACCCTGACTTTCAGTCAGGTGAGCTAACAAGAGGAACCATGGGGCCTGAAGCTCGCACCTTGAACAGAAACCAATACAAAGTTCAAGAATGAATCTACATTAAGCAATCAATCAAAAATCTTGCCCCTCCCATTACAAAGGCAAATATTGCCCCACAAACTTCGTTTGAACAAACTTGATTCTACATCCTGAGATATTGTATACCAAATATGAAAGCATTCTAACTGGTGGATCAGAAGATGATTTTTTTTTTAATTTCCTCATATTGCATGGGAGGCCCAAATATTAATCCAGTAACTCGATTTGAACAAACTTGAATTTGACCCCCTAGAAATGTTGTATACCAAATATTAAAGCATTCTGACTGGTGGATCTGAAGAAGAAAATTTTTACCGAAATTTCCACATATTGCACCAAGTTAAAATTTGGGCTACTATAGGGAGCCCAAATATTAACCTAGGAATCCAATTTGAACAAACTTGAATCTGACCCCCCTAGAGATGTTGTATACCAAATATGAAAGCATTCTGACTGGTGGATCTGAAGAAGATTTTTAAACATTATCCCCCATATTGCACTTAGTTAAAATTTGGGCTTCCACAGGGAGCCCAAATATTAACCTAAGGACTTGGTTTGAACAATCTTGAATCTGACCCTCATAACAATGATGTATGCCAAACATTCAAGATTATTCCCCATATAGCCCTAAGTTAAAAATTTGGGCTCCTGAATTGAGCTCAAATATGAACCAAGGGACTTGGTTTTAACAAACTTGTATCAGACCCCCCTATGGATGCTGTATACCAAATATCAAAAGATTCTGACCATTGGTTCTGGAGAAAATTTAAAAAATTTTGTTTGCAAATATGCATACGCAGCATTTTTTCGATGCCCTCCACCCCTGCAGAACACCCGGACATAACCGATGCCAATTTATTTTTACCATTTAATTCTACTGGTCCTAAGGATGCTTCATACCAAATAAAAGTTCTCTGTTCTGTGTGGTTTGGAAAATATGGGTGTTTGAAAATATTTCTATTTTTAACTCCTGGGGTTTTCATGGGGACACAGGAAATTTTTCCTTTTTTGCATGAGTCAAGTACTAATGACCCAATAATACCACATACCCAATTTGGTTCAAATCAGACAACCAGTTCAGAAAATAAAAATTTGGGGCGGAGCCAAAAATCTTGCCCCTCCCATTACAAAAGCAAATATTGCTCCACACACTTCGTTTGAACAAATTTGATTCTACACCTCAAAAGGAAGCTCCATACCAAATATCAAGTCATTGTACCCACTGGTTCATGAGAAGATTTTAAAAATATTTTGGAGCATTTTCCCCCACCCCTTCCTATGGGGCTGGGTTTGTTGAGTTGAACAACAAGAGGCCCCACAGGACCTGAAGCACTCACCTTGAACAGAACATGATATAAACAGAGCCCAAGAATGAATCTGCATGAAGCAATCCATCTCCATTGGATACATTGTCAATCCTTGAGCCCCTCAGGAGTGACAATGAAAGTGTCAATGACACTGTAGCTCAACTTGTCAAGACATGTACATGTATAGTATGTGACACAGCAATGACAAACATCTAGGTAATGCCCTGATAACAAATGTACATATAAAGTATTGTAACGGTTTGTACATAAATACTGGCCGTAGCCTGTAACAAATGTATAGATAAAGTATTGTTTTGTTAAGGTGGGTGACAGTCAGATGCTAAATAGAAAAGAAATCATTGAGTCCCAGACTGGGTCTAACTGAACCCCAAAATATTTGTTCTCATAGCACAGTGATAACAAAGGCACCCCAAAACACACTCATTCCTGTCACAAGGTGAAAACAAAGGTACCCAAGAAGTTTCGTGAAGATCAGTTCATAAATACGAGCTGTATAGAAGTTGTGACAAACAAGAGGCCCCAAGGGGCCTGAGGGCACTCACCAGACATGGTAGCCTAAATATCAATCCAGAGAATTGATTTCAACAAGTTGCATCTGCTCCTCCTAAGAAAAGCTAAAACCAAATATCCAAAGATTCTGACCAGTGGATCTAAAAAAAAAGAAGATTTTTAAAGAATATTCCTCATATTGAACTAAGTTATAATTCGGGCTCCCACAGGGAGCCCATATATAAACCCAGGGACTTGGCTTTAACAAACTTGAATCTCACCCCCCCCTAAGGATGCTGCACACCAAATATCAAAACATTCCGACTGCTGGATCTGAAGAAGATTTTTAAAGAAAATTCCTCATTTTGAACTAAGTTACAATTCAAGCTCCCACAGTGAGTCCAGATATGGACCGAGGGACATGGCTTGAACAAACTTGAATCTCACCCCCTCTAAGGATGCTGCATATCAAATATCAAAACATTCCAACTGCTGGATCTGAAGAAGATTTTTAAAGAAAATTCCTCATTTTGAACTAAGTTATAATTCGAGCTACCACAGTGAGCCCAAATATGAACCCAGGGACTTGGCTTGAACAAACTTGAATCTCACCCCCTAAGCATGGTGCATACCCAATATCAAAAGATTCTGCCTGCTGGATCTTGAGAAGAAGATTTTCAAAGAAATTTGCCTGAAATGCACTAAGTTCGAATTCGAGCTTCTATAGTGAGCCCAAATATGAATCTAGGGAGTCGATTTGAACAAACTTGAATCAGATCCAACCCACAATGTTGCATACCAAATATCAAAAGATTCTGCCTGCTGAATCTGGAGAATAAGATTTTTCAAGAAATTTGCCTGAAATGCTCTAAGTTCGAATTCAAGCTTCTATAGTGAGCCCAAATATGAATCCAGGGGGCCGATTTGAACAAACTTGAATCTGATCCACCACACAATGTTGCATACCAAATATCAAAAGATTCTGCCTGCTGGATCTGGAGAAGATTTTTTAAGAAATTTGCCTGAAATGCACTAAGTTCGAATTCAAGCTTCTACACTGAGCCCAAATATAAACCCAGGGGGCCGATTTGAACAAACTTGAATCAAATCCACCCCACAATGTTGCATGCCAGATATCAAAAGATTCTGCCTGCTCGATCTGGAGAAGAAGATTTTTGAGGAAATTTGCCTGAAATGCACTAAGTTCGAATTCGGGCTTCTATACTGCGCCCAAATATGAATCCAGGGAACCGATTTGAACAAACTTCAATCAGATCCACCCCACAATGTTGCATACCAAATATCAAAAGATTCTGCCTGCTAGATCTGGAGAAGAAGATTTTTTAAGAAATTTGCCTGAAATGCACTAAGTTCGAAATCGGGCTCCTATACTGAGCCCAAATATGAACCCAGGGGGGGGGCCGATTTGAACAAACTTGAATCAGATCCACACTACAATGTTGCATACCAAATATCAGAAGATTCTGCCTGCTGGATCTGGAGAAGAAGATTTTTTAATCTTTTTCCCATTGCCTACAGTGTTAAAAAGTGCTGACTCAGCACTTTTTCAAAGTCCTGAAAAAAGTACCTTGTGATCAAACCGATAGGGATTTTTTTTAACCATTCTATTCTACTGGATAAATGTAAGCTTTATACAAAATAAGAATTCTCTGTGCCGTGTAGTTTTGGAGATATGGCAGTTTTAAGGTTTTTCCTATTTTTAGCTCCAGAGGTTCCCACAGGGCAATGAGAAAATTTTTTTTGCATCAATCAACTACTTATGACCCATTATTATCTCATATCAAATTTGGTTCAAACCGACCTGACGGTTCTGAAAACAGAAATTTTAGGCGTGGCCAAAATTTTTGCCCCTCCCATAACGAAGGCAAATAATGCCCAACAAACTTCTCTTGAACACACTTGATTCCAAACCTCAAAAGGACTCTGTATACCACATATCAAGTCTCTGCTACTGGTGGTTCATTAGAAGAAGATTTTCAAAAAATTTGGCCATTTTTCCCCACACCTCTGCTCAATACGAGCCGAAACCTATTTTGGATAAAAATCAAAATGCCCCTATACAACCACTACTTACATAAAATTTAATTAAAATGTGGCCAGTGGTTTAGGAGAAAGAGGCTCAAACACCACCTTCATGCAGGACGACGGACGACAGACGACGGACGAAAAGTGATAAGAAAAGCTCACCCTGACTTTCAGTCAGGTGAGCTAAAAACTGATTGGACCTAATTTTGGTACAAAATGGCCACTGGCAGCCATCTTGAATTTTGGACCGCACTCAGAAACACTCGTTCTCGTCCCAAGGTGATAACAAAGGTACCCAAGAAGTTTCGTGAAGATCAGTTGATAAATACAGCCTCTAGCCCGAGCCGTATTGACATGTGCACTTACAGTGTATAAGTAGCACTAAATAAATCAAAATTCATCTAATTTGCATAATTTCTGCACGAGAAAAAAACCCGTACTATATGTGATGTATTCCATTTTACTAAACATTCATACAAAAATTTATTCAAATCAGAACTTTCATACAGAAGTTCTGTACAAAAGACTGATTGCACTAATTTTGGTACACAATGGTTGCTGGTGGCCATCTTGAATTTTGGACCACACCCAAAAACACTCCTTCTCATCCCACGGTGATAACAAAGGTACCCAAGACAATTCGTAAAGATCAGTTCATAAATACGGTCTCTAGCCTGAGCCGTATAGAAGTTGTGTACAAAAAAAACTGATTAGACCTAATTTCGGTATGAAATGGCCACTGGCAGCCATCCTGAATTTTTGACCGCACTCAGAAACACTCGTTCTCATCCCAAGGTTATAACAGAGGTACCCAAGAAGTTTCGTGAAGATCGGTTGATAAATACAGCCTCTAGCCCGAGTCGTATTGACATGTGCACTTACTGTGTGTAAGTAGCACTGAAAAAATCAAAGTTCATCTAATTTGCATAATTTCTGCACGAGAAAAAAACCTGTATTATATGTGATGTATCCCATGGTACTAAACATTCACACAAAAAATTATTCAAGTCAGCACTTTCATATGGAAGTTCTGTGCAAAAATCTGATTGCACCTAATTTTGTACAAAATGGCTGCCATCGGCCATCTTGAATTTCGGACCGCACCCAAAAACACTCGTTTTCGTCCCACGGTGATACCAAAGGTACCCAAGAAGTTTCGTAAAGATCAGTTTATAAATACGGCCTCTAGCCCGAGCCGTATTGGCATTTACACTTACAGTGCTAAAAGTTAACACTAAATACATCAAAGTTAGTCTAATTTGCATAATTTACGTACGAGAAAAAAACCTGTGTTATATGTGATGTATCCCATGGTACTAAACATTCATACCAAAAAATTATTCAAATCAGCGCTTTCATATGGAAGTTCTGTACAAAAAACAGATTTCTGCATCGTCGGTACAAAATGGCGGCTGGCGGCCAACTTGAAATTCGGATCGGACCCCAAAACACTCGTTCTCGTCCGACAGTCACAACAAAGGTACCCAAGAAGTTTCGTAAAGATCGGTTCATAAATACGGCCTCTAGCCCGAGCTGTATTGAATTGTTGACAGACAGACGGACAGATGGCCAGACGGATGATGGACAACTGGCCATGGCACAAGCTCAAATTTGGCTTCGCCAAAGTTGAGCTAAAAATAGTCCTAGCATTATGACTTTTCTTGAGTTGATCATAATGTAAAATGTGGCGCTCCCCTATGAAGCCCCTTGATACAACCTAGGTGGATTAATCTTAGTTACACACCTCTAGAGGGTACTGAATACAAAATTTCTAATTTTTCCGCTGCATGGCCAATTCCAAAAGTTCCTCATATTACACCAAGTTAATTGCACCAAGTTAAAATTTGGGCTACCATAGGGAGCCCAAATATTAACATAGGCACTAATTTTGTACAAAGTTGAATCTAGCCTCCCTAGAGAAGTTGTATACTAAATATGAAAGCATTCTGACTGGTGGATCTGAAGAAGAAAATTTTTAAAGAAATTTCCTCATATTGCACTAAATTAAAAATCGAGCTACCATAGGGAGCCCAAATATTAACCCAGGGAATCAATTTGAACAAACTTGAATCTGACTCCCCTAGAGATGTTGTAAACCAAATATGAAAGGATTCTGACAGGTGAATCTGAAGAAGAAGAATTTTGAAGAAATTCCCTCATATTGTACTAAGTTAAATTTCAGGTTCCCATATGGAGCCCAAATATTAACCAAGGCACTCAAATTGAACAAACTTGAATCTGACCCCCTAAAGATGTTGTATACCAAATATGAAAGCATTCCGACTGGTGGATCTGAAGAAGATTTTTAAAGAAATTTGCTATGGTAAACTTGGGCTACCATAGCAAGTCCAAATATTCACCTAGGGACTTGGTTTGAACAATCTTGAATCTGACCCTCATAACAATGATGTATACCAAAAATTAAAAGATTCCGACTGGTGGTTCTGAAGAAGATTTTTAAAGAATATTGCCCTAAGTTAAAAATTTGGGCTCCTGTATTGAGCCCAAATATGAACCAAGAAGCTTCATTTTAACAAACTTGTATCTGACCCACTGTGGATGCTGGATGCTGTATACCAAATATCAAAAGATTCTGACCATTGGTTCTGGAGAAAAATTTTTAAGACTCCGCAATTTTTTTACAGAACACCCTGACACAACCGATAGCAATTTTTTTTTTTTAACCATTCAATTCTACTGGTCCAAAGGATGCTTCATACCCAATAACAGCTCTCTGTCCTGTGTGGTTTGGGAAATATGGGAATTTAAAAATATTTCTATTTTTAGCTGCTGGGGTTCCCATGGGGACACGAAAAAATTTTTTGGCATGAGTCAAGTATTAATGACTCAATAATACCACATACCTAATTTTTGTTCAAATTGGATCAGTTCAGAAAATAGAAATTTTGGGTGGGGCCAAAAATGTTGCCCCTCCCATTACAAAGCCAAATATTATTCCATGAACTTTGAGCAAACTTGATTCTAAATATCAAGTCATTGTAACCACTGGTCATGAGAAGATTTTTTTCAATTTTGAAGGATTTTCCCCTACCTCCTCTCTAAGGGCTGGGCAAGTTGATTTGAATAAAAAGAAATTGCGATGTCAGAACAAGCAATCACCTCAAATTTAACAAAAATTGGTTCAGCAGTTTAGGAGGGGCAGATGCAAACACCATGTCCATGGCCAACGGACGTTGTGTGATCACTACAGCTCATCCTCACTTTCAGCCAGGTGAGCTAAAAATGTGATGGAAAAATAAGCAACCACCTCAAATTTAACTGAAATCTGTTTATTGGTTTTGGAGAAGGTGCAAACACCATGTTCATGGACGACAGACGGTGTGCGATCACTATAACTCACCCTGACTTTCAGTCAGGTGAGTAGTGTTGAAACGATTTTTTGACTAGTCGATGCTGACGCGATTAGGACTAAACAAATCTATTAACCGATTAGTGAATCACTCGTCAATTATCCGCCTGAGTGTATTCTCTAAAGCCTTGAAGTTTCCACTTTGTGTTCCTTTCAGAAAATGCTGTCGATTTGAGAAGCACTATCGCACTCGCACTTCTGCGCTCTTCTAAACTGGAAACAAGAAGCTCTCTTTTTCACAGTTATCTAATTTTCCAGAAAATAGATTAAATTACCGGGCAAAGTTTTGAGATTCCATAACACTGACTAAAACACACAAATGAGTTGTGAACAGTATACCTGCAAACTGTTGTGTCATTTTAATTAATGCTGACAGAGAAAGTACATTTACAGTACTTAACAGAAGTTAATGCTTTTTCAACACATTCTTGTTTTGGGTAAATGTTGCAGTAATAAGATTGGTCAGAAAACAAAACATCACAATGATATTTACAACTGAATGAAGTTTTACAACTTGCATTATGTAGTGCACATACTGACCAAACAAATCACACCGTTGGGTCATGTGATGTATTTAATATTCAATGAGGCTATTGTTTATAGTTTGTCCAGCTTTTCATTGGAGGTTGATTAAGTCATGCAGGTCATGGAACAATTGTGTCATCAGAGTACATTTCTTCAGTGACCTGTTTTCTGCTTTCAAAGTTTTTTAGCACAATAACAAAGTGCAGAACTTTCTTATTAGACCACAATAAACAAGGGAATTTGGGGGGAAAGTTTGATTTAGCTTTATTTCCATTCGATAAATACTTTTCCTTTGTGACAGTTCACACCTTTGAACACCGCTGCCATATGCAATTCCATCAAGTACCGTTATGCTGTCTTTTATTAGAATGATGAAGAACAGATCATACCCAGCACACCTTCGTGTCAAAACCTTTCTTATAAATATAAAAATAAAAATATTGTAACAGAGTGGAGCATGCATTTATGGTGTTAGTGCTTCTTAGACTCATGCTACATATTATTTGTATATGGCGCAGCAGGTTATGGAACAATCGCGTCATCAGAGTACACTTCTTCAGTGACCTGTTTTCTGCTTTCAAAGTTTTTTAGCTCAATAACAAAGTGCTAAAATTTCTTATTAGGCCACAACATACAAGGGGATTTTCGGGGAAAGTTCGATTTTGCTTTAGAATATTTGACGGAACCGAAAACTCTGGGCCCACTCCTCAATTTCCCTTAGGAAATAGGTACACCAAAGATTTATTATTAGACCAATTTATTTCTTGCAGCATCGGTTGTTTGGTTGTAAAGACATGGAGACATTGACTTCCGTAATGTCTCCCATTCCAGCCAATGAATTTAGTTAAAACCAGTTTTGTGGACTTTATTTAGTTTAGCACCTGACATTGCATAACCGACTAGTCGATGTATCATCGACTACTACTCAGCAATTAGTCGATTTGTACAAATCCAAATGGCATTAATCGCTTCAACACTACAGGTGAGCTAATAATGTGCTGCACTCTCATACTGGTAAAGGTGAGCAATAAAAAGTATTAATTTTGAAATCAGTGGATGGTTAAGAGGGTTGGCAAGAGTTAGTGGAGGCAAATTTAAAAGTCTGTAAAATCAAACTACTTTAACCCTTTTCCTGACACAACTAGGAGATGACGCTTGGAACTAGAGGCTCTACAGAGCCTGTAATCGCTCACCTGGAACTACATATAAAAATGTGATTTACCATAGGCTTTCCATGGTAACTATGAGCTGCAATTGTGGCCATGTTTGCAACATTACATCAACATTACATGAGGATCATTGAGAGAAGGTTACCCAGTCTTCAATGACGTAAAGTTTCAAAACATTTGAATCCACCAAACAGAATCATAGAATATCTCTGGTGGCCATATTATCCAACCAACAGGAACAAAAAGAGAATCGTTTGTAGAGGCCCCGTAAAACCCATTCTTGCCAAGTTTTTGGTTCCTGTCGGCTCAGTAGTTCCAGAGAGAAGATGAAAATGTGATTTCCCATAGGGGTTTTCTATAGTAACTATAAACCGCAATTGTGGCCATGTTTGCAAAACGATCAACATTAAATGAGGATTGTTGGTAGAGGGTGTCCCAGCCATCAACCATGCAAAATTTCAAAACATTTGGCCCTGTGGTTTCAGAGGAGAAGAGATTTCAAAATTGACCAATCAGAATCAAAGAATGCCGCTGGCGGGCACGTTTTTCACCCGACAGGAATAAAATGAGTAACAGTTGTAGAGAACCTCTCATAGACCATACCTGCCAAGTCTGGTTCACATTGACTCAGTACTTTCAGTGAAGAAAATGTGATTTTCCTGTAGGGTTTCTATAGTAACTATAAGCCACAAATGCTGCCATAATTGCAACCTGATGAAGATTAAATGAGGATCATTGGTAGAGGGGGTTACAGTCATCAGTCACATTAAGTTTTTCAAACCATTTGGTCTTGTAGTTTCAAAGAGGATTTTCTAGAAAATGCACACATTTATTTGAATTCTGTTTCAACAAAAAAAATCAGTAAAAAAGGGTCAAAATATTTTGGAAATTAATTTTTTCAGACAGTATTCTCTTTCAAAATAGCTTTTGGATAGGTAAAGGGTTACAGGAAACACATTTTCTCCAATTTTTGTCAGATCTCAAAAGATAAATATAATTACTGTCATCTAAGCTGACATGATGTGAACAGAATGTAAACAAGAGGTCCCAGGGGGCCTTAGGCGCTCACCGAATGTTCCATACTGTTAAGACACAAATTTTATCAAAAGCTATTCTTAAGGTTCCACAGAGTAAATCTATACTCTCTGTGGAGCTAAAACATCAACAGGACTGAATGGGACAATGCTGCTTATCAAAAGATTCTGCATGATGGTTCTGAAAAAGATTTTTAAAGAATTTTCCTTGAATTGCACAAAGTAAACATTCACGCCCCCATAGTGAGCCCCAATATTGATCAAAAGACTCAATTTGAAAAAAAGTGAATCCAACCCATACCAACATGCTGCATACCAAATATCTAAAGATTCTGCCCACTGGTTCTGGTGAAGAAGATTGTTAAATTTTTTTTCTTAAATTGCACTAAGTAAAAATTCAGGTCCCCATAGTGAGCCCTAAAATTGATCAAGGGACTCCATTTGAACAAACTTGAATCAGACCCATACCAAGATGCTGTATACCAAATATCAAAACATTCTGCCCACTGGTTCTGAAGAAGATTTTTCCTTAAATTGCACTAAGGAAAAATTCATGCCCCTATAGGGAGCCCCAATATTGATCAAGGGACTTAATTTGAACAAACTTGAATCAGACCCATACCAAGATGCTGCATACCAAGTATCAAAAGATTCTGCCCACTGGTTCTGGAGAAGATTTTTTAATAATTTTTCTATAACTTATATGGTGCTATCAGAGTTATGACCCATACAGAGCCCCCCAAGGGCCGTGGCCATTTCATTTGAACAAACATGAATTGCCATATAGTAATGAACATCCACATGAAGTTTCATGAAAATCGGACCAGTGGTTTCAGAGGAGAAGTCGTTTGAAAAATGTTCACGACGACGGACGACGGATGGCAAGTGATAAGTTGAGCTTCCTTCAGTGAGCTAAAAATTACTCATATTGACTAAGTAATAATTTGGGCTCCCACCAAATATGGACCCAGGGACTCGGCTTTAACAAACTTGAATCTCACCCCTCTAAGGATGCTACACACCACATATCAAAACATTCCGACTGCTGGATCTGAAGATTTTTAAAGAAAATTCCTCATTTCGAACTAAGTTACAATTCAAGCTCCCACAGTGAGCCCAAATATGGGACATGGCTTGAACAAACTTGAATCTCACCCCCCTAAGGATGCTGCATACCAAATATCAAAACATTCCAATTGCTGGATCTGAAGAAGAAGAAGAAGAAGATTTTTAAAGAAAATTCCTCATTTTGAACTAAGTTATCATTCGGGCTCCCACAGTGAACCCAAATATGGACCTAGGGACTTGGCTTGAACAAACTTGAATCTCATCCCCCTAAGGATGCTGCATACCAAATATCAAAACATTCCGACAGCTGGATCTGAAGACGAAGATTTTTAAAGAAAATTCCTCATTTTGAACTAAGTTATAATTCGGGCTACCACAGTGAGCCCAAATATGAACCCAGGGACTTGGCTTGAACAAACTTGAATCTCATCCCCCTAAGCATGCTGCATACCCATTATCAAAAGATGCTGCCTGCTGGATCTTGAGGAAGATTTTTCAAGAAATTTGCCTGAAATGCACTAAGTTCAAATTGGGCTCCTATACTGAGCCCAAATATGAACCCACGGGGCCGATTTGAACAAACTTGAATCAGATCCACCCCAAAATGTTGCATACCAAATATCAAAAGATTCTGCCTTCTGGATCTGGAGAAAAAGATTTTTTAAGAAATTTGCCTGAAATGCACTAAGTTCGAATTCGAGCTTTTATAGTGAGCCCAAAAATAAATCCAGGGGGCCGATTTGAACAAACTTGAATCATATCCACCCCACAATGTTGCATACCAAATATCAAAAGATTCTGACTGCTGGATCTGGAGAAGATTTTTTAAGAAATTTGCCTGAAATGCACTAGTTCAAAATGGGCTCCTATACTGAGCCCAAATATGAATCCAGGGGGCCGATTTGAATAAACTTGAATCAGATCCACCCCGCAATGTTGCATACCAAATATCAAAAGATTCTGCCTGCTGGATCTGGAGAAGAAGATTTTTAAAGAAATTTGCCTGAAATGCACTAAGTTCGAATTCGGGCTTCTATACTGATCCCAAATGTGAAACCAGGGGGATGATTTGAACAAACTTGAATGAGATCCACCCGGACCAGTGGTTTCAGAGGAGAAGTCGTTTGAAAAATGTTCACAACGACGGACGACGTGTTGAGGTCACGATTAGGCATTATGAAAAATATGTGACCTTAAACACCAATAAATAGCATATTTTTTGACACAACCTCTGTACGTATCTGCTATAGAAAAAATTTGTAAAAAAATCTCATTTCAAGACTGCTTTTTTCTGCTATCGATGGATGATGGAACAAATCAGTTGAGATTCGCATTTTGTGATCAGGAAATACAAAAATATTTTCAAATTTTAGCATATTTTTTTTTTTACACATCTCCTACAATGGGCAGAAAGTAATAATACTTGTACACAACTGAAAACATAGATAAGGTCCTTGATTACCTACCGAGCTAACAGACATCCCTGATGTCACATAACTATCGCAGTAAACGGTGTAATGCTTCACTACCGGGTGGATAAAAAAAAGAGCTTTTTGTTTGATGTCCCATTTTATTACCCCAGTGCACAAAAGCAGAAAGTGCATGCTTTTTTTTTTAAGTTCATTCAGTCATATGTCAACACACAGCAAACATGGTAAAGGAGAGGAGAATCATTCAGTATTTTTTTGTTGCTGTATTTATATAATGCCACCTATCTTAAAATATTTCAACTCACGTTGTAAAACAAACAACTTTCCACACAAATTTAGACTGTTAAATCTTTTCTGACAAGTGACAATGGTTTTACTTCAATGACATTTCTGATATGAAGTGAAATTGTTTCTGAATTAATTTAATCAGGGTGTACACTTGTCCATTTATGTGATGCCTTTTGATGACCATTTTTCTAAAAATATTTGTCTGCACTGATAAAGCGTGCATTTCAGAAATAGTGAAATACGCCATTCTCAAAATGTAGAAATGTGCCGGGTCAGAAGATCACCTTATAATTTATTGACAAATCTATGCTAGAGTACACATATAAATTTGAGTTATTGAATGAAAGGCATTCTATTTACAGAGTGATTTGTGAAAGGTACTTCCGTGTTGAACAGAGACATCAAAATGAATTCATCAGATTCAAGTTGTTTTTTAATTTAATATGTCACATAACTACTTTCTTGATACTTTCGATTTCAAGATGATCTCAACCCCACCAACAGAGGAAGAAAAAAAAAGAAGATTTTCGTAATCTCCTCGACGAGTCCTTCAAAATGAAAGTGTCAATGACACTGTAGCTTAACTTGTGTGCTGTGTTTGATGAAAAGGAAAATGTTCAATGTTTATGAAAGGATTATGAAATAAGACAAGAATTGTGATAATTGGGAACATGTTCATTTCTGTTCTCTGTATGCTATGTTTTTGATAAAAATAATATGAGGTGTACAATGCACTAAAGAGCTGAGGGGTGGGTTAATATGACCTCACAGTTAATGTATGTGGCCCTCACAGTTAACATATATCAACGAAAGTTACCAAGTTACAGTGAAATTATTCCAAAACAAGTCATCCTATCAAGTTACATTAAAATCCCTTCATAAATATGGCCTGTAGACTGTGCTAAAGGTTTTCGGGCTTCAGGCCCCTGTAGCCATCAGTTTCCCAATTGTGTCCAAAAGGGGACGTTCTCATCTACACGTTATATGAAGTCATCCTACCAAGTTACAAGGAAATCCCTTTATAAATATGACCTGTAGACTGTGCTAATGGTTTTTGGGCTCGGGCAGCCATCATGGTTGAATGATCGTAACCAAAAGGGGGCATTCTCATCTGGGCATCATCTGGAGTGATCCTACAAAGTCACAATGAAATCCCTTCATAAATATGACCTGTAGACTGTGCTCAAGGTTTTTGGGCTTCGGGCCCCTGAAGCTGTCAGAATTGACCAATCACAACCAAAAGGGGATGTCATCATCTAGGCATTATATGGAGTCAAACTAACAGGTTACAATGAAATCCTTCCATAAATATGACCTATGCTAAAGGTTTTGGGCTCGGGCAACCATCAAGGCTGAATGATCGCGACCAAAATGGGACGTTCTCATCTAGACATTATTTGGAGTCACCCTACAAAGTTACAATGAA
Source organism: Pictodentalium vernedei (assembly GCA_031216915.1). Classification (NCBI taxonomy): domain Eukaryota; kingdom Metazoa; phylum Mollusca; class Scaphopoda; order Dentaliida; family Dentaliidae; genus Pictodentalium; species Pictodentalium vernedei. The sequence goes on from CM062297.1 coordinate 543,074,584, forward strand.
ATCCCTTCATAAATATGACCTGTAGACTGTGCTAAAGGTTTTCGGACTTCGGGCTACTGTAGCCGTCACAGTTGCCGAATCACGTCCAAAAGGGGACTTTCTCATCTAGACATTATATGAAGTCAACCCACCAAGTTACAAGGAAATTCCTCAATAAATATGACCTGTAGACTGTGCTAAAGGTTTTCGGGTTTTGGGCTTAGGTAGTCGTCATGGTTGGCAGATCACGCCCACATGGGGAAATTCTCATCTAGATATCATAAGGAGTCATCCTACCAAGTTACAATGAAATCCCTCCATATTAAACATGACCTGCAGACTGTGCTAAAAGTTTTTGGGTTTCGGGCTTGGTCAGCCATCACAGTTGACAGATCATACCCAAAAGGGGACGTTCTCTTCTAGGCATTATGCAGAGTCATCCTACCAAGTTACAATGAAATACCTTCATAAATACGACCTGTAGACTGTGCTAATGGTTTTCGGGTTTTGGGCTCGGGCAGCCATAAAGGTTGACTGATCTCGACCAAAAGGGGACGTTCTCATCTAGACATAACCCCAAACCTGCATATGAAATTTCATGATGATCAGACAAGAACTGCGGGGTGTAGCCTGTGCTAAAGGAAAATGTGAACAGACTCACAGATTTAGACTAACAGACTTCCGCACACGTAATGGCAATAGCTTATCCTGACTTTGTCAAGTTGAGCTAATGATATATCAAATGCATACCCTCATAAAAAGTAAGATTTTTTCGGCTCTGGTCGTGACCCTACCCTACGGCGAGGATTGAAAATATAATTTTCATAATCTTCTCGTCGATACCTTTAATTTCTTAGGTCACATGGCTACCTTCTTGAAACTTTCGATTTTAAGATGGTTATACCCCCACCCTCAAGTGAAATGGAAAAAATATCATTTTCATAATCTCCTAGATGAGCTCTTCAAAATGATACTTCACATGCCTAGCTTTATAAAAAAGGAAGATGTTTTTCGGCTCTGGTCGTGACCCCACCTCCACAGGAAGGACAAACAAGAGGCCTCACGGGGCCTGAAGCGCTCATCTTGTACAGAAAACAATTTAAACAGAGTCCAAGAATGAGTCTACAGTAAGCAAGCCATCTCCATAGCTACACTGTCAATCCTTGAGTCCCTCAGGAGTGACAAAAATAATCTGGGCATCATGCCTTTTCTTCAGTTGATCATAAGTAAAATGTAGAGCTCCCCTATGAAGCGCCTTGATACAACCTATGTGGATTAATCTTAGTACCTCTAGAGGGTACTGAATACAAAATTTTTAATTCTTCAGCAAAATGGCCAATTCCGGCTCCCATAGAGAGCCCAAATATTAACCCAGGCTCTTGATTTGAACACAGTTAAATCTGACTTCCCTAAAGATGTTGTATACCGAATATGAAAGCATTCTGACTGTTGGATCTGAAGAAGAGAAATTGTAAAGAAAATTCTTCGAATTGCACTAAGTTCAAATTTGGGCTACCATAGTGAGCCCAAATATTAACCTATGGATCCGATTTGAGCAAACTTGAATCTGACCCCCCTAGAGATGTTGTATACCAAATGTGAAAGCATTCTGACGAGTGAATCTGAAGAAGAAGATTTTTGAAGAAATTCCCTCATATTTTACTAAGTTCAATTTCATGTTCCCATATGGAGCCCAAATAGTAACCTAGGCACTCGTATTGAACAAACTTGAATCTGCCCCCCCCCCCCCCCCCCCCCCCCCCCCCCCCCCCTAAAGATGTTGTATACCAAATATGAAAGCATTCCGACTGGTGGATCTGAAGAAGATTTTTAAAGAAATTTCCTCATATTGCACTAAGCAAAAATTTGGGCTACCATAGTGAGCCCAAATATATACCTAGGGATCTGATTTGAACAAACTTGAGTCTGACCCCCATAGAGATGTTGCATACCAAATATCAAAGCATTCTGACTGATGGATCTGAAGAAGAAGATTTTTTTAAATTACCCTCCATATTGAACAAAGATAAAATTTGGGCTTCCGTAGGAAGCCCAAATATTAACCTAGGGACTTGGTTTGAACAATCTAGAATCTGACCCTCATAACAATGATGTATACCAAATAATAAAAGATTCTGACAGGTGGTTCTGAAGAAGAAGATATTTGAAGAATATTCCCCATATTACCATATGTTAACACTTCGGGCTCCTGTAGAGAGCCCAAATAAGCATTTTTTCGATGCCCATTACAGAACACCCTAACATAACCGGTGGCAATTTTTTTTTACCATTCAATTCTACTGGTCATAAGAATACTTCATACCAAATAAAAGCTCTGTTCCGTGGAGTTTGGGAAATATGGGCGTTTGAAAATATTTCTATTTTTAGCTCCCAGGGTTCCCATGGGGATGCGGCAATTTTTTTTGTTGCATGGGTCAAGTACTTATGACCCAATACTACCACAAACCAAATTTGGTTCATACCAGACCATCGGTTCAGAAAATAGAAATTTTGGGCGGGGCCAAAAATCTTACCCCTCCTATTACAAAGCCAAATATTACTTCACGAACTACGCTTGAACAAACTTGATTCTACACCTCATATGGAAGCTCCATAGCAAATATCAAGTCATTGTACACACTGGTTCTTGAGAAGGAGATTTTAAAAATATTTTGGAGCATTTTCCCCCACTCCCTCCCTATGGGGCTGGACATGCAGAGTTGAACAAAAATGAAATGCCCCTTTGAGACCATCACTCACACAAACTTTCACTTGAATTGGCCCAGTGGCTTTGGAGGAGAAGATCAAAACATGGTGTTGACGGACGACGGACGGAGAGCGATGAGATTAGCTCAGCTTGACTTTGTCAAGATGACCTAAAAATGTCATTTTTGTAATCTACTCATCAATACCTTTAATTTGATAGGTCACATGACTACCTTCCTGAAACTTTCAATTTTTAAGATGGTCATACCCACACACTCACGGAAAAGACAAAAATGTCATTTTCATAATCTCGACGAGCACTTCAAATTGATACATCACATAACTGGCTTTATGGATTTTTTCGGATCTGGTCGTGACCCCACCCTCACAGTTAGGGTTGAAAATACTATTTTCGTAATCTTCTTGAATAATCCTTCAAAATGATACACCACATGCCTAAGCTTCATAAAAATATTATGTTTTTCAGTTCTAGTCGTGATCTTCTTGAATAATCCTTCAAAATGATACACTACATGCCTGGCTTTATAAAAAGGAAGATGTTTTTCAGCTCTGGTCTTGACCACACCCCCACAGTTAAGGTTGAAAATATTATTTTCGTAATCTTCTTGAAAAATCCTTCAAAATGCTACACCACATGCCTTAGTTTCATAAAAATATGATGTTTTTCAGTTCTAGTCATGACCCCACCCCACAGAAATTGACATGTTGCATTCAATTTTTCTGATTCACCCGAGAGTGTCTTTCTGAACAACTTAACAAATCTTTTAATTTTTGCGATCCCTCCCATCGATTCCCTAACCTTTTTCCCCATTACATCTCGAGGACATGTAAATTCACAAAACCAAAAATCTTTTTTTTTTTCTACAAAAGGTGCGTAAACTTTTTACAAATGAAATTTTCTCAATACATATCAGATTCGCATACCTTTTAAACTATGTCTGTCGAGGAATATCTAAAAACCTGTAAATGCCAAGTCGATTTTGATTTTTTTAAATTTTACAAAAAACTATGCAGAAATAATTTTGCCTCCGACCGATCATTATTCATCTTTTAACTCATAATATACACATCTTCAATCGCGATCCATCCCAGATCGCCATAGAGCTAATTTTTAGACTTGGATGCGCAATCTCAAACGGTCAACTTTACCAGACCAATTTACGGATTCACCTGTCAAACCAGAATCTTTTCCTATGGGAATCAACACCTGGATCGCGTTTTTTCCAAACCAAAACCGCAAAAAATGTTGCCGTTTTTGGAATTTCAGTGGTAATCTTGTCTCTGGTCACAATCATGCAAAACCCGATTCCAGGAAAATTCAAAAAAATTCGCCCCAATGGGAAAATCAGTATTAAATTTATGAAAAAGTGAATTTTTCAACCCGGTGAATTTTTAGACATTTTCGGGAAATTCCGGTGAAAATGGGCCAGAAATGTTCAAATTTTAAACATTTTCCAGAAAAACCCAGGGTTTTGGGGCAAAAATTGAGTTATTTTTGGAAAAAAACATTTTCCAAGAAAATCAACTTTTTTAAGAGAAAAATTGAGGTTTTTCCAAAATAACTCAACTTTTCCAGCCCACCTAACTTTCCAGGCCACACGATTTGTGGTAGCCTGGCTCTCTCTATTATACCCTACTTACAGATCAGACAAGGGCTGAAAAAAAAATATAAAAGTTTTGTTGTCTGTGACCTTGACCTTGATATGTGACCTTGGATTAAAGTCGCGACACACCTTTGAATCATGAGCAATAATTGTACCAAGTATGAACAAGAGCGCTCGTATCGCTGAAGCAATACATTGTCCCCTACCGGACTAATAAGCATTAATAATTATACAAATGTTATAACCTAGATGTGATCAGCATGAATTCCGTTGAAGCATTTCCAAAAAAAGTCCTCAAATATATTTTGGCGCTTTTCCATATTTCCAAGGGCCATAACTCACAAAAGAATAATGCAATCAGCATGAAACTCAAACTTGATCTGTAAGTCATCATTCTACAGTAGGTTACCAAGAATGAAATCATTCGGTTAAAGCATTTCCAAAAAATGTCCGGAAAACTAAAGTATGACTGACAGATTGACTGACAGACTGATGGATGGACAGAGTACAAATGAAACTTGATCTGGAAGTCATCGTTCTATAGTAGGTTACCAAAAATGAAATCATTCCGTTGAAGCGTTTCCAGAAAAAGTCCCGAAAACTGATATTTTGGCGCTTTTCCATATTTCCAAGGGCAATAACTCACACAAGAATAACGCAATCAGCATGAAACTCAAACTTGATCTGTAAGTCATCCTTCTATAGTAGGTTACCAAAAATGAAATCATTCCGTTGAAGCGTTTCCAAAAAAAAGTCTGGAAAACAAAAATTTTGGTGCTTTTCCATATTTCCAAGGGCCATAACTCACACAAGAATAATGCAATCAGCATGAAACTCAAACTTGATCTGTAAGTCATCGTTCTATAGTAGTTTACCAAAAATGAAATCATTCCGTTGAAGCATTTCCAAAAAAACTCTGGAAAACTGATAATTTGGTGCTTTTCCATATTTCCAAGGGCCGTAACTCACACAAGAATAATGCAATCAGCATGAAACTCAAACTTGATCTGTAAGTCATCGTTCTATAGTAGTTTACCAAAAATGAAATCATTCCGTTGAAGCGTTTCCAAAAAAACTCCGGAAAACTGATATTTTGATGCTTTTCCACATTTCCAAGGGCCGTAACTCACCCAAGAATAATGCAATCAGCATGAAACTCAAACTTGATCTGTAAGTCATCGTTCTATAGTAGTTTACCAAAAATGAAATCATTCCGTTGAAGCGTTTCCAAAAAAAAACTCCGGAAAACTGATATTTTGGTGCTTTTTCCCATATTTCCAAGGGCCGTAACTCACACAAGAATAGTGCAACCAGCATGAAACTCAAACGTGATCTGTAAGTCATCGTTCTTTAGTAGTTTACCAAAAATGAAATCATTCCGTTGAAGCGTTTCCAAAAAAACTCCAGAAAACTAAAGTGTGACTGACAGATGGACAGACTAACATACTGACAGACTGACAGATGGACGGAGTGCAAACCTATAGTCCCCTCCGGCGATGCCGGTAGGGGACTAATAAAATCTGTCAATCATACCAAGTTATATGGACCAGACAAGACCTGTATGACAATATCTAAGTTTTGCTGTCTGAGACGTCGATCTTGAGATGACCATGGATCAAAGTCGCGACACACCTTTGAGTTATGAGCAATAATTGTACCAAGTATAAATAAGATCTGTCAAACATACCAAGTTATATGGACTGGACAAGGACTGTTTAACAAAATCAAAGTTTTGCTGTCTGTGACCTTGACCTTGATGATATGACCTTGGATGAAAGTCGTGACACATCTTTGAGTCATGAGCAATAATTGTACCAAGTATGAACACGATCAGCCAATTAGATCAAATTATATAAACCGGACAAAAATGATAATGAAATATCAAAGTTTTTTTTCTGTTACCTGATCTATGGGGTCAGTGACCTTCACCTTGAGGGTACAGCCCTATGACTGATGACAAACTGTCAAGTGACAATGCATACGGTTACAAAGTTTTGTTAAAAAATATTGAGTGGTTAAGAAATTATGGTCTGACAAACAAAATATTGACAACGGACAGGGTATTTAATGACTGGATTCGCATCGCAAAATGCTAGTCAAAAATGGCCAAATGCTAACCATTTTTCTTTCATATTGGCCTTATATTCACTATTTATCAACACGTTTTGAAACCAAGATGGAAACTGCTAACCAAATTTTTAAAAACAAAAAATACCCTGCAACGGACGATGGATTACGGACAACTTAGCATCAGAAAAGCTCTACTGCAGTGCTGCTGATTTGAAAATACGAGGAGAGCTGAAAACAACACTTCTAAAAATCGCAAGAAGTGTGATTGCACCCCCACAGAAATTGACATGTTGCATTCAATTTTTCTGATTCACCCGAGAGTGTCTTTCTGAACAACTTAACAAATCTTTTAATTTTTGCGATCCCTCCCATCAATTCCCTAACCTTTTCCCCATTACATCTCGAGGACGTGTAAATTCACAAAACCAAAAATCATTTTTTTTTTTACAAAAAGCACGTAAACTCTTTACAAATGAAATTTTCTAAATACGTATCAGATTCGCATACCTTTTAAACTATGTCTGTCGAGGTACATCTAAAAACCTCTAAATGCCAAGTCGATTTTGATTTTTTTAAATTTTACAAAAAACTATGAGGAAATAATTTTGCCTCCGATCGATCATTATTCATCTTTTAACTCATAATATACACATCTTCAATCGCGATCCATCCCAGATCACCATAGAGCTAATTTTTAGACTCGGACGTGCAATCTCAAACGGTCAACTTTACCAGACCTATTTTTCAAGAATTTTTCAAGAAGAGTGAAAATTTTTCTCATAAGCTTTCTGATTAGAATTTACCTTGCTGTAGTGTCTAGAAGAAATTCATCAACATTCTGATTCATGACTTTATACTATGCCAAGGCAAAAAATATGCTAACGAAAATCGTGTCTCCTTCGGCAATTGGAATAGCGGCGTTGTAGATGTTTAATTATGATACCTTTACTCAGATTTAGGGAAAGGAAAAATCCAAGAAACATGAGATTTGTCTCTTTGAGCTTTTCTGGGAACATTTAAATCACTGGAACCCCAAACCAGCCCAATGCAGGGCATGCATTCTTTCACTTGAGAAAGCTAACCAACTTGTTCCCATAAGAAAGGGTTAGTTTAAACATATTTTATTTGATCGCAAAAGGGATTGGAGTACAAGTGCTTACCACTTAGAAACACTCCTCTCCCATACATAAAGTTCATACAGGTTTACATGACAGCAAAACAACTGCAATACAATTAATTACTGAACAGAACTAGTAATTGGGGAAAAACAATGAACTACTACGGTTCTTCTTCAGACTGCGAAGTTAGTGAAATAGTGACCCAGTCAAAGTCTCGCCCTCTCCCCTGCAATCAAGAGCTGCATCATACATACAGCTCATCTAACAAGCTGGTTAAATCTCCTTGAATCTGAAATATAGCGCTGTACAGCAGAAAAAATAATCTCATTGTTTTTTTTTGTGAGGCTACCTTCGCCATATAAAATCTGCTGTACCCTTGTAATATTGAATTTTGTCAAGGTCTGAAACATGATAATTCTTATATTGTCATAGTTTGGACAGGAGAAGAAAAAGTAGTTAGCATCCTCAAAACCGCCCCCCATACGAACGAGGAGAATCAATTAAATAGTTCTCATATTTATCTGAGTTGAGATCACTACACCCATTTCTAAGCTTACAGTGCACAACGTTGACTATTCTTTTCCCAAAATTGAAATATGAGGGTGGTTTAACTGGTCTTCGTGATATAAGACGTCGGAATGAATAGACTGAAGGGCTGCTTCTAACAGCATCTGAATAATTATTCCAGATAGCAATACAGGCTGGGAAAAATAACCGTTTGAATAACTCAGTTCGCATGTTATACTGTACGAAGTTGTCAGCATCTCGTAAATTGTGCCAAATCACGTCACGAAAGGTAGGTGGTAGTATATTTTGAAGAAATCTCGGTGCATTTCCATGCACGATATTGTAAAACGTACTCATGGATTTAACAAATCTTCTCTCCTCAAGAGACTGCCACCCAAGTTCAAGGAGCAGCCGCTCGTGAGATACAGATCTAGTTATGCCGGTTACTATGTGAGCAGCGTCATGATGAACGTCGTCTAATCTCTTAAGTAAGGACTTGGGAGCCCCAGTCCACTCTTGACTACCATATTCGAGAATGGGCAAAATAAAAGATAGATACATTTGTTCTAGAGTTTCGCGATTCAGGGTAAACTTTAGTTTTCTCAGCTGCGATAGTTGTGAATAGGCTTGTTTGCAGATATTAGCAATATGTTTGTCCCAACCAGGGTTTGACTGCAGAACGATCCCCAGATGTCGGTGTTCTTCTGCAAAATCGAGAGAAATGCCACGGAAAGTGACGTCTGGATAGATAAAATCGTCGCACAGGGTAAAGAGCATTGCCCTTGTCTTATCAGGGTTAAAATTAACAAGCCATCTTTTGGACCACTGTATAACTCTGTCAATATCAGCATTCAATTTCATGGCTAATATCGCTGTGAACCGTTCACTTTGAGTTAAGCAGGTGTCGTCAGTGAACAATCTGCAGAAACACTCTAGATCTTCTGCAATATCACTGTAGACCAAAAACAGGGACGGAACCCTGTGGGACACCGCATGGCACATCGCGATATTGCAAGAAAATAGAATTAATTCAAACTCTTTGTTTCCGATCTTTCAGATAACTTCTAAACCATTTGAGCAGACTACCAGAAATTCCATATTGTTTTAATTTAAAGATCAGACCTGGATGCCAAACTCTATCGAACGCTTTGGATATGTCACAAAATACACAACTGAACTACCAGTTATCTACCGAATTACATAAAGTGTGGTAGAGCTCAAGTAACTGATAAACAGTACTATTCTTTGGGAGAAAGCCTGCCTGAAATTTACAAAAGAGATCATTTTCTGCAAGTACGCATAAACATTTTTGAATACAATTCTCTCAAATAATTTACCGAGAGCGCTTAACAAAGAGACTGGTCTGTAATTACAGGCATCCGATTTACTGCTCTTCTTAAACAGTGGTATAACATCAGCTAGATTCCATTCGTTTGGGAAGGTAGAAGTTTCCAGGGATTTATTGAACAGCATACCCAACGGTTTGCATATAGAAAGCCGCGTTATCTTTAGTAACTTATGACTAATACAATCGTGACCACAAGCCTTTTTTGTTTGGAGACTACTTATCGTTTCATCAATATCCGATTCTGTAACACTAATTTCGGACAGTAGTTCTGAGGTACATTTCCTCTTAAATACTGGAAACTGATGACCTGACGAGTCGACACGAGTGTTTTCAATGAACATTTTGTTCAAAAGATCAACTTTCTCATAATCGTCCACAGCAATTTCATCCTGACCTGATGAAGTTGTTCGCGTAAGGGGTGGGATTTGCGATTCTGACGTAAAATTATTCAGCAACTGTTTCACTGTATGCCAGAACTGTTTAGGTTCTCGATTAACAGACAAAGATTCGTCTATTTTATCGAAAAATTTCTGTTTAGCATATTTTTCATATTATTCACTTTGTTTCTTGATGATTTATATTTTTGCCAAGTTTGTATATTATTAGATTTTAAGGCGTCTTTATGAAAACGATCTCTCCTTCGAATTTCACTCCTAATTGCACTGTCAAACCAGGGTTTATCATTTGTACGGACAACAATTCTTTTGCAGGGGATGCACAATTCTGTTTGATGCAACAATGTGGATACGAAATTTCTAACTGAGATATTAATGTCGTCTGGCTTTGTAATGAGTTCTTCCCAACATTGCTCGACGATTAGTGAATTCAGTCTTTCTGTATCGGCTCTATTATAATTCCACACTGTTCTCGTGGAAGATTGTGTTTTGTATAGGGGAAAACCCACATGTACATATGTTGCTTTGTGGTCTGATGCCATTAGTTCTAAGGTTCCTGCATGTACAACATTAACCGTGTTACTAACAATAATGGGGTCAAAGAGGAAACTGGTTAGGTAAGTTGTCCTTGTTCCTTCATTTATCACATTGTGAAAGTTGAATTTCGTTATGACTGATTGCAGTGGACCGGTCGCCTGAAACAAATCACAGTTTAAATCACCCAAAATAATTATACGTGTGTTTAACGATAAAGCTAACTCCTCGGAATCCTCAAGTTGTGCCCAATAATCAGAAGCGCAGAGTCTTTCAGACCTGTATGTTACACAAAGGAGAAACTTTTCCTTAATTCCTACTTCAAACCATAAAATATCATCTAGAAACTCCAATGTTTCTTTTCTTACAAAATAAATTTGATTTGAGAAATAAACTGCTATACCACCACCGAACTGATCACGATTTCGATGCGAAGGACTTGTAAATCCTGGAATAAGTATATCATTGGAATCAAAGTCATCCTCAGTATGTGTTTCCGTAAAACAAAGGATATCGAAGTCGTCCAAATCATCATGAAGTTTATCTAATTTATGTCTAATACTGTTTATATTATAATGCATAATTGAGAGTGACTCCAAATTGTCACCAGATGGTCCAGGATTCGACTCGATATCGCCACAAACAACAAGCGCCAGGAAAAGTACCAGGAGTACGATAGCGGAGTGCCTAGGAACGATAGTATCTGGTCTCAATGATGTATAACTGTTTATTGTAACAATATGCCTGAAATTACAACCACTCAGCAAACCAAGTCTAGCATTATACCCGCCGACTGCTCTAAGGTATTGCTCAAGATCAATCCCCATGGCTACACATACAAAAATAAGCTTTTAAATTAGTTTGAGCAGCGAACGAGTACGTGGTAGAGCTTGCATTCCTGGACCAAACCACAGAGTTTAGTGTTGGTATGTACTGCCGGGTGGTTTCATACCTACTTGACTCTCTTTCTTCGGGCTGTGGTATCAGAGCTTCAATTACAAAGAGTATATTTACAATACAACGTGGCATAAGATAAGCCATGTTAAATTTAAATTAAGTTAGGTCGGAGAGACAAGAAAGCATCAATTCATCATGTAAAAGCGAGCTGTGCTGAGCCATATACAAATAATATGTAGCATGAGTCTAAGAAGCACTAACACCATAAATGCATGCTCCACTCTGTTACAATATTTTTATTTTTATATTTATAAGAAAGGTTTTGACATGAAGGTGTGCTGGGTATGATCTGTTCTTCAGCATTCTAATAAAAGACAGCATAACGGTACTTGATGGAATTGCATATGGCAGTGGTGTTCAAAGGTGTGAACTGTCACAAAGGAAAAGTATTTATCGAATGGAAATAAAGCTAAATCAAACTTTCCCCCCAAATTCCCTTGTTTATTGTGGTCTAATAAGAAAGTTCTGCACTTTGTTATTGTGCTAAAAAACTTTCAAAGCAGAAAACAGGTCACTGAAGAAGTGTACTCTGATGACACGATTGTTCCATGACCTGCATAACTTAATCAACCCCCAATGAAAAGCTGGACAAACTATAAACAATAGCCTCATTGAATATTATATGCATCACATGACCAAACAGTGCGATTTTTTTGGTCAGTATGTGCACTATGTAATGCGACTTGAAAAACTTCATTCAGTAGTAAATATCATGTGACGTTTTGTTTTCTGATCAATCTTATTACAACATTTACCCAAAACAAGAAAGTGTTGAAAAAGCATAAACTTCTGTAGATGTACTTCTACTGTCAGCGTTAATTAAAATGACACAACAGTTTGCATGTATACTGCTGTTCACATCACATTTGTGTTTTTTAATCAATGTAATGGAATCTGGAATCCTTGCCGGTGATTTTATCTATTTTCTTGAAAATTAAAGAAGTGCGAAAAAAAGAGCTTCTTATTTCCAAATTAAGAGGCATGAAGAAGTGTGAGTGTAATAGCGCTCCTCAAATCGACAGCACTGCCACTGACATTTTGTCAGACGGAGCTAAAAATTTAACCCAAAAGTCACCATACAGCCACAAACTGCCCCTTTATATCTCGCTCTGAAAAAGTTGCACCAAGTGTATTCTTCCTTGGTTACTCTACTGGCATGATGCATTTATCTGGACAGTGATTTTACATCATTGCTGGCAGCCTGTAAAATGCCATTAAGTCACTTTTAAGTCATCTGCAGCTGTGTGCATGTATATACAGTAGTTATTAATGTAAAACTAATCCATTTTTGTAAGTAGCCATTAAATGATTTTTGTAATAGTCCTGATAATATACAGCCATTAAATATGTAAGTGCTTAATACAAAAATATTTAATGGGGAACATCTTTTTATTTATGGATGGCTAGTTGTCTTATTAAATTTATTAATCTCACCAGCTGAATAGATCACTAACAAAAATTAACTCACTCTTTTCGCAGTGCATCATCATGTAATTTTTCACAGGAACCTGAAATACACAAAAAACTGCTTCATTGATGTAAAATATTAATAATTTGAGGTGAATGGTTTCTTTGTTTTCAAATCAATTTCAGTCTTGTGAAAAAAATGAAACCAGAACGAACGATTTCAGAAAAATGTGGGCCTCTAATTTTGAAATTTCCACCATAAAGGCCCACAATCTCTTCTTTTTGCCCAGTCAGCTACAAAATGGTGTCAGAAGGAAAGAACTCACAAAGTAATGACTTCAGGATTTAACCCATGAATATTGCGAAAAGCATTAATCAGGAGTGAACACCCACTATGGCCACCAAAACCTGTTAAGTTCAAGTAAACTGCATCATAATTATAGGGACCCCAATAGACCTGTGGTGCCAGACAAAATCACAGTTTAGTACCGACGGGTATGCCTGTTACATGTTCAAAACCTGGACTCAGTGCTATTTATTTATTGGTGTTTATGATCACTTTCAACATCTATGATTGTATCATAACCGCAACATAGGCATCAAGTCAAGTTTAGCCACTTGTTTATACCTATACTGCCAACTTTAGAGGACATACACCCAGGTGCTGGTTACCTTGCCCTATTTTACCTGTAATGCAGAACCACAAAAAAATAAGCACTGCTCAACTTTCTGAAATTTCCCCAGGGGAAAAGTGGGCTCAACATGTAGAGTGGTAACAAATTATGGATAATGAATGACTTCTGAGAATTCTAACAAAAAACAATCCATTTTGAACCCAGGTATCTCCATGTGAACTGTAAGTAATAGTTACCAATCAGGCTTGTGTTATTTCATGAATTTAGACAACCTGTCCCACACATTGAGTGATGCCGACAATGAGATTGGTAACTTACCTGTTCTTTCTCCAATCAACAAAATGCATGGACTCATGTATACTCAGGTGACCAGAGGTATTCAGATATTAGGACATCACTCGAACACCAAGCCTATTGTTCTATCAAGTATTTCAAGTTGCATGCATACTCCGAAAAGATAATAGAGCCAGAGTGTAAGCACACTAAGTGCACTTATCCTCCACAGTAAGTAGCCACTGTCTGTATGTACTCTTCTGACTTCTGTTAATCTCCACTTGTTTTGAAATGTGTACCTTCTACCTGGCATGTTTTCAACTTTCTTTTAGTACTTCATATACCCGGTATTTGCAACACACATGTACATTAACAAAACGAAACCCATCACACATTACTGGTCTGGTCAAAACAAAAGCCAATGTAATCAACCTAGCATTAGAGTCTCATGGCACAAGTTTTTGAAAACATTCTTCACCAACAAGGTGGACTGGAAATCACTGACAGAGGCTGACGAAGTGAACAGGAAATTGTCAGAAAAAATACACCCCAGACGTAATTTCAGTAAAAAGTATTCCAGGGTTTTCAACAAGTTCAATGCCATGGGATGGCCAATCCCCTGCCGCCTAACTTCCAAAGAAATAACTGGACACAGCTGGTTCACAATACCCTTTGCAATTATTATCACCAAAAAGCTTTTCGTCAAATCTGTAGAAAAAATCAAATCTTGAACAGATTTCTCTGAAATGTGATGACAAGAAATGACCATGTGATGACACGAAATTCCAAGTCCAACAGAGGTATTAATGCTTGAAAAAATACTTGGGACATGGTTTATTCACATTCCCATTCATGATATTATCACAAAAATGCTGAACATCGAATTTTTGAAAAATATTTTGAATTGTTTTGTTTTTTGTAAATGTGATGCCAAGAAAAGGGGGAAGAATGAATGGTCAGTTAGATAAGTGCTGGACTCTTAGTGTGACATAATGACATTTGATAGCATACATTACATTTCAAATCATATATAACTTTAGTTCCAGACACAATTGTATGCTCGGTTCAATATTCAAGCAGGATTTACCTTGTCTAACAATGAACAACGAAGGGCCCTGCAAATCTTCAAATTTAATTCAAATTTTGATTCATTTGTCTGATTTGATATGATTCTTAAATACCTGACTGCCAAATACTGAAATTGAATATCCTGATGATGACCATTGAAACTTATCTCCTTTCTTTTTGCATAAAAAAATTGTCCTTTTGGTGTTTAAGTGTATCTCGGGATCTGCACCATTCTAGCTGTCCAATCTGCTTACTATCCACAAACCACCGAGGTCTCTTAGGTCATTAGATCACCTCAATCTGGTTCAGCCCACATCTAAATTTACTGGTGCCAGTGATAGGTTCTTTGCGGTTGCTGGCCCAAGGCTTTGGAATTCTCTTCCAATCGACATAAACAAGAGATTCACTCGGAAGTGACTATGCCTCCCTACGTGGCAATGACCAACCTTGAAATGTGACCTTGACCTTACAGACCTGGCTGTGGTGTGTGACACATCCACCCGTTGTCCTTTAAAATTGAGCTAAGTTAGATGATTGTAGCCCTAATAGTTTTGGAGTTATGCTTGAGACACGATTTGTGACCCTGAACATATGAAGGTCAATTTTGACCTTCACCTTGCAGATGCGGCGGAAACTATTATACACGACACACCTTCTGACTATCCTTAACATTTGTAAAAAGTTTAACAATTGTACTATGATTCGTTTCTGAGTTATGGCTGAGACACTAATATTGACCGATTTTTAGTGTGACCTTGAAAAGTGACCTTGACCTTGAAGGTACGAACCCGGCTATGGTGTGTGACACATCCTCCCATGGTCCTTTATAATTGTGTGAAGTTTGATGACTGTGGCCATAACAGTTTTCGAGTTATTGGCTCAGACACACACACATGGACAGACACACGCACACTTCAATCACTATATGCCACCCGACTTAAGTCGGGGGACATAAAAATAGTAAATCACTTGAATCATTGAAGTCTGGTACTAAAACCTACCTTTATTATAGGAGATCATTACTTCTCACCAATTATGTTAATATCAAGAATATTATGGTTAACTGGTCAGTCAGAACTGTTGGTTGATTATTATTTTAAAAGTCAGTAGCCAGACATGAATAAAATCATTTGGGGCAAAAAAAAGCAGACATTATGTTAGAATGCATCACTATGTATCAGTTGTACAGATGGCTCAACAATGCATGAATTTGAAAAAACAGGAACGCGCGAGACGTGTCAACTTTGATCTATGTGGTCACCACATATACTGACTGAATAACCGATTTGATTTAAATTCGGTTTGAAATCGAACCTCAAACATGCGATTCAGTTTGTATTTGAGTTGAATCGAAAAGTTCTGATTCGCATGTAACTCGGAGAATGTCGCAAATTTTTAAATACCATAATACTAACAAAACCTAAATACAGCTTCAGTACCTTAGCAAGGTGACTCATTGTATGGCAATTTTCTTTGCAGCATGACAATGTATGAACTGGAATAAATGACCTGAGGTGGTGTTTTTCCTGTATTTTATGAGTGCCAAAGGCACACATAAATTGCAAGAAAAAGTCCACAAAGTGTTATGAATACTGTCTCCAGTATTCTACTTGAGTTGTGTTCTGTATTTATACCATGAATAAACTTGAATTAAGTGAACGAAACTGATATTTTTAAAGAAAAATATCACCTTTCCGCGGTCGGATAATTTTCTTGCTTGAAACTGTTTTGTGAACAAATTTTGAAGACAAAAAATAATTTAGTACACTACCACTTAAGCATCTTTTATTGGGTTTTAGAAATGAAATCAACTCATATATCATATAGTGATTGATAGTCAAGACATTTGTCCAGTAAAATTGTGACTTGGAAATCTTAGAAGATCCTCTATTTAGGGTTGAAAATCTAATTTTCAATGTAGATTAGTCAGAGTTCAAAATGAAAAAGTACACGTTATAACAAAAGGTAATTTTTGGAAAGTTGAAAAACTTATCTGATATTTTTCTGTTCATAAATTTATTATAAGTGAATGTAAGATTTTCTTCCTCAAGCAGCTACTATTTATATCCACTGCACACAATAACTTCTTTTTCCTTTCTGTGACTATTGTTATTCTTTTACCTGCACAAGTTTTCTATCAAATATCCAATGGTTCATGAGCATGCCTCAAGAATGACTTAATTTGGGACATTGCAGATTTGCAAATCATTTGCTGTTCAGTCCTGTTTAACAACTTTTTGTAATACTGACTGCCTGAAATACAATATCAGGCTTAAGGCTTCACTGGTGCCTCTGAATCTCCAATTTTAATCATTTTTTTTACTAAACCTGAACAGATGCCCCAACATGCAATCTCTGGGTAAACTCAAAGGTGCAATGAAGCCCACTTAATTGCACATCTCTAAATTGAATAACTCTGTTAATTGAATATGGTTTCCAAACACCAAACCATTTACCATACTTTCAGTGCAAATTTGCCCTGTTAAATGCATATGGGTTATAGAGTAAACTCCTGTTAATTGAATAAAAAGTTTTGCAATATGTCGTGGAAAGACCCTGAAAATGACCAAATTCTCCTTCTTTATAGACATACTTTGTCTCAGTCAAGCATTCCACCAGGGCCCAGAAAGTGCGTCCTCCTCTAGGGTGTGAAATTGATCATCTCAAAAGGCATCTGACGTAAGACAAAGGCATCTGACGCAAGCGCCAAAAGCACATGCACTTAGAATACTTAAAATATAGGTATCAAATGGTGCATTCTGGTGGCATTTGGGTCAAAAATTGTCTTCTTATTTTAATAGGAAAAGTTCATTTTTTAACAGTGTTTTTGCAATTTTTTAAAGATGCCGGTGAAAAAGTATATTTTTTGCCACTTAACTCATTGAAAATCTCCCAATTTTCTGTTTTAAGTTCAAAGATTACCCCTCATTTTCATTTATACAGCGATGGGCCTTCACGTTATTTCAGTTTCCAAAAAAACAGTTACCTGCAACCCTTTCTTTATCTGTCAATCATCATTCAGTGTCAAGTCAAAATGTCTTATTTTTGTTTGTACGGTTTGGCTTCAAGCCATCCCATAATAGGCAGTTGACGAGTAGCGTCCCTTGTGTGATATAATGCATGTTAGCCTACATATATATTTCATTGATCCATAGTTCAATCATATTGCCTCATATTTCCTACCAGTTTATATTTACAGCATTTTGCGTCATTATAAAAATATTATCAATATAACCTGGGAGCAACTCAAAGGCAATATTTTTGGACCAGTTGTTCCATGAAGGCGTAGTTCTACGTCGTAATAGTTTCAACCTACTATGGGTGGATTTACACAGGCGTGTGGACAATTTGACCACGCAAATTCAACCAGCGCACCATGATGCACAATTGTTCCATATTGGCATTATCTATTGTCTTGTCCGCCATTAAGGTGAATATTTTTGAGGCATTATATTCACACAATTCAAGTTCAAGGACATATCTCCCCACACACTGCATCATTTCATTTATACTTTGGTGCGATAAATAGTTGATATCACCTCCAAAATTTATGTCTACAGAAAATGTCTCTTGAATAACTTCAACCAAATCTTTGAGGTTATAAATGTGTGCCCGTTTTTTCTTTATTACAAATACCAGTGTTCTAATCATTTGTTTCAGTTTAGATCAATTATTCTCTTTTACTTTACCAGCCGCCTGAAACATCTGTTGAATAACAGTCCCTTTCTCGTTTGCTAAAATTCTATGTAATAGATACATGTATATCACTATTTGGTGTACTATATGGGTAAATAATTGTACAGTTGTGCAAGTGTCCGGAGATATTTTGGACGAGGCGAAGCTGAGTCCAAATATTGGAGGACACCTGCACAACTGCACAATTATTTACCCATATAGTACACAAAATAGTGGTATATGTGATTTAATCCACAGCCCCTCAATGTTAACAAAAGTCAAAAAAATTATATTTTAGAAAGTTTGACACGAGTAAAACCACATTTTAACCCTTTACCCATCGAAGAGAATATCAAAATGTATTATTTTAATTAGTTTTTTTTAATTTTTTAAAAAAAATTCAACAAAACCATATCATGTGACTCCTCATTGGACTGAGCTCAATGAGCTCGTTCCAATGAGGGGTCACATGATATGGTTTTGTTGAAATATTTTGAAAAATTATTTTTTTTCAACTTCTCAATTTGCAAATTACGCGGGCGGATGCGGGCGATTCGTTGGGTAAAGGGTTAAAACACTTTTTGCTTGCTCTACAACCAAAAAACAAAATGGGCATAACCCATTGTTTGCTTGCTAGAAAGTCTATTGAAGTTATGACACGCATCAGGAGTTCAGATATTGTGAACAGATCTGTGGCTTCGAAGTGAACTCACATCATGACGTAATTTGTTCTCCCACTAATATAATGTCTCAGCTCAAGGATGGAACACTTATTCAATCCCTCATCGAAAGTGCGGCAGATAAATTTTATAATCGTTCATTTTTAAAGCATTTGGAAGAATAATTCTTTTTTTTATCTGAAGAAGAGGTTCGCTTTCCCTCAGGGGTGGTGGTGCCTGATTGCCGTCTTAATATTTGAAAAAGGGCGTTTTTTTTACGTTATTTATTTATTTACTGGTATTTAAGGTCACTTTTCTGCAGCTATGGCTAATTGTGACCGCAAAAAAAGGTGTAAAGTCAAGTTTACCCGATCGTTTACACCCATGCTGCCCATTTTAGGGGACTTCTACCCCGGGCACTGGTGACCAGGTCCTATTTTACCAGTAAAACTGAACTTGTTTACCACAGCAAACAAGCACTGCTTCACTTCCGAGGTTTCCACAGGAGTCCTTTTTAGGTCACCAGGGCTGTTGGTTATTAAAAGCAACAAAAAATTAAAAAGTACATTATAATTTGGACACGATGCACACTCAATTCAGTAGCTCTGTCGAGAAAAGCTTGTCGATAATTCATGTGTTAGAAAGTTTTTCACACCTCCTTTACAGCATCTTTACTTTTGAATGGTCATGATCACAGTACCGTGACAATCGTACAAATATCTAGTTATTGGGACTATTTCAAAACTGTCCCAATATCCAGATATCGGTACTGTTTTACTGAGCTGTTCTCATCAAAACCGTACTTGGTGTGATTTTATAGGGCTTGTTTTCATGACAGAACAAAAGAAATATTAAGTAGCTGTGGATTAATTGTGTGTATGTCCATGCATTTTTTATGTTATGGAGTGAACTGGACAGTATCTACAAAGCCAACTATCACTTGCAAACTCCTTGTCAAACTGTATTTTGGCAGTAATTTTCCTGTGTTTGCACTCCGTTGATGGAACTCCTGTCGGCTCCTCTGGTAGATTATCTGTTGGAGGTGCATTGCTCATGATTAATACTGGGTTATTAAAAAGATCGCTTATCTTCTGAGAACACTGGACATCAACTGGTTTTATTTTTTGCCAATAACCCGTTTTGTGAGACATAATTTTAAACTTGAATTGAGCTACATGAACTCTCAAGGTTATAAAGAATGTAGCCACTTCCGATGGTAGAATGTGAGTAACCCAATGCTAGTTTGGACATGGTGACTTCGGACCGCCTAGTGAATTCCAACAATGACTTGGTTATCTTCCAGACAACGTTTAGAGGGGGGGTCCAGATTCACTTTTTTAAACAAAACAAATGGTCCGAAGTCAGATGGTCTGAACTCTCAAGGGGAGGTTAGCCCTATGCGATCAGAAGTATTGATGTTTCAGTTTAATACTCTTTACTGATAATTTGGATAGCAGTAGATGCGAATATCGATCATGATATAATGTAATGACTTTTTTACATTTAACATCGATAAATGTGCACAGTGCGTGTAATTTAAGATAAGGGATAACATTTTCAGAATTTTGTTTCTCTGCAGTTACCGTGGACAGGAGGGGAAATATGATTGAGGTTGGAGAGGGAAATGCATCCGTTCAACGGACTCAAAAACAGGCCAGTGCAATGCCTGCTCAGTACATCCATTACAGTCATTTAATCTATTGTATCTTGTTTGACCAAGCTCCACGAGCCAGGTCAAACATGATAAAACAGAATAAATGCTCAGATACTTATCTCTAGAATACAGCACAGTGACAAATCCCTCTTAAATGAATACTTCTGTTAATTGAATAATTTTCACTAACAAAGTGGCTATTCAAGTAACAGAGTTCTACTGTATAGATCAAGTACCTGGGCAGACAGTCAATGTGCAGCAAAAATGTAGTTAAAACACTTCTTATAAAAGAGGACAAATGAAAGTGTCAATGACACTGTAGCTCAACTTCTTAAGACATATACATGTATAGTATGTGACACAGCAATGACAAACATCTAGGTAATGACCTGATAACAAAGGTACATATAAAGTATTGTAATGGTCTGTACATAAATACTGACCATAGCCTGTAACAAATGTATAGGTAAAGTATTGTAAAGGTGGGTGACAGTCAGATGCTAAACTAGAAAAGAAATCTTTGAGTCCCAGAGTGGGTCTGACTGAGCCCCAAAATATTTGTTCTCATAGCACAGTGATAACAAAGGCACCCAAAAACACTTGTTCCTGTCCCAAGGTGATAACAAAGGTACCCAAGAAGTTTCATGAAGATCAGTTCATAAATGCGAGCTGTATAGAAGCTGACAAAACAAGAGGCCCCACGGGGCCTGAAGCGCTCATCTTGTACAGAACACAATTTAAACAGAGTCCAAGAATGAGTCTACATTAAGCAAGCCATCTCCATAGGCTACACTGTCAATCCTTGAGTCCCTCAGGAGTGACAAAAATAATCTGGGCATCATGCCTTTTCTTCAGTTGATCATAAGTAAAATGTAGAGCTCCCCTATGAAGCCCCTTGATACAACCTATGTGGATTAATCTTAGTACCTCTAGAGGGTACTGAATACAAAATTTTTAATTCTTCAGCAAAATGGCCAATTCCGGCTCACATAGAGAGCCCAAATATTAACCCAGGCTCTTGATTTGAACACAGTTAAATCGGACTTCCCTAGAGATGTTGTATACCAAATATGACAGCATTCTGACTGTTGGATCTGAAGAAGAGATATTGTAAAGAAATTTCTTCGAATTGCACTAAGTTCAAATTTGGGCTACCATAGCGAGCCCAAATATTAACCTATGGATCCGATTTGAACAAACTTGAATCTGACCCCCCTAGATATGTTGTATACCAAATGTGAAAGCATTCTGACAAGTGAAATCTGAAGAAGAAGATTTTTGAAGAAATTCCCTCATATTGTACTAAGTTAAATTTCATGTTCCCATATGGAGCCCAAATATTGACCTAGGAACTCGAATTGAACAACCTGGAATCTGACCCCCCCTAGAGATGTTGTATACCAAATATAAAAGCATTCCGACTGGTGGATCTGAAGAAGAAGATTTTTAAAGAAATTTCCTCATATTGCACCAAGTAAAAATTTGGGCTACCATAGTGAGCCAAAATATATACCTAGGGACCTGATTTGAACAAACTTGAATCTGACCCCCATAGAGATGTTGCATACCAAATATCAAAGCATTCTGACTGATGGATCTGAAGAAGATTTTTTTAAATTACCCTCCATATTGAACAAAGATAAAATTTGGGCTTCCGTAGGAAGCCCAAATATTAACCTAGGGACTTGGTTTGAACAATCTAGAATCTGACCCTCATAACAATGATGTATACCAAATATTAAAAGATTCTGACTGGTGGTTCTGAAGAAGAAGATTTTTAAAGAATATTCCCCATATCACCCTATGTTAAAACTTCGGGCTCCTGTAGAGAGCCCAAATATGAACCAATGAGCTTTATTTCAACAAACTTTTATCTGACCCCCCTATGAATGCTGTATACCAAATATCAAAAGATTCTGATGATTGGTTCTAGAGAAAGGATTTTTAAAAATTTTTGCAAATATGCTGACTCAGCATTTTTTCGATGCTCATTACAGAACACCCTAACATAACCGATGGCATTTTTTTTACCATTCAATTCCACTGGTCATAAGGATACTTCATACCAAATAAAAGCTCTCTGTTCCGTGGGGTTTGGGAAATATGGGCGTTTAAAAATATTTCTATTTTTAGCTCCCAGGGTTCCCATGGGGATGCGGCAATTTTTTTTTTTGCATGGGTCAAGTACTTATGACCCAATACTACCACAAACCAAATTTGGTTCATACCGGACCATCGGTTCAGAAAATAGAAATTTTGGGCGGGGCCAAAAATCTTACCCCTCCTATTACAAAGCCAAATATTACTTCACGAACTTCGTTTTAACAAACTTGATTCTACACCTCATATGGAAGCTCCATAGCAAATATCAAGTCATTGTACACACTGGTTCTTGAGAAGAAGATTTTTAAAATATTTTGGAGCATTTTCCCCCACTCCCTCCCTATGGGGCTGGGCATCCTGAGTTGAACAAAAATGAAATGCCACTTTGGGACCATCACTCAAACAAACTTTCACTTGAATTGGCCCAGTGGCCTTGGAGGAGAAGACCAAAACATGGTGTTGACAGACGACGGACGGAGAGCGATGAGATTAGCTCAGCTTGACTTTGTCAAGATGAGCTAAAAACTGATTGGACCCAATTTTCGGTACAAAATGGCCACTGGCAGCCATCTTGAATTTTGGACCGCACCCTGACCCAGAAACACTCGTTCTTGTCCCAAGGTGATAACAAAGGTACCCAAGAAGTTTCGTGAAGATCGGTTCATAAATACAGCCTCTTGCCAGAGCTGTATTGACATGTGCACTTACTGTGTATAAGTAGCACTGAATAAATAAAAATTCATCTAATTTGCAAGATTTCTGCACGAGAAAAAAATCTGTATTATATGTGATGTATTCCATGTTACTAAACATTCATACAAAAATTTATTCAAATCAGAACTTTCATACAGAAGTTCTGTACAAAAAACTGATTGTTCTAATTTTGGTACAAAATGGCTGCTGGTGGCCATCTTGAATTTTGGATCACACCCAAAAATACTCGTTCTCATCCCAGGGTGATAACAAAGGTACCCAAGAAGTTTCGTAAAGATCGGTTCATAAATACAGCCCCTAGCCCGAGCCGTATTGACATGTGTACTTACTGTGTGTAAGTAGCACTGAAAAAATCAAAGTTCATGTAATTTGCATAATGTCTGCTCGAGAAAAAAACCTGTATTATATGTGATGTATCCCATGGTACTAAACATTCACACAAAAAACTAGATGGTGTCACTTGTGTGCAAAGCACACTATAGTGTATCCCCGCATTTGCATCCTTGACTTTGTATGAATGCTTGATACAAAGAAGAAAAGTATTGTATGACACACTAAAATCATATTGAGTGGCACAGGTGACACAGCTTCGTGCGCACCTACAGACTCTACTGCAACATTTGGGCATGGTTTTAGCATTTTGAATTACATACATGTACCCTGGGAGCCTTTCGCCGGAAACGGTCTAAGAAAACATGAAAGTGGCAACGGTGGCACCCCAAAAATCCGAAACCTTCGTGCACATCTACAGACCCTACTGCAACTTTTGAGCATAGTTTTAGCATTTCAAATTACATACTCTGGGAGCTTTTCGCCGGAAATGATCTAAGAAAACACGAAAGAAAGATGCCACGTGGCATCTGAAAAATCTGAAACCTTTGTACACATCTACAGACCTTACTGCAACATTTGAGCATGTGTTAAGCATTTCGAATTACTTACCCTAGGAGCCTTTCGCTGGAAACAGTCTAAGAAAACACAAAAGTGGCAACGGTGACACAGCCACTTAGCACCCAAAAAATCCAAAACCTTCCTACGCATTTACAGACTCTACTGCAACATCTCAGCATGGTTTTAGCGTTTCGAATTACATACCCTAGGAGCCTTTTCGCCGGAAACGGTCTAAGAAAACACGAAAGTGGCAATGGTGGCACAGCCACGTGGCACCTGAACAATCCGAAATCTTAGTGCACATCTACAGACCCTACTGCAACATTTGAGCATGGTTTTACCATTTTGAAATACATACTGTAGGAGCCTTTCGCCGGAAATGGTCTAAGAGAACATGAAAGAGGCAACGGTAGCACAGCCACGTGGCACCCCAAAAATCCAAAACCTTTGTGCGCATCTACAGACCCTACTGCAACATTTGAGCATGGTTTTAGGATTTCGAATTACATACCCTAGGAGCCTTTCACCGGAAACGGTCTAAGAAAATGGGAAAGTGGCAACAGCACAGCCACTAGGCAGCTGAAAAATCTGAAACCTTCGTGCACATCTACAGACCCCACTGAAACATTTGAGCATGGTTTTAGTGTTTCGAATTACATACCCTAGGAGCCTTTCGCTGGAAACGGTCTAAGAAAACACAAAAGTGGCAACAGCACAGCCACGTGGCACCTGAAAAATCCGAAACCTTCGTGCGCATCTACAGACCCCACTGCAACATTTAAGCATGGTTTTAGCGTTTCGAATTACATACCCTAGGAGCCTTTCACCGGAAACGGTCTAAGAAAACACAAAAGTGGCAATGGTGGCACAGCCACGTGGCACCTGAAAAATCGGAAACCTTCGTGCACATCTACAGACCCTACTGCAACATTTGAGCATGGTTTTAGCATTTCGAATTACATACCCTTGCAGCCTTTTGCCGGAAACGGTCTAAGAAAACAAGAAAGTGGCAATGGTGTCGCAGCCAGGTGGCAGCTGAAAAATCCGAAATCTCGGTGCGCATCTACAGACCCCACTGCAACATTTGAGCATGGTTTTAGCATTTCGAATTACATACCCCAGGAGCCTTTCGCCGGAAACGGTCTAAGAAAACACAAAAGTGGCAACGGTGGCACAGCCACGTGGCACCTGAAAAATCCAAAACCTTCGTGTGCATCTACAGACCCCACTGCAACAATTGAGCATGGTTTTAGCGTTTCGAATTACATACCCTAGGAGCCTTTCGCCGGAAACGGTCTAAGAAAACACAAAAGTGGCAATGGTGGCACAGCCACGTGGCACCTGAAAAATCCGAAACCTTCGTGCGTATCTACAGACCCTACTGCAACATCTGAGCGTGCTTTTAGCATTTCGAATTACATACCCTAGGAGCCTTTCGCCGGAAACGGTCTAAGAAAACACGAAAGTGGCAATTGTGGCGCAGCCACATGGCAGCTGAAAAATCTGAAACCTTCGTGCGCATCTACAGACTGCAATGCAACATTTGAGAATGGTTTTAGCGTTTCGAATTACATACCCTAGGAGCCTTTCGCCGGAAATGGTCTAAGAAAACACAAAAGTGGCAACGGTGGCACAGCCACGTGGTACCTGAAAAATCGGAAACCTTCGTGCGCATCTACAGACCCCACTACAACATTTGAGCATGGTTTTAGTGTTTCGAATTACATACCCTAGGAGCTTTCGACGGAAACGGTCTAAGAAAACACGAAAGTGGCAATGGTGGCGCAGCCACATGGCAGCTGAAAAATCCAAAACCTTCGTGCCCATCTACAGACCCCACTGCAACATTTGAGCATGGTTTTAGCATTTCGAATTACATACCCTAGGAGCCTTTCGTCGGAAACGGTCTAAGAAAACACAAAAGCGGCAACGGTGGCACAGCCACATGGCACCTGAAAAATCCAAAACCTTTGTGCGCATCTACAGACCCCACTGCAACATTTAAGCATGGTTTTAGCATTTCGAATTACATACCCTAGGAGCCTTTCGCCGGAAACGGTCTAAGAAAACACAAAAGTGGCAACGGTGGCACAGCCACGTGGCACCTGAAAAATCCGAAACCTTTGTGCGCATCTACAGACCCTACTGCAACATTTGAGCATGGTTTTAGCATTTCGAATTACATACCCTAGGAGCCTTTTGCCGCAAACGGGCTAAGAAAACACAAAAGTGGCAATAGTGGCACCTGAAAAATCGGAAACCTTTGGGCAGATCTACAGACCCTACTGCAACATTTGAGCATGGTTTTAGCGTTTCGAATTACATACCCTAGGAGCCTTTCGCCGGAAACGGTCCAAGAAAACACGAAAGTGGCAATGGTGGCGCAGCCAGGTGGCAGCTGAAAAATCTGAAACCTTCGTGCACATCTACAGACCCCACTGCAACATTTGAGCATGGTTTTAGCGTTTTGAATTACATACCCTAGGAGCCTATCGCCGGAAACGGTCTAAGAAAACACAAAAGTGGCAATGGTGGCACAGCCACATGGCACCTGAAAAATCCGAAACCTCCGTGCGCATCTACAGACCCCACTGCAACATTTGAGCATGGTTTTAGCGTTTCGAATTACATACCCTAGGAGCCTTTCGCCGGAAACGGTCTAAGAAAACACAAAAGTGGCAATGGTGGCACAGCCACGTGGCACCTGAAAAATCTGAAACCTTCGTGCACATCTACAGACCCTACTGCAACATTTGAGCATGGTTTTAGCGTTTCGAATTACATACCCTAGGAGCCTTTTGCCAGAAACGGTCTAAGAAAACACGAAAGTGGCTACGGTGGCACAGCCACGTGGCACCCGAAAAATCCGAAACCTTCGTGCGCATCTATAGACCCTACTGCAACATCTGAGCATGGATTTAGCATTTCGAATTACATATCCTACGAGCCTTTTGCCGGAAACGGTCTAAGAAAACACAAAAGTGGCTACGGTGGCACAGCCACGTGGCACCCGAAAAATCCGAAACCTTCCTACATATCTACAGATCATTTAGCAACACCCTAGAGTAATTTTAGAACTCCGAATTACATAGGTTGGGACTATTCAGCAAAAAAGTGAAAAAATAACGCACTTTTTAAGTGGCTCCACAGAAGCCACCTGGTGGCACAAAAATTTAAAAGTTGTATTTTTGGGTTGCACAGACCCTATCGAACAACTGTAGAAAGTTACAACGTTTCGAATTACAAAACCGGACGTACGGAAGTACGGACGTATGGACGTACGGCCGTACGGACGTACGGACGGAGATCATGACAATATCCCCGCATTTTTTAAAATGCGGGGATAATTATTCAAATCAGTGCTTTCATGTGGAATTTCTGTGCAAAAATCTGACTGCACCTTATTTTGAACAAAATGGCTGTCATCGGCTATCTTGAATTTTGGACCGGACCCAAAAACACTCATTCTCGTCCCACGGTGATACCAAAGGTACCCAAGAAGTTTCGTAAAGATCGGTTCATAAATACGCCATCTAGCCTGAGCTAAATTGGCATTTGCACTTACAGTGCTGAAAGTAACACTAAATACATCAAAGTTAGTCTAATTTGCATAATTTACGCACGAGAAAAAAACCTGTATTATATGTGATGTATCCCATGGTAATAAACATTCGTACAAAAAAATTTTCAAATCAGAGCTTTCATATGAAAGTTGTGCGCAAAAATCTGATTGCACCTAATTTTGTACAAAATGGCTGCCAGCGGCCAACTTGAATTTCGGACCGGACCCAAAAACACTCGTTCTCGTCCCACGGCAATAACAATGGTACCAAAGAAGATACGTAAAGATCGGTTCATAAATACGGCCTTTATCCCGAGCCGTATTGAATTGTTGACGGACAGATAATGGACGATTGGCCATGGCATAAGCTCAAATTTGACTTAAGTCAAAGTCGAGTTAAAACAAACCAAATCTATTATGGACTCTAATTAGGGAACATCCATGTAATTTAGGGATGCTAACTACAGCTGTGAGTTTGGTAGAATTGAAAAGCATGTTCATCAGTGTGTTGATGAGAAGAAAGAAGAATATTAAACTATTTTTTCAATAACCCGATTCATATGTGCTCATACATACGATAAACGACAATTGTTGATAGACACAAATCTTCTCCACTGAGAACAAGAGCTATTGCTGAAGGCAATTAAAAGAGGTGAGTGTATCAGTAAGTGATAAGAAGCAAGAGCAATTTTTTGATTTGCTATGACACAACCAAAGGCAACTTTTTTGACCATTCATTTCTGCTGGTCCTAGGAAAGCTTCCTAGAACGCTCTGTTCTGTGAAGTATTAAATGAAAGTGTCAATGACACTGTAGCTCAACTTGTGTAAGACATGTACATGAATAGTATGTGACACAGCAATGACACACATCTAGATAATGACCTGATAACAAAGGTACATATAAAGTATTGTAACGGTCTGTACATAAATACTGACTGTAGCCTGTAACAAATGTACAGGTAAAGTATTCTAAAGGTCAGGCCTGCACAAATTGGGCGAACGGCCGTTTCATTCCCCTAAAGGTTGCCCTAATTTTTTTAGGGTGAGCTGTTTCCTCTTCGCCCAAATTTTCGCCTGTGTTTCTGATGCATCTGACTGAATACAAAACTTGACCGTAGCCTGTAACAAATGTATAGGTAAAAAGTATTGCAAAGGTGGGCGACAGTTAGATGCTAAACTAGAAAAGAAATCTTCGAGTCCCAGAGTGGGTCTAACTGAACTCCAAAATATTTGTTCTCATAGCACAGTGATAACAAAAGCACCCCAAAACACTCATTCCTGTCCCAAGGTGATAACAAAGGTACCCAAGAAGTTGCGTGAAGATCGGTTCATAAATACAGCCTCTAGCCAGAGCCGTATTGACATGTGCACTTACTGTGTATTAGTAGCACTGGATAAATCAAAGTTCATCTAATTTGCATAATTTCTGCACGAGAAAAAAAAAACGTATTATATGTGATGTACTCCATGTTACTAAACATTCATTCAAAAATTTATTCAAATCAGAACCTTCATATAGAAGTTCTGTATCAAAAAATGATTGTACCTAATTTTGGAACAAAATGGTCACTGGCAGCCATCTTGAATTTTGGACCGCACCCAAAAAACACTTGTTCTTGTCCCAAGGCGATAACAAAGGTACCCAAGAAGTTTCGTAAAGATTGGTTCATAAATACGGCCTCTAGCCTGAGCCGTATAGAAGTTGTGTATAAAAAATTGATTGGACGTAATTTCGGTACAAAATGGTCACTGCAGCCATCTTGAATTTTGGACCGCACCCAGAAACACTCGTTCTACTCCCAAGGTGATAACAAATGAAAAATTTATTCGAATCAGAACTTTCATACAGAAGTTCTGTACAAAAAACTGATTGCACTAACTAAAGTACAAAATGGCTGCTGGTGGCCATCTTGAATTTCGGACCGGACCAAAAAACACTCGTTCTTGTCCCAAGGTGATAACAAAGCTGCTCAAGAAGTTTTGTAAAGATCGGTTCATAAATACGGCGTCTAGCCCGAGCCGTATTGAATTGCTGACGGACAGACAGACGGACAGATGGCCAGACGGACAGACAGACGACGGGCCATGGCATAACCTCAAATTTGACTTGCGTCAAAGTTGAACTAATGAAAGTGTCAACGACACTGTAGCTTAACTTGTGTGATGTGTTTGATGAAAAGGATAATGTTCAATGTTTATGAAAGGATAATGAAATAAGACAAGAACTGTGATAATTGGGAATATGTTCATTTCTGTTCCCTGTGTGCGATGTTTTTGATAAAAATAAGATGAGGTGTACACTGTACTAAAGAGCTGAGGGGTGGGTTAATATGACCTCACAGTTAATGTATGCGGCCCTCACAGTTAACGTATATCAACAAAAGTTACCAAGTTACAGTGAAATTATTCCAAAACGAGTCATCCTATCAAGTTACATTAAAATCCCCTCATAAATATGGCCTGTAGACTGTGCTAAAGGTTTTCGAGCTTCGGGCCCCTGTAGCCGTCAGTTTCCCAATTGCGTCCAAAGGGAACGTTCTCATCTAGACATTATATGAAGTCAATCTACCAAGTTACAATGAAATCCCTTAATAAATATGACCTGTAGACTGTGCTAAAGGTTTTTGGGCTTTGGGCTCTGGCAGCCATCATGGTTGAATGATCGCAACCAAAAGGGGACATTCTCATCTGGACACTATTTGGAGTCATCCTACCAAGCTACAATGAAATCCCTTCATAAATATGACCTGTAGACAGTGCAAAAGGTTTTCGGGCTTTGGGCACCTTTAGCCGTCAAAGTTGCCCAATCATGTCCAAAAGGAGAAGTTCTCATCTAGACATTATATGAAGTCAACCTACCAAGTTACAATGAAATTCCTTCATAAATATGACCTGTAGACTGTGCTTAAGGTTTTCAGGCTTCGGGCTCGGGCAGCCATCATGGTTGAATGATCGCAACCAAAGGGGACAATCTCATCTGGGCATCATCTGGAGTGATCCTACGAAGTTACAATGAAATCCCGTCATAAATATGACCTGTAGACTGTGCTCAAGGTTTTTGGGCTTCGGGCACTTGTAGCCATCACAGCTGACCAATCACGACCAAAAGGGGATGTCATCATCTAGGCATTATATGGAGTCAACCTAACAGGTTACAATGAAATCCTTCCATAAATATGACCTTTTACCTATACTAAAGGTTTTTGGGCTCGGGCACCCATCAAGGCTGAATGATCGCGATCAAAATGGAATGTTCTCATCTAGACATTATTTGGAGTCATCCTACCAAGTTACAATGAAATCCCCTCATAAATATGACCTAAAGACTGTGCTAAAGGTTTTCGGGCTTCGGGCACCTTTAGCCGTCACAGTAGCCCAATCATGTCCAAAAGGGGACGTTCTCATCTAGACATTATATGAAATTAACCTACCAAGTTAAAATGAAATCCCTTCATAAATATGACCTGTAGACTGTGCTAAAGGTTTTCGGGCTTCGGGCTCGGGCAGCCATCATGGTTGAATGATCGCAACCAAAGGGGACAATCTCATCTGGGCATCATCTGGAGTGATCCTGCGAAGTTACAATGAAATCCCTTCATAAATATGACCTGTAGACTGTGCTCAAGGTTTTCGGGCTTCGGGCACCTGTAGCCATCACAGTTGACCAATCACGACCAAAAGGGGATGTCATCATCTAGGTATTATATGGAGTCAACCTAACAGGTTACAATGAAATCCTTCTATAAATATAACCTTTTGCCTATGCTAAAGGTTTTTGGGCTCGGGCACCCATCAAGGCTGAATGATCACGACCAAAATGGGACGTTCTCATCTAGACATTATTTGGAGTCATCCTACCAAGTTACAATGAAATCCCTTCATAAATATGACCTGTAGACAGTGCAAAAGGTTTTCGGGCTTCGGGCACCTTTAGCCGTCAAAGTTGCCCAATCATGTCCAAAAGGGGACGTTCTCATCTAGACATTATATGAAGTCAACCTACCAAGTTACAATGAAATCCCTTCATAAATATGACCTGTAGACTGTGCTTAAGGTTTTCGGGCTTCTTGCTCGGGCAGCCATCATGGCTGAATGATAGCAACCAAAGGGGACAATCTCATCTGGGCATCATCTGGAGTGATCCTGCGAAGTTACAATGAAATCCCTTCATAAATATGACCTGTAGACTGTGCTCAAGGTTTTCGTGCTTCGGGCACCTGTAGCCATCACAGTTGACCAATCATGACCAAAAGGGGATGTCATCATCTAGGCAATATATGGAGTCAACCTTACAGGTTACAATGAAATCCTTCTACAAATATAACCTTTTGCCTATGCTAAAGGTTTTTGGGCTCGGGCACCCATCAAGGCTGAATGATCATGGCCAAAATGGACGTTCTCGTCTAGACATTATTTGGAGTCATCCTACCAAGTTACAATGAAATCCCCTCATAAATATGACCTAAAGACTGTGCTAAAGGTTTTCGGGCTTCGGGCACCTTTAGCAGTCAAAGTTGCCCAATCATGTCCAAAAGGAGACGTTCTCATCTAGACATTATATGAAGTCAACCTACCAAGTTACAATGAAATTCCTTCATAAATATGACCTGTAGACTGTGCTTAAGGTTTTCGGGCTTCGGACTCGGGCAGCCATCATGGTTGAATGATCGCAACCAAAGGGGACAATCTCATCTGGGCATCATCTGGAGTGATCCTGCGAAGTTACAATGAAATCCCTTCATAAATATGACCTGTAGACTGTGCTCAAGGTTTTTGGGCTTCGGGCACTTGTAGCCATCACAGCTGACCAATCACGACCAAAAGGGGATGTCATCATCTAGGCATTATATGGAGTCAACCTAACAGGTTACAATGAAATCCTTCCATAAATATGACCTTTTACCTATACTAAAGGTTTTTGGGCTCGGGCACCCATCAAGGCTGAATGATCGCGATCAAAATGGGATGTTCTCATCTAGACATTATTTGGAGTCATCCTACCAAGTTACAATGAAATCCCCTCATAAATATGACCTAAAAGACTGTGCTAAAGGTTTTCGGGCTTCGGGCACCTTTAGCAGTCACAGTAGCCCAATCATGTCCAAAAGGGGACGTTCTCATCTAGACATTATATGAAATTAACCTACCAAGTTACAATGAAATCCCTTCATAAATATGACCTGTAGACTGTGCTAAAGGTTTTCGGGCTTCGGGCTCGGGCAGCCATCATGGTTGAATGATCGCAACCAAAGGGGACAATCTCATCTGGAGTGATCCTGCGAAGTTACAATGAAATCCCTTCATAAATATGACCTGTAGACTGTGCTCAAGGTTTTCGGGCTTCGGGCACCTGTAGCCATCACAGTTGACCAATCACGACCAAAAGGGGATGTCATCATCTAGGCATTATATGGAGTCAACCTAACAGGTTACAATGAAATCCTTCTATAAATATAACCTTTTGCCTATGCTAAAGGTTTTTGGGCTCGGGCACCCATCAAGGCTGAATGATCATGACCAAAATGGGACGTTCTCATCTAGATATTATTTGGAGTCATCCTACCAAGTTACAATGAAATCCCTTCATAAATATGACCTGTAGACAGTGCAAAAGGTTTTCAGGCTTCGGGCACCTTTAGCCATCAAAGTTGCCCAATCATGTCCAAAAGGGGACGTTCTCATCTAGACATTATATGAAGTCAACCTACCAAGTTACAATGAAGTCCCTTCATAAATATGACCTGTAGACTGTGCTTAAGGTTTTCGGGCTTCGGGCTCGGGCAACCATCATGGCCGAATGATAGCAACCAAAGGGGACAATCTCATCTGGGAATCATCTGGAGTGATCCTGCGAAGTTACAATGAAATCCCTTCATAAATATGACCTGTAGACTGTACTCAAGGTTTTCGGGCTTCGGGCACCTGTAGCCATCACAGTTGACCAATCATGACCAAAAGGGGATGTCACCATCTAGGCAATATATGGAGTCAACCTTACAGGTTACAATGAAATCCTTCTATAAATATAACCTTTTGCCTATGCTAAAGGTTTTGGGGCTCGGGCACCCATCAAGGCTGAATGATCATGGCCAAAATGGGACGTTCTCGTCTAGACTTTATTTGGAGTCATCCTACCAAGTTACAATGAAATCCCCTCATAAATATGACCTGTAGACTGTGCTAAAGGTTTTCGGGCTTCAGGCACCTTTAGCCGTCACAGTAGCCCAATCATGTCCAAAAGGGGACGTTCTCATCTAGACATTATATGAAGTTAACCTACCAAGTTACAATGAAATCCCTTCAAAAATATGACCTGTAGACTGTGCTAAAGGTTTTCGGGCTTCGGGCTCGGGCAGCCATCATGGCTGAATGATTGCAACCATAGGGGACAATCTCATCTGGGCATCATCTGGAGTGATCCTGCGAAGTTACAATGAAATCCCTTCATAAATATGACCTGTAGACTGTGCTCAAGGTTTTCGGGCTTCGGACACTAGTAGCCATCACAACTGACCAATCACGACCAAAAGGGAATGTCATCATCTATGCATTACATGGAGTCAACCTAACAGGTTACAATGAAATCCTTCCATAAATATGACCTTTTGCCTATGCTAAAGGTTTTTGGGCTCGGGCACCCATCAAGGCTGCATGATCGCGATCAAAATGGGACGTTCTCATCTAGACATTATTTGGAGTCATCCTACCAAGTTACAATGAAATCTCTTCATAAATATGACCTCTAGACTGTGCTAAAGGTTTTCGGGCTTTGGGCCCCTGTAGCCGTCACAGTTGCCCAATCACGCCCAAAAGGTGACTTTCTCATCTAGACATTGTATGAAGTCAAACCACCAAGTTACAATGAAATTCCTCAATAAATATGACCTGTAGGCTGTGGTAAAGGTTTTCGGGTTTTGGGCTCGGGCAGTCGTCACAGTTGGCAGATCATGCCCAAATGGGGAAATTCTCATCTAGACATCATAAGGAGTCATCCTACCAAGTTACAATGAAATCCCTCCACATTAAACATGACCTGCAGACTGTGCTAAAAGTTTTTGGGTTTCGGGCTTGGGCAGCCATCACGGTTGATAGATCATGCCCAAAAGGGGACGTTCTCATCTAGGCATTATACAGAGGCATCCTACCAAGTTACAATGGAATCCCTTCATAAATACGACCTGTAGACTGTGCTACTGGTTTTCGGGTTTTGGGCTCGGGCAGCCATACCGGTTGCCCGATCGCGACCAAAAGGGGACGTTCTCATCTAGACATGACCCCAAACCTGCATATGAAATTTCGTGACGATCAGACAAGAACTGCGGGGTGTGGCCCGTGCTAAAGGAAAATGTGAACAGTGGTCACAGACTCACAGACTAACAGACTCACAGACTAACAGACTTCCGCACGCGTGATGGCAATAGCTTATCTTGACTATGTCAAGTTAAGCTAAAAATGAAAGTGTTAATGACACTGTAGCTTAACTTGTCAGTGTGTTGAGTTTGATGAAAAGGATAATGTTCAATGTTTATGAAGGATTATGAAATAAGACAAGAATTGTAATAATTGGGAACATGTTAATTTCTGTTCCCTGTATGCTGTGTTTCAATAAAAATAATATGTGGTGTACACTGTACTGAAGAAATGAGGGGTGGGTTAATGTGGCCCTCACAGTTAACAGTTAATATATGTGGCCCTCACAGTTAATTTATTCCAAAAACGAGTCATCCTATCAAGTTACAATGAAATCCCTTCATAAATATGGCCTGTAGACTGTGCTAAAGGTTTTTGGGCTTCGGGCCTGTGTTGCCATCACAGCTGACTGATCGCAACCAAAAGGGGACGTCCTCATCTAGACATTATACTGAGCCGTCCTACTAAGTTACAATGAAATCCCTTCATAAATATGACCTGTAGTCTGTGCAAAAGTTTTTGGGGTTTTGGGCTCGGGCAGCCATCATGGTTGAATTATCGCGACCAAAAGTGGACGTTCTCATCTGGGCATTACCCGGAGTCATCCTTCCAAGTTACAATGAAGTCCCTTCATAAATATGACCTGTAGACTGTGCTAAAGGTTTTCAGGCTTCGGGCCCCTGAAGCCATCACAGTTGACCAATCATGACCAATAGCGGATGTTATCATCTCAACATTTTATGGAGTCAACCTACCAAGTTACATTGAAATCCCTCCATAAAAACGACCTACAGACTATGCTAAAGATTTTTGGGTTTTGGGCTTGGGCAGCCATCACAGCAGAATGATCGCAACCAAAAGGGGACGTTCTCATCTAGACATTATCCGGGGTCATCCTTCCAAGTTACAATGAAATCCCTTCATAAATATGACCTGTAGACTGTGCTAAAGGTTTTTGGGCTTCGGGTCCCTGTAGCCGTCACAGCTGACCAATCGCGACCAAAAGGGGACGTTCTCATCTAGACCTTATATGAAGTCAACCTACCAAGCTACAATGAAATCCCTCCATAAATACAACCTGTAAACTGTGCTAAAGGTTTTCGGTTTTGGGCTCGGGCAGTCGTCACGGT
Source organism: Pictodentalium vernedei (assembly GCA_031216915.1). Classification (NCBI taxonomy): domain Eukaryota; kingdom Metazoa; phylum Mollusca; class Scaphopoda; order Dentaliida; family Dentaliidae; genus Pictodentalium; species Pictodentalium vernedei. The sequence continues at coordinate 543,111,005 of CM062297.1, forward strand.
TGACAGATCACAACCAAATGAGAATGTTCTCATCTAGACATCACACAGAGTCATCCTACCAAGTTACAATGAAATTCCTCCATATTAAATATGACCTGCAGACTGTGCTAAAAGTTTTTGGGTTTCGGGCTTGGGCAGCCGTCACGGTTGACAAATCATGACCAAAAGGGGACGTTCTCATCTAGATGTTATACAGAGGCATCCTACCAAGTTACAATGAAATTCCTTTATAAATACGACCTGCAGACTGTGCTAAAGATTTTGGGGTTTTGGGCTCGGGCAGCCTTCAAGGTTCACCGATCGTGACCAAAAGGGGACATTCTCATCTAGACATCACCCCAAACTTGCATATGAAATTTTGTGATGATCGGACAAGAACTACGGGGTGCAGCCTGTGCTAAAGGAAAATGTGAACAGACTCACAGACTAACAGACTTCTGCACACGTGATGGCAATAGCTTATCTTGACTTTGTCAAGTTAAGCTAACAACTGAACAAAATTTTTGTTTTGTCTTCAACTACTGTGGTTCTCTCTATCCCCCATCCATCCATCCACCCCCCCCCCCCCCCCCCCCCCCCCACAAAAGAAAACCAAAAATAAATTCTGGCATAAATGAAATACTTATGACCCAGTTATATACTACATGACAAATTTGGTTCACATCTGCCCATTGGATCTGGAAATAGAAATTTTGAGTGTTAGAAATTTTGAGTGTAGCTCAAATTTGGGAGCCCAAATTTTGATTAACTGAGTTTTTTTTTAAAAAAAGTGAATCTACATCACTAAAGTAAGCTCCAAACAAGAAATCTAAGCATTATTGCAAGTGGCTTATAAAAAGTGGCTTATAAAAAGAGGATTTTAAAAGCATTTTAGCCTTATGGAGCATTAACCCCACCCCAAGGGATATAGTAATTTTTGGGTGGAAAACTTAGAAGAGTAAATTCCACCAGCCTGAAGATGGCAGCAGCTTCATTTGAACAAGGGAAAAGGTTTACTCCAAAGATGGTCTGTGCCAAAAATGAATGAATTTGGCCCAGTGGATTTAAAGAATAAGAAAAATTTCAAACTAGAAAACAGAATTTTACTGCCACCAGTAAATTCAGGTCTGTGTGAAAATGGTTAAGAAATCAAAAATAAACAAAACAGAAAGAGAATTTATGGAAGCTTATTTTTGGGGGTAAAATATTTTTAAAGAAATCAGAAATAGGTTTTGTTAACAGTATTACATGAAATAAAATCTTTGGAACCCACATTGAAGTCTTGAGAGGGTTGAATTGAAGATATTCATACAGAATCAGAGAATTTTTTTCCAAGAAACCAGAAAAAACATATGTTCACAGCATTGAAAAGGTTTGATTAAGGAATCAATAAAATCTGTGAAACCCCCATTGAAGTCTTGAGAGGGTTAATTTGGTTTTTGCTAACAGTATTACATGAAATACAATCTTTGGAACCATTATTGAAGCCTTGAGAGGGTTAAATTAAAGATATTCATACAGGAATTAGAGAAAAAATTTCCAAGAAACCAGAAAAAACATACATGTGCACAGAATTGAAAATGTTTGATCAAGGCATCAATAAAATCTTTGAAACCCACACTGAAGTCTTGAGAGGGTTAAATTAAAGACATTCATACAGGGATCAGATAAATGTTTCAAAGAAACCAGAAAAAAACATGTGCACAGCATTGAAAGGATTCAACATGAAATAAAATCTTTGGTAAACACACTGAAGTCATGAGAGGGTTAAATTAAAGATATTCACACAGGAATCAGATAAACTTTTTTCCAAAGAACCCCCAAAAATATATATGTGCACAGGATTGAAAGGGTTCAACATAAAACCAAATATTTGGAAAACACTTTTAAGTCTTGAGAGGGTTAAATTAAAGATATCCATACAGGAATCAGATCATTTTTTCCTCTGTCACTTATGGAAGTCTTCAGAGGGTTAAAGCATTTCAGAATCATTTTCAATCCCTTTAGCTTACAATCATAAACAATATGTGTGTTTGACAGGTAGATGTTGACAGAAGTTGATGAAAGAGATAAAATTGGAAACTCGAACAATTTGCACAGGGAAATCTTACTGTAAAAATGATGACACATGTTTTCAATACCCTCTACAGGACACCCTGATAAAAACAGCGGCAATTTTTTTTTAACCAATCCATTCTACTGGTCCTAAGGATACTTCATACAAAATAACAGTTCTCTGTTCTGTGTGGTTTGGGAAATATGCGCTTTTGAATTTTTTTCTGTTTTTAGCCCCTGGGTTTGCCACAGGGTTGTGAAATTTTTTTTTTTTTTTTTGGTGGGGGGAGGGGGGGGGGGTCATCATAAAATTACTCAGGAGACCCACTTATACTACATGCCAAATTTGGCTGAAATTGGTCCACCAGTTCTTGAAATAGAAATTTTGGGTATATGGGTATGCCAAAATTGACCTACCAGCTTCCCTTGAACAAACTTTAATCTTCAACGCCAATGGATGTTCCATACCAAATATCAAGGCATTCCCTCTGGTGGTTCGTGAGAAGAAAATTTTTTAAGATTTTTAGGCTTTTGGGGCATTAACCAGAGCCCAAATACGGCAGCTGCTTCATTTGAACAAAATAGAAAGGGTATAATCGATAGATGACCTGTGCAATATATGTTTGAATTTGGCCTAGTGGTTGTGAAGAAGAAGTCAAGTTTGCAAAAGTTAACAGACGACGGCCGACAGACGGCAAATGATGGCAATAGCTCCCACTGACTTGCAGTCAGTTGAGCTAAAAGACATGAATGTTTGTTTGTTGGTGGTTAACGTCACATATTTATGCACCATGGCTAATCGTGACACAACATGGAGATGAAGTCAAGTTTAGTCAATCGTTGATCAACATGTTGCCCATTTTAGAGGACTTTCACCCCAAGCATTGGTGACTGGGTCCTATTTTACTAGTAAAGTGGAACTGGTTGACCACAGTAAACAAGTGCTGCTTACTTCCCGGGGTTCCCACGGGGAAAAAGACATGAATGAAAGTGTCAATGACACTGTAGCTCAACTTGTGTAAGACATGTACATGTATAGTATGTGACACAGCAATAACACACATCTAGGTAATGACCTGATAACAAAGGTACATGTAAAGTATTGTAAAGGTCTGTATATATAAATACTGACCGTAGCCTGTAACAAATGTACAGGTAAAGTATTCTAAAGGTCAGGCCTGCACAAATTGGGCGAACGGTTGTTTCGTTCGCCTAAAGGTTGCCCTCATTTTTTTCGGGTGAGCTGTTTCCTGTTCACTCAAATTTTCACTGGTGTTTCTGACGTATCCGACTGATATACAAACTTGAAATCCGGTCGTCTTTTTCTTATTGTTTATACATGGAGACCGGTCGATGCTAATTTAATCAATTACTTGCGAAAGTACGGTTGTTACTTGTACGTGTGTGGAAATCCCCAGCAAATATGGGAGATCATATGTGTGATGTATTTACTATTGACAGAGCTTACCACTTGTATAATAAATAACTGTGGAAACTGCACATTCATCATTGAATGTATTATTTTTGTCGCAACATACCTTGACCTTCTCGTTCTCCATATCACGGAGAATCGTGCATGACGTCGATGATTCTTCCCAAGCAGTGGGCTAAACTAATTGAAAACGTTGTCAAAATAAAAGGGTGCAACTGATGATTTTTGGTTGTTGAAACCATGTTGTAAATATATTTATTAAAAGGAATAATTACGTGCAGCTGAAAATAATAAAATTTTCATGCTGAACTCAGTCACAGTCCTTGAATTTTAAGTAATCAATTGGTACAGTATCAGTCATGAGGAAATCGTCTCATGGTGGCGCTGATCAATAAATCTGTCGGTCACTGTCTGAAAATTGAAACTCTTGTCCAATGTTTACTTTACTTTTCTAAGAAACTGAAAGTGGAAATGTGCATGGATTCCATTTAGAGCAATCAGGAGCATGCCTGAAAAGATATTATTTTAATGGCACACTATTAACATGTTGAATGGTTTCCGTTCAACGTTATTACAGTGCAACTCTGAAATGGGTTACCTTAAAATAATTAGGGGAACCCATAAACAGGTTGCCTTAATTTTCAATTTGTGCGGGCCTGAAAGGTGGGTGACAGTTAGATGCTAAACTAGAAAAGAAATCTCCATGGGGTTAATGTTACAATGGGGATCCTTGTCTGTTGCACCAAAAGACAAACGTTTGCAATTGTTTTGGCCTGTTTGATTCAAACCCTTCTAAGGTTGATTCATACTAATTAATAAATATTTGTTCAGTCCTTCTTAAAATATAGGTATTTGAATTTTTTATCTTTTGCTCATAGGGTTCCCATTGGTGAGGATGTTTTATTTTTCTCATTGTAAATAGAAAATCAGGTTGTGCTAATAATGTTTACCCTCCCCAAACAACAACAAATATTAACACAGGAACTTGGCTTCAACACATTTGAATATACACATACTAGGGATGCTAAATTCAAGAAACATTATTTTGTCTGGTGTTTTTGGAAAAGATTTTTAATTATCTCTCTTTTTGAGTCCATGAGTGGGGCTGACTGAACCCAAAAATATTTGTTCTCATACCACAACGATAACAAAGACACCCAATAAATTTATAGCAAACATTACTGACATAAAAAATCTTCTTTATAGGTTCTGTACAAAAAATGTAATACACACACTTCCTGTAAATATGACAGCTGACAGGCATTTTGAATTTTTGCCCAAGCCCAAAAGCACTCGTTACCATCCCATGATGATAACAAACATAGTAGTCCTAGAAGTTCTGTACAAAAAACTGATTGCACCTAATTTCAGTATAAAATAGCCAGTGGCAGCCATCTTGAATATTGGACTGCACCCAAAAACACTGGTTCTCGTCCCAAGGTGATAAATGAAAGTGTCAATGACACTGTAGCTTAACTTGTCAGTGTGTTGTGTTTGATGAAAAGGATAATGTTCAATGTTTATGAAAGGATTATGAAATAAGACAAGAATTGTGATAATTGGGAATATGTTAATTTCTGTTCCATGTATGTTATGTTTTTAATAAAAATAATATGAATTGTAGACTGTACTAAAACACTGGGGTGGGTTAAGGTGGCCTTCACAGTTAATGTATGTGGCCCTCACAGTTAACGTATGTCAACAAAAGTTACCAAGCTACAGTGAAATTATTCCAAAACGAGTCATCCTATCAAGTTACAATGAAATCCCTTCATAAATATGGCCTGTAGACTATGCTAAAGGTTTTCGGGCTTCAGGCCTGTGTAGCCATCACGGTTGACCATTTGCAACTAAAAGGGGATGACCTCATCTGAAGATATTATACTGAGTCATTCTACCAAGTTACAATGAAATCCCTTCACAAATACAACCTGTAGTCTGTACTAAAGTTTTTCAGGTTTTGGGCTCGGGCAGCCATCATGGTTGAATGATCATGACCAAAAGAGGACGTTCTCATCTGGGAATTATCTGGAGTCATCCTACCAAGTTACAATGAAATCCCTTCATAAATATGACCTGCAGATTTAGCTAAAAGTTTTTGGGTTTCGGGCCCCTGTAGCCGTCATAGTTGACGACCAATCACGACCAAAAGGGGATGCCATCATCTAGGCATTATATGGAGTCAACCTAACAAGTTACACTGAAATCCTTTCATAAATACGACCTATAGACTCTATAGACTATGCTAAAGGTTTTCGGGTTTTGGGATCGGGCAGCCATCATGGCTGAATGACTGTGACCAAAAGGGGACGTTCTCATCTAGACATTATATGAAGTCAACCTAACAAGTTACAACGAAATCCCTCCATAAATATGGCCTTTAGACTGTGATAAAGGTTTTCAGGTTTTGGGCTCGGGCAATCATTACAGTTGACGGATCGCGACCAAATGGGGAAGTTCTCATCTAGACATCATAAGGAGTCATCCTACCAAGTTACAATGAAATCCCTTCCTTCATAAATACGACCTGTAGACTGTGCTAATGGTTTTCGGGGTTTGGGCTCGGGCAGCCATACTGGTTGACCGAATGCGACCCCAAACCTGCATATGAAATTTTGTGACGATCAGACAAGAACTACGGGGTGTAGCCTGTGCTAAAGGAAAATGTGAACAGGCTCACAGACTTCCGCACGCGTGATGGCAATAGCTTATCTTGACTTTGTCAAGTTAAGCTAAAAAGGTACCCAAGAAGTTTCGTGAAGATCAGTTCATAAATACACCCCTAGGCCGAGCCGTATTGACATGTGTACTTACTGTGTAAAAGTAGCAATGGATAAATCAAAGTCCATCTAATTTGCATAATGTCTGCACGAGAAAAAAACCTGTATTATATGTGATGTATTCGATGTTACTAAACATTCCTACAAAAATTTATTCAAATCAGAACTTTCATACAAAAGTTCTGTACAAAAAACTGATTGCACTAATTTTGGTACAAAATGGCTGCTGGTGGCCATCTTGAATTTTGGACCGCACCCAAAAACACTCATTCTCGTCCCACGGTGATAACAAAGGTACCCACGAAGTTTCGTAAAGATCGGTTCATAAATATGGCCTCTAGCCTGAGCCGTATAGAAGTTGTGGACAAAAAACTGATTGGACCTAATTTCGGTACAAAATGGCCACTGGTAGCATTCTTGAATTTTGGACCACACCCAGAAACAATAGTCCCAAGGTGATAACAAAGGTGCCCAAGAAGTTTTGTGAAGATCGGTTCATAAATACACCCCTTGGCCGAGCCGTATTGACATGTGTACTTACTGTGTAAAAGTAGCACTGGATAAATCAAAGTCCATCTAATTTGCATAATTTCTGCACGAGAAAAAAAAACGTATTATATGTGATGTATTCGATGTTACTGAACATTCATACAAAAATTTATTCAAATCAGAACTTTCATACAGAAGTTCTGTACAAAAAACTGATTGCACTAATTTTGGTACAAAATGGCTGCAGGTGGCCATCTTGAATTTTGGACCGCACCCAAAAACACTTGTTCTCGACCCACGGTGATAACAAAAGTACCCAAGAAGTTTCATAAAGAATGGTTCATAAATACGGCCTATAACCCGATCCGCATTGAATTGTTGATGGATGGACAGACGTCGAGACGGACGACGAGCCATGGCATAACCTTGTTGAGCTATAAATTGACAAAGTAAGGACCATAATGCTGTTTAAAAATATGCAGGCAACTTTTTTGTAACAAATGGAGGAGCAGCTTGTCACGACTCACAAGGACACTTTGTAGCCAATTCCATTGAAATCCATCAACTTACTGCTGGGATAATAACTATGGATGGAAAATAATCATAAACTAGAGGCTCTAAAGAGCCTGTAATCGTTCACCTGGAACTACATATAAAAATGTGTTTTCCCATAGGCTTTCCATGGTAACTATGAGCTGCAATTGTGGCCATGTTTGCAGCATTACATCAACATTACATGAGGAACATTCGTAGGTGTACCCGTCCTCAACCACGTGAAGTTTCAAAACATTTGAATCCATCAAACAGAATCATAGAATGTCACTGGTGACCATATTTTCCAACCAACGGGAACAAAATTAGGATCGTTTGTAGAGGACCTCCTATAGACCATTCCTGCCAAGTTTTGATTCAAGTCGGCTCAGTAGTTCCAAAGAGAAGATGAAAATGTGATTTCCCATACTGTTTTTCTATAGTAACTATAAACCGCAATTGTGGCCATGTTTGCAACACGATCAATATTAAATGAGGAAAGTTGGTAGAGGGTGTCCCAGTCATCAACCATGCAAAGTTTCAAAACATTTGGCCTTGTGGTTTCCGAGGAGAAGAGTTTTCAAAATTGACCAACCAGAAATCAGAATCAAAGAATGCTTCTGGCAGCCACGTTTTTCATCCAACAGGAATAAAATGAGTAACAGTTGTAGAGAACCTCTCATAGACAATGCCTGCCAAGTCTGGTTCACATTGGCTCAGTACTTTCAGTGAAGATGATGAAAATGTGATTTCCTATAGGGTTTCTATAGTAACTATAAGCCACAATTGCAGCCATAATTGCAACCCAATGAAGATTAAATGAGGATCATTGGTAGAGGGGGTTACAGGCATCAGTCACATTAAGTTTCAAAACATGTGGCCTCATAGTTTCAAAGAAGATTTCTTGAAAATGCACACATTTATGAATTCTGTTTGAACATAAAAAATCAGTAAAAGAAGGTTAAATATTTTGAAAATTACAATTTTTTCAGACAGTATTCTCTTTCAAATAGCTTTGGATAGGTATAGGAATCTAGGAAAAAAAATCACAGGAAAAAAAGTCACAGAAAATAAGTCACAGAAAAAAAGTCACAGGAAAAAAAGTCACAAATTATAATAAAAGCCATGTTTAGATCCACACGTTTCAAAAATTATTTTTTAATATGATGATGATGAATGAAAGGTTTTAGCGCACCGAAGGCGCGCAGGGACGATGTGGGATTTACAAATCCCTTGCGACCCGGTTAACCTTATTTTTTTTCCCTTGGATCACACAGGCCTAGCTTTTGTATTGCCCAAAATGGAGTCTGAGGGGGTTATGCACACGGTTAGAATACCCGACAGTTTACGTTGGAGTGTTAGATGGTCAATACTCAATCCCTCAATGCATTTAAACCTATTTGAGAGCGAGCTCTATTTGGTTCCAGTTCGGCGATGGTAGAGGTTTGAGTCCCACCATGGTGGCGAGCCAGAATGTAATGTTGTGCGATGGCAAGTTTAAGGGAAGAAGAGAAAAGAAAACCAAACAGCAACGCCGGTTTGGTAGCGGCCCCGGTATATGACCATAGCGGTTACAAAAAAGAAGTGGAGAAAGCTCCAACAGTTTAGTTTTAAGAAACCGGGAGTCATCCATCAAGCCTTTTGGGAGATAGGATGCCGTATGTAATTTTGAGGTATCTGGTTATCCTTCGGGAATTCCAAATGACCTCCTCCACCCCCCCCCCCCGCCCCCCCCCCCCCCAAAAAAAAAAAAAAAAAACACTCACTGACACACACCCTCAAGCCCTTAAAAGGGCTGTTAAATCTTTATTCAAATGTTTATTTTTATCAAATGTACACTCGTTCCCAGCCAGACAAGCTTGTTTCAATCCTTGCCTAGCGTTTGGTGGTTTCTTGTATATGTTGCAGAAAGGTAGGTTGCACCAATTCCTCCTACGCTTTGTCTACCATTTCCATGCGTCTTCTTGATGAGAGTGTTGCAAGAAAATTTGAGAATGTTCAGTTAGAAAAGTAAAAGGTAGAGAGAATGATAGGTATCCGCTATTGTATATTGTGCCTGCTGTGTGATTGTTGGATGGGGTAAGGGGTGTGTTTCTTCGGAGCACACTCTCCACACGCAGAGTTGCGAGGAAATCCTCACAGACTCCACGCAGTTTAATTCTATTGAGTAATTTTAATTTACTGTGGATTATTTTGTTTTTCTGTTTAGGGTTCGGTGTTCGTTCAGCTTCACCATTGATTCACTATCCTGGAGTATGTGGAGGGTTTTGTTATATAGATCTTATTAAACGCGTTTCAATCGCGCTTCAGCAGAGTTGCGAGGCAGTCCTCACAGACTCTATCCTAAAGTTCCCAATGAGTAGCGAGGCAATCCTCACTGACTCCACGCGTTTTAGTTATATTGTATAATTTTTATTTTATTGTATTTTATTTTATTATATATATTTTTTTTTTTTAATTTTTTTTTTTATTTTCTGGAAACTTATTTTGTTTTTCTGTTAAGGGATCGGTGTTCGTTCAGCTCAACCATTAATTCACTATATTGGAGTCTGTTGAGGGTTTTGGTTTGTAGGTCTTTTAATCGCGTATCAATAGTTTCTATTTTTGCTAGCTCGTGAAGTTCCTTTATCGGGGTACATTTCGGTTTGCATAGTGCCACTCGCAGGGCATAATTTTGAACCCTCTGTAGCTTCTGAATGTTGGTTTTGCTTAGGTCGCTTGTTATTATGGCACGGTATTCTAGTACCGGACGTATAAATGTTTTGTAGAGCTTGAGAAGCACATCTTTGTTTGCTCCCCAATTTCTACCTCTGATCATCTTCAGAAAATTGATACGTTTAGTAGCTCTAACCGTAATGGAGTTTACGTGACTGTTTAGACTGAGATTGCTATCTAGGATAAATCCCAAAAATTTGGCCTCTTTGTTTGCTTCTAGTTTGTTATCGTATAACTGGAGATCGATACTCGGGACTGGTTTTTTCCTTTGCTTTTTGAAGAACGTAACTTTTTGAGTTTTGGCGGCATTGAGTTTGATGCGCCACAGGGCACACCAGCTCTCAAGATCGCGAATGGTATCCTGTAGACGATTTTTAATTATGTTTCTGGACTTGCTGGCTGTCCAAATGCCTTTGTCGTCTGAGAACTGCGATAGTTGAACAAAGTTTTTCCCTACTTTTTCTATATCATTCACATATATTATGAAAAGAAGCGGACTTAGAACCGACCCTTGTGGTGTTCCCGCTTCGAGTATTACTTCCTCTGACACCTCGCGATTAACCCTCACCTTGATTTTTCGGTCAGTTAGAAATGATGATATGATCCTTAGAATTTTAGTGGGTAATCCCATTTTCGCTAGTTTATATCTCACGCCATTGTGCCATACCGAGTCGAATGCTTTTTCTACATCCAAGAAAAGCGCGGTTCCGATTTCGTTTTGACTAAATGCTGTTTTCATATAATCGACCAGTCTATATACGTGTTCGATTCCCTCTTTCTGACTCCTATACGCTCTTTGCCATTTGTTGAAAAAATTGATTGATTCGAGATAGCTGCGAAGTCTCATAGTGAGAATCCGCTCAAATATTTTCCCAACACAGCTAAGCAAGCTGATTGGGCGGTAATTAGAAGGGTTGGTAAGGTCTTTGTCGGGTTTAGGTACCATGACTCCCGTGGCCACTTTCCAGCATTTTGGGAAGTACCCACAGGAGAGACAGCAGTTTAAGAGTTTGGTAAGTCTGCAGTAGAAGATGTTGGGGCACTGTTTCATTATTTTGTAAGAGACTTCGTCTTCTCCTGGGGACGAAGATGACCTGCATTTTCTGATTATACCCATGACCTCTTCTACGCTTATTGGTTCGGTTAATTCATGGTCGTCCCCGTCTTCATGCCTTTGGTCGAAGTTCGGTTCATTGAAGATTGAGTTGTTATCTTGGACAAATTTATTTACTCGTACCTTAAAATCGTTGTCATATCTGTTCCCTTCTTGTGGACGATGTGCCTTCTTTAGAAGTTCGGCAAAAGCACTGGCCTTTGCCTTGTCGTCTATGGCCATAGATCCGTCGCTAGTCTTTAGCGCATTATTGTTGGCAATTTTGCTCTTTTGGCCAGTAAGAGTTTTAAATGTATCCCAGAACGTCTTAGGTTCTCTCAGCCCATTTAGGTTTTCGGTTGCTTTTTCCCATCTCACGCGATTGTCGTTAGCTATGGCCTTTTTTACTTCCCCATGAAGGCGATTATACGCGGTTTTAAGTTCTGCTCTTTTCATTTGATCATTCTCTGATTGGTAAGCCCGGAAGGCTTTTCTTTTTTGTTTGATTATTTGAAGAGTTGTTTGGGTTATTCTGTTTATCCGTGTCTTTACTGTTTGCTTGGGACAGATTTCATCTAGCGTACTGTTGATAACCTCGTTAAGGTGGGTGCAGGCTTTTTCTAGTTCATGAACATTTGAGGGGTCATTTGCCTTTATTTTTACTTCGATAATGTTTCTGAAGAGGTTCCAGTCAATTTTTGATAGGTTCCTCCTATTCACAGGAGGATACCTTGCGGGGCCAGTATTACATTTCAGAATGGCGTGAACCGGCAGGTGATCACTGCCTAGATCATCGTCTCCTACAAATATGTCTTGCATTTGGCTGGTTAGTGATTTGCTGGTGATAATCAAGTCTAGGATATCTGATTGATGGAGTGGGTTGTTGCTTATGTATGTTACGTCTTGATCGTTATTTACCACGAATAGATCGAGTTCTTCAATGATATGGAAAAGGGCGTCACCATTAGGCTCAGTCTTATGACAACCGAATACCTGGTGTTTGGAATTGAAATCACCCACGAATATGCAGTGCTTGTACTTGTTGGTAAAAAATTCAAATACTTTACTGTCTACTGTTACTTGCGGCTTGTTATAATATGATATGATGGCCACGTGTTTGTGGTCAAGTTCAATTTCAGCTGCAATCACTTCAGCATTGAGGTGGTCGCATGGTATTGATTTGTATTTAATCTCCTGCCTTATTAACAGAGCGACACCGCCACCTTTTTGGGCGGGGCGATCTCTTCTAATAATATCAAAACCACAAAACGAGAATTGTTTGTTTGGTTTAAGCCAGGTTTCGCTAATTCCAATTACGTCTGTATTTTTTAAATAATGTGACATTTGCAAATTTTTCTGATTAACGCTTCGAGCGTTCCACTGGACTATTTTTAGTGTATCCATGAATGGTTTAGGAATAACTGTACTAAGTTTATTTAAGTTTAATTACTATTTGTAATATTGTTACATAATTATATTCTGTTGACGGCCGCTTCTAATAGCGTGTGAGATATTTGAGTATTATATAACTTAGAGGCTGTTTTACTAATCTCTTTGCAAACGTCCGAAAGACTGGTGTCCAAGTGTTTCTTCATTATGCTGAAAATAGAGCCAGCCATTAGAGTACACGTGGAATAAGGGGAAGATGAGTTCTCGACATTACTTACATTTAGAGCTTTGCTGGATGTTTGTTTTAACTTTTTTGAAGTGGCTACAACCCCGGTAGTTGCTGGGGTGTTGACCACCGCAATTCGGGCATTTCAGAGTTTTAGCACTACATGCCTTCGCGATGTGTTTGTCACCGCATTTCATACATCGTTGCTCCCCGTTGCATTTGTGTGACAAGTGCCCAAATTTCTGACACTTGTGACACTGAACGGGTTGCGGAAGAACACGACATTCCTCGGTTTCGTATTTTTTGCCATTAATAATTACCCCTTTGCTTATCAGATTTAATGTCGTTGCTCTATTAGGGCATTTTACTTTTATTTTCCAAGTATGGTTACCCGTGGCTTTGGAGATTAGTCTCTCCCACGAGCATCCTGGAAGGGCTTTATCAATCGAGTTTTTTTCCGTTTTGGGGTGGACGCGTGTGATTACGACACAGGGGTTTGGTTGCGGGTGGCCCTGTGTCTTGTTGGTTTTATTGGTCACCTTAGGGGGCGTTTTGGCTTTTACTTTATCGGCGTACGTCGCTCTATCGGTTGGGCTAGCTGTCGCATTCACTGTTTCCGGTGATGTAGACTCTGTTGCGTTAACAGAGTCCCCATTTCTTGGTGTGACCACCGAGTCCTTTCCAGTAGCGGTGCTCTGTGAATTTTTCTTGATGATTTTTGTCTTCTTGACATGCCGATCAATAGTCATACAGAAACCATTTTCGTCTTCGACGTCCACGGTTTCATCATTTTCACGGAACTCATTGGAGAGTTTCCTTTTCGATCGATTTAGGTTTGGTGATTTTTTCTGTCGCTGCGATTTGGGGACTTTAGCTGAATTTTTATCCAATTGAATTTCAACCGCCACGGCCGGGGAAACTGCGACCGTGTTGGTAGCTTCTTCTACTATGGAACGCAGCCAGTTATCCTGGCTGGGGGTAATTAGATCTGAATCTATTTCAGATATCCCCGGCAGTGAGCCGGCGGACGCAGGTCTTCTCATTTCTGTAGCAGCGTCAATACATGGTAAATCAGGAACTGGAGGAGCATGGTCCTCCTTACCTGGTTTGGCTTTCAGAATTGCCTTTTCCAATTCCCTTCTCAATTCAGCCTTTTCTTTATCTGCCTGCCGCTTCTGGGCTTGAAGCTCTGACCGCAAACCCTCTATGGTGTCATTTAATCTGGCTATTTCTTTCTGGAAGCCCGACATCATCGACATCATCGATGTCATATCAGTATTAGTGGAATTTCCACTGTTGCTCAGACTACCAGAATTAAAGGCAGAACTGTTTAACTGAGCTTGACTTTGTTTATCCATTATTTCTATTTGTAAATAATTCTAAAATTCTAAATTTTATTTTTTAAGTTTTTAAAGATTTTAATTTAATTGTATTGACTTAAATTGTATTGACTTAAATATTCGTTTTTAGTTTTAACAGAGAAAAGCAGACAGAAAATAGAGTTAAAGATAAACACTTACAAAATTACACTAGAGTGCACAGAAGTGGTACAGAGAACAATAGGCTTTGTTAATATCCAAGCTGTGAGATGTGTTCAGTCAGGAGCTTTCACAGACACGTCCGATCAGTACGACTGTCAATCGCTGTGTTAATAAATGAGATGATGAATGAATGAAAGGTTTTAGCGCGCCGAAGGCGCGCAGGGACGATGTGGGATTTACAAATCCCTTGCAACCCGGTTAACCTTATTTTTTTTTCCTTGGATCACACAGGCCTAGCTTTCCTATTGCCCAAAATGGAGTCTGAGGGGGTTATGCACGTGGTTAGAATACCCGGCAGTTTAAGCTGGAGTGTTAGGAGGTCAATACTCAATCCCCCAACGCCTTTAAAACTATTAGAGAGCGAGCTCTGTTCGGTTCCAGTTCGGCGATGGTAGAGGTTTGAGTCCCACCATGGTGGCGAGCCAGAATGTAATGTTGTGCGATGGCAAGTTTAAGGGAAGAAGAGAAAAGAAAACCAAACAGCAACGCCGGTTTGGTAGCGGCCCCGGTATATGACCATAGCGGTTACAAAAAAGAAGTGGAGAAAGCTCCAACAGTTTAGTTTTAAGAAACCGGGAGTCATCCATCAAGCCTTCTGGGAGATAGGATGCCGTATGTGATTTTGAGGTATCTGGTTATCCTTCGGGAATCCCAAATGACCTCCTCCACCCCACCCCAAACCCCCCCCCCCCCCCCCCCCAAAAAAAAAAAAAAAAAAAAAAAAAAATCACTGACACACACCCTCAAGCCCTTAAAAGGGCTGTTAAATCTTTATTCAAATGTTCATTTATATCAAATGTACACTCGTTCCCAGCCAGACAAGCTTGTTTCAATCCTTGCCTAGCGTTTGGTGGTTTCTTGTATATGTTGCAGAAAGGTAGGTTGCACCAATTCCTCCTACGCTTTGTCTACCATTTCCATGCGTCTTCTTGATAAGAGTGTTGCAAGAAAATTTGAGAATGTTCAGTTAGAAAAGTAAAAGGTAGAGAGAAAGATAGGTATCCGCTATTGTATATTGTGCCTGCTGTGTGATTGTTGCTATGGATGGGGTAAGGGGTGTGTTTCTTCGGAGTCCACTCCCAACACGCAGAGTTGCGAGGCAATCCTCACAGACTCAATCCTAAAGACCTCAATGAGTAGCGAGGCAATCCTCACTGACTCCACGCAGTTTAATTCTATTGAGTAATTTTAATTTACTGTGGATTATTTTGTTTTTCTGTTTAGGGTTCGGTGTTCGTTCAGCTTCACCATTGATTCACTATCCTGGAGTATGTGGAGGGTTTTGTTATATAGATCTTATTAAACGCGTTTCAATCGCGCTTCAGCAGAGTTGCGAGGCAGTCCTCACAGACTCTATCCTAAAGTTCCCAATGAGTAGCGAGGCAATCCTCACTGACTCCACGCGATTTAGTTATATTGTTATAATTTTTTTTTTTTTTTTTTTTTTTTTTTATTTTCTGGAAACTTATTTTGTTTTTCTGTTAAGGGATCGGTGTTCGTTCAACTCAACCATTAATTCACTATCTTGGAGTCTGTTGAGGGTTTTGGTTTGTAGGTCTTTTAATCGCGTATCAATAGTTTCTATTTTTGCTAGCTCGTGAAGTTCCTTTATTGGTGTCCATTTCGGTTTGCATAGTGCCACTCACAGGGCATAATTTTGAACCCTCTGTAGCTTCTGAATGTTGGTTTTGCTTAGGTCGCTTGTTATTATGGCACGGTATTCTAGTACCGGACGTATAAATGTTTTGTAGAGCTTGAGAAGCACATCTTTGTTTGCTCCCCAATTTCTACCTCTGATCATCTTCAGAAAATTGATACGTTTAGTAGCTCTAACCGTAATGGAGTTTACGTGACTGTTTAGACTGAGATTGCTATCTAGGATAAATCCCAAAAATTTGGCCTCTTTGTTTGCTTCTAGTTTGTGATCGTATAACTGGAGATCGATACTCGGGACTGGTTTTTTCCTTTGCTTTTTGAAGAACGTAACTTTTTGAGTTTTGGCGGCATTGAGTTTGATGCGCCACAGGGCACACCAGCTTTCAAGATCGCGAATGGTATCCTGCAGACGATTTTTAATTATGTTTCTGGACTTGCTGGCTGTCCAAATGCCTTTGTCATCTGAGAACTGCGATAGTTCAACAAAGTTTTTCCCTACTTTTTCTATATCATTCACATATATTATGAAAAGAAGCGGACTTAGAACCGACCCTTGTGGTGTTCCCGCTTCGAGTATTACTTCCTCTGACACCTCGCGATTAACCCTCACCTTGATTTTTCGGTCAGTTAGAAATGATGATATGATCCTTAGAATTTTAGTGGGTAATCCCATTTTCGCTAGTTTATATCTCACGCCATTGTGCCATACCGAGTCGAACGCTTTTTCTACATCCAAAAAAAGCGCGGTTCCGATTTCGTTTTGACTAAATGCTGTTTTCATATAATCGACCAGTCTATATACGTGTTCGATTCCCTCTTTCTGACTCCTATATGCTCTTTGCCATTTGTTGAAAAAATTGATTGATTCGAGATAGCTGCGAAGTCTCGTAGTGAGAATCCGCTCAAATATTTTCCCAACACAGCTAAGCAAGCTGATTGGGCGGTAGTTAGAAGGGTTGGTAAGGTCTTTGTCGGGTTTAGGTATCATGACTCCCGTGGCCACTTTCCAGCATTTTGGGAAGTACCCACAGGAGAGACAGCAGTTTAAGAGTTTGGTAAGTCTGCAGTAGAAAATGTTAATAAAGTAGATGAAAACACTATTATATGGGCTGATTTCTTCAGTGAGTTTGTTGTTAGAAGTGGTTATATTTGATCTATTATTCATGACCGCCTAATTAATCAGTGTATCTGTAGCTAAGTGAGTTGATGTTATGTTGTTCAAATTATCTGATTATCTATTTTGTTATACAAACATTTTGGGAACAAGTGTTTTCAAAAGAGTACAGCAGTTGTGAAAATCACTACATTCACCACATTATCTAATTGTCTTTTGATCTCTTTGATCCTTTGAGTTAGTAACCTTGAACCACTGATTGTTGTTCACTATTTTGTGATCATGTACATGGCTTCCAAGTGCAAGAATATATAAATTTCCTTCCTATGGACCATTTCACTACACTACTGAGATGGAGGTTCTGCAGACAAACAGAGGAGGTCTGAAAATAGCCTTTGATGGCCATATGTATACAAAACATGCCACTCATAAAACCAAAATGTGGTGGAAGTGCATCAAGAGATCCAGCATGTCTTGCAGAGGCAGCATTGTGACCGATCTTCATCGAGAAAATCCTGAGATCAGAGAGCCCCACAACCACCCTGCAGATAAAATGCAGGTCTCGTTAGCCAAGGTGCGACAGAAGATGAAGCAGCAGGCTGCTGACACCAGAGACAAGCCAAGTCAGATATTTGCACAGGTTATAGCAGATTGTGACGACATCCGAGCCATGGTTCCAAACCACAAGACCTGCAAGAGAACAATGAGAAACCAGCGACCCGTACCACCAGTGCCGGCCAATCTGAGTGGCCTTGGTTCCATCCCAGAAGAGTTCTCATCAACTGTGATGGGTGAGCCATTCCTCATCTACGATAATGGCGCCAACAATCCAAATAGAATCCTAGCATATGCCTCGACTGATTCACTTAGACACCTTGCAAAAGCTGAAACGATCTTCATGGACGGAACCTTCAAGACCGCGCCTACCATCTTCACTCAGATCTTCTGTATGAGAGTTCCATTCAAGGACACTGCCATCACAGCAGTCTATGCTCTGCTTCCCAACAAGAGCCGTACCTCCTATGAAGAATTGTTCCAAGCCGTAGTAGATTAGTGTGAACAACTTGGCCTTGACATGTTTGTCGAAAATGTAGTTACTGACTTTGAGGACAGTATTCTTCGCTCTGTGTTAGCTGTCTTTGGAAGAGATGTGACATCCAGGGGATGTTTTTACCACCTGACACAGTCAACCTGGCGACATGTGCAAACCTTAGGACTGGCACCCCACTACAAGCAAAACAGTGATTTCAGACTCTTCTGTGGTATGATTGATGCTCTAGCATTCCTTCCCCTGGCTGATATCCATGAAGGAATGGAATACCTGCACTCCATCAAACCTGAAGACCCGCCTGCTGTTGATGACCTGCTGACCTACTTTGATCGCACATATGTAAATGGGTACTACCGGCAACGCCATGGAGAAGGTCTGACCATCAGCATGAAAAAAGTTCCACCTATGTTCCCTCCTGAAGTGTGGAACGTTCACGACGCAGTCATCAACAATTCTCCCTGCACCAACAACATCTGCGAAGGATGGAATAACAAGTTCTTTAACCTTGTTGGCACCCATCCATCCATCTGGAGAGTAGTAGAATGGTTCAAGAAGGAAGAAGCAACGGTACAGACGATAATTGCACAGGACGCCATTGGCAATCCTCCAGTAAAGAAAGTGAAGAAGAAGTTTGTTAAAATGCAGAAACAATTGAAAAACTTGTGCAGAGACCATAGCAGTGGTGAGAAATCCATACCAGAATTTCTCAGAGGAGTCGGCTGGAACATTCGACTAAACAAGGAGTATTAGAAGTGCAAGTACTGTAAATATGTATTACCTGATATGCTTATGTTATTATGTTATTAAATGTATTTGTATTGCTATTATTATTATGTTATTACATGTATTTGTATTGATATTGATGTGCTGCAGATTTACTATAAACATATAATAAAATACTGTGACTATTAGAAATAAATTCTGTGAGTGCAAGTGGTGTAAATATATATTACCTAATAATAATAATAACTCTTTGGCCAGCCGCTGATTTGTCGCGGTCCTCATAAGAGAAGGCCATCATTCCCCCTGCACCCCACCCCCTCTTCCCCTCCCAGCATTCAGATATAAACTGCTTAATAGTGTCCCTCACTTCCTCTTTTTCAATTTCTTCAATAAGCATTCCTACCCTCTCCCTCGTGTCCCCCTTCAGCCATCTATCCTTTGTTTCTTCACCCCACTTCTGCATTATTCTTCCAGTAAATTTTATTCTATGAGGTATATACTGTGGGCATTCCAAGAGAAAATGTTCCAGGGTCTCCACTACTCCAGAGTGGCACATTTGGCATCCCTTTTCCCCATCTCTCCCAATTTTTCCCCGAAGCTCCAGTGATCTTGATCTCAGTTTGAACAGCAGTGACCCTCCAAAGGTGCCATCTAGGTACTTCTCAAAAGCTGGCTTTTCTTTATATTGTAACCCCTGCAGTGATCTTTTCACGCTAACCCCTGCTCGCCAGTTTCGATTGCAATCTTTCATGACTCTCTCTTTGACAAACCTTTTGCCTTCTTTCATTCCTACTTCTATGTTTGTGACCTCTATAGAGTAATTGTCCATTAGTTCCCTCACATGTTTTGACCACCCCGTTTCTATATTAGAATTCCAAATGGTATCGAGCATCAATTTCCACCACCGGTTGTCAGGCAGGTTTCTCAAGTAGTTAAAGTAACACAGTTTTCCCAAATCTACCCTGTCCTTGATTTTCATCCACCCAAGCTCCCCCCTTACTGCTTCCAAAGCTGCAGCATTACTCGACCCTGTTATCCATCTGCCGGCATCATTTTGAGTATTTTCCAACTTCTTAATAACGGTTTGGTTTAATGGAATCACGTCCGTGCCATACGTTATACTTGGTAAACCCACCCTCTCCCACAGTGTTTTCCCCACAAAGACCTTGTTGAAACTATTTTTCCCTAAAAGTTTTAGTTGGTTCAGAATTCTTTTCCCCTTCAGAATCAGTTTGGCTGAGTAATTTCTGTACACCCCTCTTCCCGTTATATTTATGCTTACCCCTAGATACTCATACTCTCCCGTTTCTCCTACAGTGATTTGTTTGCTTTCCCCTTCGGGGATTGAGAACTCCCCCACTCTCCATCTCTTCGTCATATCTACCTTGCGTCCAACGGGTATTACCTTGCTTTTATTTTCATTTAGTTCGAGCCGCCAAGTGTTCCCATATCTACCAACAATTTCCAGCAGTTTCTCTAGCCCCTGTTCAGTTCTAGACATTAACACCATGTCGTCCGCAAAGAATAAGCCTGGTATCTTTATGTCTCCAACATTTACCCCCTCCGCACTCTGAATTAGTTCGTCCCCTAAATCTTTAACATACAATGCAAACAAAATCGGTGAAAAGATACACCCCTGCTTGAGGCCTATATCCATAGGGACTCGTTTTGTAGTGATACTCCCTAGACTGAGTTGGCTTTGCACATCTGTATACAGTGCTTTCATGATTCCCACAAAGTCACCCCCCAGTCCGATGCCCTCGAGCTTTCACCACATACCTTCCCTCCACACTTGGTCGTACGCTTTTTTCACATCTAGAAATGCCTGAAACATCTTTTTCTTTTCAGCCTTTGTTGATTCTATCAGTTGGGTGAGTGTAAATAGGTGATCAGTGACTCTTCGTCCTTTCCAGAAACCATTTTGAATTTCTCCTAAAAAACCTTTCTCTTCAATAACTTCCTCTAGTCTACCGTATATGACCTTACAGAATACTTTTCCGATGTTACTACTAACTGATATCCCCCTATAGTTATCTAGAACTTCCTTATCCCCCTTTTTGTGTATGAACGACACCTTACTTTCCCTCCACTCTCTGGGGACCTCTTGCTTTCGCAGAGCCAGGTTGAAAAGGTTTGTCAGGACTTCAATAAGTGCCTCCCCTCCATTTTTGAGGAATTCGTTCGGAATTTCATCAGTCCCTCCCGCTTTACCATTTTTTAATTTCGAGACCACGTTCCACACTTCTTCTGCCGTTATTTCGCTACATACACGATTGGATAGGTTCTCCTCCACCAGTGTATTTCTTTTTGGTGGGGACCCACTGCCCCATCGCCTATCGTTTATCTTTTCCCAGTGCTTGACTAACTCTGAAGCGATACTGCCTTTATCTTCTGTACTTTCAATACGTTTGAGCTCGAACCCCCCGTTTTCTTTATTGTTCTGGCAAGACTGCAATTGCGCTCCTTCCTATTATTATTCTTTATCTCATTCACCTTTTTCCGTGAAAGTTCATATTCTCCTTTCATTAGTCTCGTGTCATTGTTATCCACCCCTTTAAGCTTCCTACTTCTTCTGTAAGCAGCGCATTTTACCTTCCTTTCTTTTATAGCCTTTTTTCAGTCCCTCGTTAACCCTGTATCCAAGCTCTCTCGTTGGGACCCTCACCCTTCCTATACACTCCTTCCCTGCCTCTGTTAGGCTATTTACTATGCCATCTGAAATACTCTGGACATTTGCATCCCTAGGTATACATTCAAGATTTGGTTTTAGTTTTTCCCGAAACTGCTTCCAGTCGGCTCCTTGTTTTAGTCCCCAAACTTCCTTGAAGGTATTTCTGTCTCTATTCGTCTTTTTGCCCATAATCTTAACTGTTATCAGGTTGTGATCACTACCCAAGTCATTTTTTCCCTCGTCATCTATTTCTACATCTATAACCTCCCTCCATACGCTAATGTCAGTGAGTATATAATCAATTATTGTTTTCTTATCGTTCCTCTCCCAGGTCCATTTACCCTTACATTTCGCATCCCTGTTCAGGATCTTTAAACCAAGCTCTTTTGATAGGTCCAACATCTTCCTCCCATTCGTGTTAATTTTCCTATCACCTCCCTGTATGCCCTCCTCCTTATCCCCGATGTGCCCATTGAAGTCCCCCATTAGGACAATACTGAACCCTCTGCTCCCAAGCTCTGTATATAATAAAATACTGTGACTATTAGAAAAAATATATATATATTACCTGATGTGCTTATGTTATTATTATGTATTATTATGTATTTGTATTGCCGTTGATGTGAAATGCTGTGACTATTAGAACATATAATAAAATACTGTGACTTTTTTTCCTGTGACTTTTTTTCCTATGCAAATTTGTGACTTTTTTTCTGTGACTTTTTTTCCTGTGACTTTTTTTCCGCTCACCAGGTATAGGATTACAGGAAACACATTTTACTCCAATTCTGTCATATCTTAAATAATTACTGGTCAGCTAAGCTGACATAATGAGAAAAGAAAATAAACAAAACTCCCATGCTTTCCAAACACCTGTCATCAATCAGTATTTCTGATAAGTAACTTGAGAGTAATATGTGTATTAACATAATTACACCTGCTGTTGTTTACAGTACAAGTCAAAATAAGTTGTAGGATAATCCTATAAACTATGTATCTTTCTCTTCCTACACTGATAAGACCAGAAGCTGATATCATTTTCTGGAAAGCTCTCACTGATAGATTTCCAGAAAATGTCAGACTCTGATCTTGTCAGTGCAGGAGCAGCAGTTTATTGCAGTTATGCTACAACTTATTTTGACTTGTACTGTATACACAATATTTTGGGTTTTTTCCCCAGTTCTCAGTGGAGAAAACTGGAATCAACTCTTACCGGATTCTCAAAACACAAGTATTTTGCTGACAGTACCGATCTCCGTGCAGACAGGAGAGACATTGGGTTAAGCATTAGGCTATAGCCTCTGGTGACAACACATTTCCATCCTCTCATAGACCATTCCTGTGAAGTTGGGTTCATGTCAGCTCAGTAGTTCCAGAGAAGATGAAAATGTGATTTCCCATTGAGTTTCTATAGTAACTATAAGCCGCATTTGCAGCCATGTTTGCAACCTGATCGACATTAAATGTGGATCATTGGTAGAGGGTGTCGCAGTCAACAGCCATGCAAAGTTTCAAACATTTGGCCCTGTGGTTTCAGAGGAGAAGATTTTTCAAAATCAACCAATCAGAATCAAAAAATGCTTCTGACAGCCATGTTTTTTGATGCATGGTAACAAAAATGAGGAGCATTTATAGAAGACCTCCATAGACTATCCCTGCCAGGTTTGGTTCACATCGACTCAGCAGTTCCAGAGAAGATGAAAATGTGATTTCCCATAGGGTTTCTATAGTAACTATAAGCTGCAATTATGGCTATGCTGACAACCCAATCAACATTCAATGAGTATCGTTGGTAGAGGGGGTCCCAGGCGTCATTTATGTTAAGTATCATGGTCAATCCACCAATCAGAATCAAAGAATGCCTCTGGCAGCCATGTTTTCAAACCCATGGGATCAAAATGAGGATCGTTTGTAGAGGACCTCCCATAGACTATCTCTGCCAGGTTTGGTTCATGTCAATTCAGTAGTTCCAGAGAAGATGAAAATGTGATTTCTCATAGGGTTTCTACAGTAACTAAACGTCGCAATGGCGGCCATATTTGTAACCCAATCAACATTAAATGAGGATCGTTGGTAGAGGGGTCCCAGTCATCATTTATGTGAAGTTTCAAAACATTTGGCCTGGCAGTTTCAGAGAAGAAGATTTTTGAAAATCCACCAACCTGAATCAAAGAATGACTCTGGAAGCCATGTTTTTCATCTGACGGGAACAAAATGAGGATCGTTTGTAGAGGGCCTCCCATAGCCCATGACTGCCAAGTTTGGTTCACACCGGCTCAGCAGTTACAAAGAAGATGAAAATGTGAAAAGTTTACAGACGACGAACGTCGGACGACGACAGACGCCAAGTGATGAGAAAAGCTCACATGGCCTTTTAGGCCAGGTGAGCTAAAAATTGACAAAGTAAGGACCGTAACTCAGGTGAAAAATATGCGGGCAACTCTTTATACCGTATGCAGGAGTGGCTTGTCTCAAGGATCCCTCCTAGCAAATTTCCTTGAAATCCATCAACTCACTAATGAGATATCGCTGTGGACGGAAAACAATCATGAACTAGAAACTGTTTTAGCACACTAAAACATATGTCTTCCCTTCCTTTCTATTGAATGCACTGCAAATTATATATACATGAATAATATTGACAACCATACCAAATACCTAAAGTCTAGGTCAAAAGACAAAAAAGTTATGCCCCAGACAAAGTTTCCCTTAAAAAGCACATAAATCTGACCTTCAGGTCAAAGGTCAAGGTCACATGAAGGTCACTATGGTACACGGCACACCGGCTCATGGTGATACATCCACATGCCAAATATCTAAGGTCTAGGTCAAAAAACAAAAAAATTCTGGTCCGGACGAAGTTTCCCTTATAAAAGCACATAAATCTGACCTTCAGGTCAAAGGTTAAGGCCACATGAAGATCACTATGGTACGCAACACACCGGCTTATGATGATACATCCACATGTCAAATGTCTAAGGTCTAGGTCAAAAGATAAAAAAGTTATGCCCCGGACAAAGTTTCCCTTAAAGAAGCACATAAATCTGACCTTCAGGTAAAAGGTCATGGTCACATGAAGGCCACTATGGTACGCGACATACCCGCTTATGATGATACATCTACATGCCAAATATCTAAGGTATAGGTCAAAAGACAAAAAGTTATGCCCCAGACAAAGTTTGTATGAGAAGAAGAAGAAGAAGAAGAAGAAGAAGAAGAAGAATATGCACTAAAACAATATAGAAGAAGAAGAAGAAGAAGAAGAAGAAGAAGAAGAAGAAGAAGAAGAAGAAGAAGAAGAAAAGAAGAAGAAGAAGAAGAAGAAGAATATGCACTAAAACAATATGTCTCCCTTCTGGGAAGGGGAGACATAATGAAAGTGTCAATGACACTGTAGCTCAACTTGTCAAACTTGAACTTGGTAAGTTATAAATGAAATGGCAAAATTGAAGATCATTGGTACCAATGTTATTTGATGAAATTTCAACATAACAGCATTGTGTGTGCACAACGTCAGAGTAATCCAAGCATTTTTAAATGTAAACTGTAAGACTGGCTAAAGGAAGAATGTTGATACACAAATGCAGTATGTTCAGAGGTTATTGTAAATGGCAACTTTCTTCACAAAAATGAATGCTAATCAACAGCTCTTATCTAGAGTTCTTGACTAATGAGCACACCAAGTTCAAAAACAATCCTATGATAAATGTGGCCTGTAGGCCATGTCAAAGAATGTTGATGCACAAATGCAATAAGTTCAAAGACTGTTGCTAACAGCAACAGTTTTTGATGGAAATGAAAAGAAAATCAATAGCTCCTATCTTTGTCACCCTGCATGAGCATACAAAGTTTCAAAACAACCTGATAATGAATGTGCCCTTTGAGGCATGCCAAAGGAAGATGTTAATGCACAAATGCACTAAGCAGAAGGTCATTGCTTTGTGGCAATGTTTTTTTGTTTTTTTGTTTGTTTTTTTTTTGGGGGGGGGGGGGGGGGGAGGGGGTTATAGAAATTCATAAATATATCCTACAGAGAGTGCAAAAGGGATAAGTTAATGCACAAATGCAGTACGTTCAAAGGCTGGTGATAACGACAATAACTTTTTATGGAAATTAAAAAATAGCTCACATCTGGAGGTCACCCCAAACACACATACCAAGTTTCAAAGTGATCTGATCATAAATGTGCCCTGAAAGGTGCGTTAAAGGGAAATATTGAGGTCTGACTAAACTAAGTTCAAAGATCACCGGCAACATTTTTTAACAGAAATGGAAGAAAATAGACAGCTCCCACATAGATGTCACCCCACACAAGCACACCAAGTTTGCAAGCGATCCAATCTTAAATGTGCCCTGCAGGGTGTGTCAAATGGAAATATTGATGCTTAACTGCACTGAGTTTTTACTAAGTTCATCGAAGGTCATTGCCAGTGGATACATTTTTTGATGGAAATCGAAGAAAATCAATAGCTCCCACCTAGAGGTAACCCCAAACAAGCATACAAAGTTTCAAACCGATCTGATCATAAATGTGCCCTGTAGGCCATGCCAAAGGAATATATTGATGCCTGACTAAACTTAGTTCAAAGATCGTTGCCAGTGGCAACATTTTTTGACGGACAGAATTGGAAGAAAATAGAGATCACCCCAAACAAGCATGCCAGGTTTCAAAGCAATCCAAACATAAATGTGCCCTGAAGGGTGTGCCAAAGGGAAGTATTGAGGTGTGACTAAACTAAGTTCTAAGAATGTTAGCTGCGGCAACATTTTTTGATGGAAATGGAAAAAAATCAATACCTCCCATCTAGAGATCTCCCCAAACAAGCATACCAGTTTTCAAAGCAATCCGATCATAAATGTGCCCTGTGCCAAAGGGAAATATTGAGGTCTGACTAAACGAAGTTCTAAGAACATTGGCCACGGCAACATTTTTTGACGGAAATGGAAAAAAAATCGATAGCTCCCATCTAGAGGTCACCCCAAACAAGCATACCAGGTATCAAAGCAATCCAATCATAAATGTGTCCTGTAAGGTGTGCCAAAGGGAAATATTGTGGTCTGACTAAACTAAGTTCTAAAAACATTGGCCGTGGCACCATTTTTTGACAGAAATGGAAGAACATCGATAGCTCCCATCTAGAAATCACCCCAAACAAGCATACCAAGTTTCAAAGCGATCTGATCATAAATGCGACCTATGAGGTGTGCCAAAGGAAATTATGGATGTACGTACATATGTATGTACGCCAATGGACGAGAAGTGATGGAAATAGCTCAGCTTGACTTTGTCAAGTTGAGCTAAAAACTGATGAAGTGAGGACTTAACACAGGTGAAAAGCATGCAGGGAACTTTTTTTTTTATAAAATGTGTAGGTGCGGCTTCTCACAAGGATCACTCATACCAAATTTCATGGAAATCCATCCACTCACTGCTGAGATATTGCTGCAGACGCATAGATGAATGCATGCAATCCAGTATACCCCCCCCCCCCCCACCCCCACCCCCCCCATTCTCTACAAGCGTGGGGTATTCTAACTATATCCAAAAATACTTGAAACAAAACTGAAGGAAACATACCTAAATCAGCTCTTGTATTTACAAACAAATCATGAGGACAAAATCCACAAATGTAGTATTTGCAAACCTGAAAAAGAGACACAAAAATAAATGCAATTTATAAAACTGTAGAGCATGTCAAAGAAATTTGCTTTGAATAATAATCCAATAGAGTTAAAATTTTCTCCCACCACCTGTTCATTTAGATATGTGTGTCCCGGGTTAGATAGCTGGGCAAGACAGATCTTTCTCCCCCCCCCCCCCCCCCCCCCACTTCCTATGCAAGATGTGCGTGTCCCATGTGAGAAGGCCATGAGAAATAGATATTTATCTCACATGACCCACGTGACCGGCTTATTAGCATATTTAATGAGCGCAGGACTATTCAATCATCGCACATTTTTCTGTAAACAAACAACATGATGTCACATTTTGGAAATATTAGCAGACGAACGTTTGTCGAAGAAAACAGAAATAAAAACACAGACCGCAAAACCAAAAGGACACTTGACTCTTTTAGATGAATTTTTGGGTGAACGTCGTTATGAGTGGAGTGTGTTTCACGAAATTCCCGTCAAAAAATTACGCGAATACATTGCAGAATTCATATAATATGACGTCATCGGAATGTGCCAAAGTTCATTTCGCTACAAATCTTTAACCCTTATCTTGCTGGCATAGGGAATTAATTTCATGGTATATACCTGTGGTATATACAGAACTTTTATGCGCTCTTTCCGATAAGCAAATTAGTTTTTTTCCAGAAATGGACAACAAAATTGTTCGATATAGCTGCGCATGCCCCTAAATTACTTCTGATGATCTCAGGGTGTTTTGGTGGGGGGAGAAAAATTATCCCTGATGGGGATGGGTGTGAGATGGGGGAAATGTCACCCTCGGGACAACATATTTGGTCCAAACACTCAGCAAGCCTTGTGACTGGCCCAAATATCTCGCCCATGGGTGAGATTTCCCACATTTCATACCCTAACCCATCAGGGATAATAATAATCTTATACACACCACATAACCACCATTGTTTGAATATTTTATGATTGCCAGACTACTTCATCATTTTCTGCATTTTGTAAAGGAACAAAGCATCCCACTTCAATTCAATTGCCAGGGCTACCCATCCAACACACACACCACTCGGGGATGATTTTTCTGTCACCACATACGGCATGATGTTATCAAAATCAATAATTTCAAATAAAATGTCACTGGAATGTTAGTTGTCAGTTGTTACAACTTGCTTCAATATGTTAACCAATCGCGGTTGTGAGCTACACCTTGTTTTTGTAGTGTATGCAGATCTTTTCGATGCTCTTTCCAAATGTGTAATTTATTTTTCTCTGCAATAAGCAATAGAGTTCTAAATTTTCACCGTTAGAGCATTATTATAATTTCAAAGACGTGTGGTATGCTGGAGAAAAATCACCATCAAGTAGCATAAGGGTGGGATGGGACAATCTTGCCCACGGGCAAAGATATCTGATCTAGACACATGGTAAGCCTTGGGTCTGAGTCAAATATCTCCACCCTTGGGTGATATTTTCCCATCCCACTGCCACACCACTCGAGGATGATAATGATAATAATCCTACAAAATGAAAGATAAAATCTAAAGTGATTGCCAGGGCAGTCATCTTACTGTGAAACCTGATGGAACTTGAAAGCCCACATTTAGATGTCATTCCAAACTAGCAGGTGAAATTTCATGATGATGCAGGCTTTAGAGTTTGCCTAAAGATTCAAAAGCAAAATCCAAGATGGCAATCAGCATATGAAATTATGCAGTGATCCTAATGTGCATGTTCATGATGATGCAGGCTTTAGAGTTTGCCTAAAGATTCAAAAGCAAAATCCAAGATGGCAATCAGCATATGAAATTATGCAGTGATCCTAATGTGCATGTAGCAACATGTGCATGACACAAGCTTTTAACAAGTGGTGCACTCATCTGTGCATCACACGGTTCAAGGGTTTGGGGAAGCAGGGAGGTGGTGGGCAAAGGTATTATCCACTGGATCCACTCATTTTTGAATGTGTCAGATACACTTTCATCTTTTACTTTTATCTTCAACTTTCAACTTCCCTCATAGGTATCAGAGTCATACACAACTAACAATGGGAGATCTCCATGAAAATGAAAAATAGATGGAGACAAGACCACTGCGATCCCTCAAATGGCATCACCACCTTTGCTTAACAGGAAGAGTGCTAAATTATTTTTGGCAGTTAAAATTTGTTCACATATCTTTGCCTTGTTACAATTTATGGGAGAGTGCCTAAAGGCAAAGGCACTCTCTCCCCTAAAAAGTAACAAAACAAATTCATACAGATTAAATAATTTTTCTTCAAAGATAATATGAGGCATATCTAAAGAATATGAAGTCTATAATTTGGGGTACCTACTTCTCAGAATAAAGCCCCAAAATGGGCTTCCAGCACTCTACCAGTTAAAGACTAAATAATCAAATGGCAAAATCGGTCAGATTTTATAGGAACCATTTCAATAAGCATCTTGCAGTGAGATGATTGAAATCCATACAGTGTTATTTCATGCACAAAATTACACTACCATCCCATGCTAATTCGGGCCTTGCATCTCAATAACTGTCATAATGCACAGCTAGGAGAGGATGAGCGAAGTGCACACTGGCATTTGTATATTTTGCCCATCAATCTCTTGCTATTTTGCCTCCTCCTCCCTCCTCCCCTTCCTAGTTTCTGCCTTAAGTTTAAAGATGGCCATTTGAGTTCTCATTTGTGATCTTTTATTTTTTATATCTTTTGGGTTCTTTGTGTGTTTTTTGTGTCTCTTTTGTTGAATCGAAGCCTCCCCCCACCCCCCCCCCACCCCCCCCATTTGTGTGTGTGTGTGTGGGGGGGGGGGGAGGGGGGGCGCACAATACATTCACGGGACAAACTTCAATTAACTGGCAATGTAATAACTGCAAGATCAAGTCTTAGAAAAACAGGAGGCCCCACGGGGCCTGAAGCGCTCATCTTGTACAGAACACAATTTAAACAGAGTCCAAGAATGAGTCTACAGTAAGCAAGCCATCTCCATAGGCTACACTGTCAATCCTTGAGTCCCTCAAGAGTGACAAAAATAATCTGGGCATCATGCCTTTCTTCAGTTGATCATAAGTAAAATGTAGAGATCCCCTATGAAGCCCCTTGATACAACCTATGTGGATTAATCTTAGTACCTCTAGAGGGTACTGAATACAAAATTTTTAATTCTTCAGCAAAATGGCAAATTCCGGCTCCCAGAGAGAGCCCAAATATTAACCCAGGCTCTTGATTTGAACACAGTTAAATCTGACTTCCCTAGAGATGTTGTGTACCGAATATGAAAGCATTCTGACTGTTGGATCTGAAGAAGAGAAATTGTAAAGAAATTTCTTCGAATTGCACTAAGTTCAAATTTGGGCTACCATAGCGAGCCCAAATATTAACCTATGGATCCGATTTGAACAAACTTGAATCTGACCCCCCTAGATATGTTGTATACCAAATGTGAAAGCATTCTGACAAGTGAATCTGAAAAAGAAGATTTTTGAAGAAATTCCCTCATATTGTACTAAGTTAAATTTCATGTTCCCATATGGAGCCCAAATATTAACCTAGGCACTCGAATTGAACAACCTGGAATCTGACCCCCCCTAGAGATGTTGTATACCAAATATAAAAGCATTCCGACTGGTGGATCTGAAGAAGATTTTTAAAGAAATTTCCTCATATTGCACTAAGTAAAAATTTGGGCTACCATAGTGAGCCCAAATATATACCTAGGGATCTGATTTGAACAAACTTGAATCTGACCCCCATAGAGATGTTGCATACAAAATATCAAAGCATTCAGACTGATGGATCTGAAGAAGAAGATTTTTTTAAATTACCCTCCATATTGAACAAAGATAAAATTTGGGCTTCCGTAGGAAGCCCAAATATTAACCTAGGGACTTGGTTTGAACAATCTAGAATCTGACCCTCATAACAATGATGTATACCAAATATTAAAAGATTCTGACTGGTGGTTCTGATGAAGAAGATTTTTAAAGAATATTCCCCATATTACCCTATGTTAAAACTTCGGGCTCCTGTAGAGAGCCCAAATATGAACCTATGAGCTTTATTTCAACAAACTTTTATCTGACCCCCCTATGAATGCTGTATACCAAATATCAAAAGATTCTGATGATTGGTTCTGGAGAAAAGATTTTTTTAAATTTTTGCAAATATGCTGACTCAGCATTTTTTCGAAGCCCATTACAGAACACCCTAACATAACCGATGGCAATTTTTTTTTACCATTCAATTCTACTGGTCATAAGGATATTTCATACCAAATAAAAGCTCTCTGTTCCGTGGGGTTTGGGAAATATGGGTGTTTGAAAATATTTCTATTTTTAGCTCCCAGGGTTCCCATGGGGATGCGGGAATTTTTTTTGTTGCATGGGTCAAGTACTTATGACCCAATACTACCACGAACCAAATTTGGTTCATACCGGACCATCGGTTCAGAAAATAGAAATTTTGGGCGGGGCCACAAATCTTACCCCTCCTATTACAAAGCCAAATATTACTTCACGAACTTCGTTTGAACAAACTTGATTCTACACCTCATATGGAAGCTCCATAGCAAATATCAAGTCATTGTACACACTGGTTCTTGAGAAGAAGATTTTTAAAATACTTTGGAGAATTTTCCCCCACTCCCTCCCTATGGGGCTGGGCATGCTGAGTTGAACAAAAATGAAATGCCCCTTTGGGACCATCACTCACACAAACTTTCACTTGAATTGGCCCAGTGGCTTAGGAGGAGAAGACCAAAACATGGTGTTGACGGACGTCGGACGAAGGACAACTTACGGAGAGCGATGAGATTAGCTCAGCTTGACTTTGTCAAGATGAGCTAAAAACTGCTATACTTCCCCTACGACTTGGACTCCATTGTCAGCAATGGATAATGACACCACCACTTCATAACATTATAAATGTGAGTCGTTGATATGTAAAACATAACACTCGATAATAATGTCTGAAAACAAAAGACATTTAGAGGTTATTACTTGGTAAGTTTCACATCAGCCCGAGGTAACTTCATATCAGCCTGAGACTAGTTTTCTGAGAGTGTTATTGTTTCTCAATCCTTTCCCAAAGTCCAAAGTTTCCTCCTCTTCTAGTTCAGCTATATTAACATCTCAGATTCCAGACTGAGGAAGCTGAGATATTCGGATAGCTGAACTATCTCTTCTCCAACTTCAACCAACCCCTGCTACTGACTTTGAATCTTAGTTTGCATTGAATTTTTTGTACAACTGTCTTCATTCTTTTCTTCATCTAAGTAATGCTTACTAAGTGCCATCTTTAAATCCTCATACAAAAACTCAGTGTCAAGTCACTCCATTGTGCCCTGTCACACCAAATTTCCTGATTGTGTTTAGCAAAGAACAGTTAAGATTTCCATGTAAACAGTCAACAGACATTGACAGGGAACACAATCTGGTCGCATATTAACCTCTAACAAAAAGCAATGTGTAAGTAGGGATTTTACATGATTTTTTCATTGTGTAGGCAGCCCTCTCATTTTAGTAGTATATTGTGATACAAAGCATGAGAAGTAACACACTTTTTTCAGAATCTGAAAATTCCAAATACTTTTTGAGATATGACAATTTGAAGGTTGCTGGCTGACAGATATTTTTGTCACGGGAGCCTAGTGCTTTCATGCTATTTTGGTGAGGCTAAAAGGTGCCAAAAAGAGACCTTTTTAGATCATACCAGATCTTTTGATTCATTCCCCTATTTGGTATAACAATGCCCTTCTATCAACGTGTCAAAAGGAAAGTTATTTCATACTTATGAAGCAATTTAATATAATTATACAGATCTTTGGGACAATGATTATGAGGGATATTAACAAAAACAACAATATGCATTTCGAAAACAACAATATGCATGTACAGTGAGGGTTTAAGAGGATAGATGGCAACTTAATCATTGTGTGATTTTTTTGCATGATAAAAATGTTGATTGTGTTGAGAAATTTGTGTTGGTGTTAGTTTTGTTAATAATGTGAATAAATTAAAGTGTATAATCTACATGTACTGATACTAAGTCATAATTTGTCAGCACCCTCCCCACCCCCACCATCCTCCAACCCATCCCCCATAAAAAGTGACACACTCAGTACACATATATTCGTACCAACAACTGAACTGTAGTGTATACTTGTTTTATACATTTACTGCACATGAGTAGATGACCACCAAACACATGCCCATTATTCCAATGCCATACTGTCTGGATAAAGTTCTGTTGTGACTTTGAAGGGATCAAGGGGATGAAGGTTATCATGTGACAATAAATGAAGAAATTGCAAGTAGATTATGTCTGCGTTTTTGAAAAGTGTGATGTAAACTGCAGGTAAGCTTTAATTAATCATACAATTACAGTAAGAGGCTGTTTTAATTTAAGCTCTATGGATCACGCACAACCCCCCCCCCCCTCCCCCCCCAACCCTTCCCAACCCTTCCACCAGTTGAACACAACAAATTAAACATTTAGGTTCACACTCAGTCAGTATTTTTTATTCTTTCAAATTGAAATTCAGTGTTTTCATCTGATTTATTTCAGAAACTGAAACCAAAATTGAGGTGCCTACAAATACAGCAAAACTTAATTTACCCCCATTCCATGCCTCCTTCCCCACCTTGAATACATGTGGGTCAACTGTAGCAACAGATTTAAAAACAAGAGCACCGCTGGGCATTGCATCATATGCCTGTGAACTGTTCAAATTGTACCATTTTAACACATTTGCAATTTTTTTAGAGTGCGAGAAATTTATACTGGCATATATATATATGTTACGGTCAGACTTTTGAAATCAGTGATTTTGTGAAATGACTAAATTTTTCAGTCATTTGAGAAAAAGACTAAAAATTAAGGACAATAGCTTCACAAAAGGACTCAATAATTTAATAATTTAAAAAAAAAATTCTTGATTTCACAGTTTGACTGTAACATATTTATATAGATATATATATATTAGAAACACTGAAGCTTCCTATCTTTAGTTATTTATTTATTGGTGTTTAAGGTTAGAGGATTTCCAACTCAAGCATTGGTGAATGAATCCTATTTGGACTGTAAAATCTTATTTGTTTTCCAAAGGAAACAAGTACTGTTTCACTTCCTGTGGTTTACATAGAGGCATGTGTATAGAAAAAGATATAAAGTTTAAATAAAACACATCAAAACCATGAGATTTATTTGGCTAGTCAGTTTGTTAATTGGGTAATTATTTGACCAATTAATTATTTGACCCAGTAAGTCACACAATATTGGTGTGTTTTCTTTGAACTTCATACATTTTTATTTGCATTTTCCAACGTTTCATGGTAATATATCTGAAGTGAGTATTAGATTTATATGGTTGAGACCCCATGATCACACTGTGAACCTGTTCGACCTCTCTAGCTTCACTTGACAGTGATTTGTCATGCTGCAAAATTATAAAGGAAGCCAAAGTGGTTTCACTATTATGTATCAGTGTGAGAGGTTTCAAGAATTACTTTACCTTATACATCATATAATGTCCAACAGGGGCCATAATTCAGGCAAAAATTGTTCAGATCGACCCCATATTCGAACTTGACCTGTATTTTGTTGTGATTAAACCACATACCAAGTTTGGAGTCGATTGGAAAACAAATACTAAAGTTATCATCCGGAAACCAAATATTTGACGAATTCTAAGTCCAACAGGGGCCATAATTCAGGCAAAAATTACTCAGACTGACCCCATATTCGAACTTGACCTGTATTTTGTTGTGATTAAACCACATACCAAATTTGGAGCCGATCGGAAAACAAATACTAAAGGTATCATCCGGAAACCAAATATTTGACGAATTTTAAGTCCAACAGGGGCCATAATTCAGACGAAAAATGTTCGGACCGACCCCATATTCGAACTTGACCTGTATTTTGTTGTGATTAAACCACATACCAAATTTGGAGCCGATCGAAAAACAAATACTAAAGTTATTGTTCGGAAACCAAACGGACGGACGGACAACGCCATACTATAATACGTCCCGTTTTTCAAACGGGCGTATAAAAAATGTTTTTGCAAGATGCAGACCAGAATGCCTTAAACA
Organism: Pictodentalium vernedei; assembly: GCA_031216915.1. NCBI lineage: Eukaryota > Metazoa > Mollusca > Scaphopoda > Dentaliida > Dentaliidae > Pictodentalium > Pictodentalium vernedei. The sequence goes on from CM062297.1 coordinate 543,146,187, forward strand.
TGTTCATTACATCCATGATTCAGATGAGTATAGCCTGCATGAAAATGTGGAAGGGGGAGGGGGGGGTGGAGGGCTGAGGGGTGAAGTGCGTATTTTCTCAGTAAAATGTACATACATCATAGTAATTTATTTTTAATCAATTCAAAATTTGTGTGTGGGAGGGGGGGGGGGGGGGTACAAGTGTAACTGGAAATTAATGGAATTTTCAAACTTCTGTTACCTAGATTATTAAAAAAAATAGCAAATAGGCCAACACTGATGCATAAAATGAACTGGCCAACCTTATTAGTAATGGGTGTGTTGTTATACTGTAGCCAAGCTGTCTATGCAAAACAAGGAATATATCCCGACACCCCATCCCCTCCTTCCACACATGCAAATCCACCATACGTTTTGCTTTTTTTTGCTCAACAGACTAGAAGGTTGGATCTGAACTTACCCACACCACGGCTTTCATTTTAGAACAGTAGCCAGGCTGATCAATAGGCCAGGTAAAAAAGGTCACCAGGCCTGATTTGTACTGTTCAACGCTGATTTCGCAGATTACATAAAAAACATTCAATTGTGGTAGATGCATTTTCCGGCTTGCATCTTGTCTTGACAGACTGACAACCAGGTGAGAAATGTTTTGAGGCTGATTACCAGGCCTGGTGAAAATGCAAGCCTGGAACACCAAGTTCAACCCCAACAGAATAAATATAAATGATAATTGAGACTGACCTAAAAAAAAAAAAATTGAAATGAAAATGACCCAACTTCCCAAGTTTTAACAAAAATCATGGCAATTCAGACCAGGTCACACAAATTCATAATCATAACCAGCGTGTCCAAAAACTTTGCAATTTTGAAGATAAATGAATATTTTTTCTGAAGAGCTATTCAGATGACATACTTATTATTTCAATAAATTATATATTTGTGTGCTTTTTACGCGATAAAACTAACGAAAATTGGACAAAAACACGTTCTAGAAAGGATTTCCCTGATAACAGTTGTGCACATGCCGTCATCGCGCCCTGGATTTTGCAGCCAAGCAACTTTGCACTGAAATTGAAGGGCATCCCCATTTTCAAATCTATTTCCGTGAGAAGTGGCTGGAACAATCGAAAAAATAATACTTCGGAGGGGGGTTAAAAGAGACACCAAATTATATGATTCGACAACTGCATGTTCGTATCTTGGCAGAATCGGAACCGGCAGGGAGGCATAGTCGACAAGACCGTTCCAATCGAGTGACAGAGCGGGACAAGAAAGTATCCACCTGATGGTTCCAATGAGTCACAAAGAGATCGATGTGGGGACGACCCCAGAGATCGCAAAGTGACTGGAACACCGCCCTGTAGAGCACCCACTCGGTGGAAATGACCCTGCCCCATCGGGACAGGGAGTCGGCTTGGACGTTCAGACGACCGGGAATGTGACAATCCACCACTCCGGCGTTGACATCCTGAGCGAGCAGTAGAAGATCCCAAGCCAATTCGTACATGGGAACAGAGTGCGTGCCGCCCTGGTTCCAAATGTAAGCAACCACTGTAGAATTGTCGGACAACAGAAGGACTTGGCGATTCGAAAGGTGGGGGATCCACTGTCGGAAACCCAGAAGAGCAAGAAGCTCCTTCTGGTTGATGTGAAGAGCTGCTTGATCCTGGTCCCATGACCTATGAAGGGAAAGATCTAGAGGATCCAACATCTCACCCCATCCGAGATTGCTGGCGACTGCATCAGAACACGATCGGACGTGGGTAAGTCCAACGGAACTCCCTACATAATTCACTGAATATCCATCCAGGGGAGAAGGTGACGATGAAGAGACTCCGGTAACTGAAGCACCAGATCCAGAGGATCGACATTCGGCCTCCAATGACTGAGCAGAAAGTGTTGGAGAGGTCTGACATGCAGCCGACCTAGAGGAATGAGATCCGTCACCGAACCGCAGTGACCGAGCAGCCAGCGAAGACTCCGAGCTGTCGCGGACTGGGACAGAGTCAGGGCAAAAGCTGAGAGAATCACAGCCCTTGCCCAGAGAATCGCCACCGTATTCAGCTGAGTACGGAAGTACATCCCTAGATGACAAAACGGCCGAGAAGGGACCAGGTCTGACTTCTCCACGTTGACTCTGAACCCTAGCGACGTGAGCAGGCTCAACAGTGTGTCGACATCCGACTCCAGAAAGGCAGCAATGGAATGCCTCTGGAGGACATAGTCTAGATATGCCAAAGTAGTCACCCTGGACTGTGTGCGATGTAACACATGCAATATCAGTCGGGTGAAGGCCCAAGGAGCCAGGTTGAGGCCGAAGGGCATGGCCTTTAACTGGTAAACTTGCCCCTGAAATGTGAACCTGAGATACTTTCACAATGTCTGATGAATCGGAGCGTGAAGGTAAACGTCTCGTAGATCAATGCTGGAAGCGAAAACACCCTGGTGAATGGAGCGGCGAACCGACCTGAAAGTCTCCATGCTGAACTTAGGAGCAATGATAGACTGGTTCAGGATACTCAGATCGATAACCGGTCTGAGTCAGACCTTCCTTCTTCGGCACAAAGAACAGGCGGGAATAAAATCCCACTGAATGTTCTTGACAAACTCGATCGCCCACTTTGACAGGAGATTGCCTATCTCCATGTTCAAAAGTTCCCAATGTGTTACGTCAAAAGGAACTTGTGTTGGAAGAGGCACTCTCGACGGAGTTGGATGCCTCAACCTGGAACGAATCGAGCTTACGACTGCCGATGGCTACCCTTACCCCGGGGGTAAGTAGAAGCAGCAGCAGCAGGGGGATCAGCCCTTGGCTTCGCAGAGGAAGCAGAAGGACACTTGTTAGGCTTTGGACAGCCCTGCCTCCAACAGAAGGCTGATCAAGCTGACGAAGCAGCAGCTGATCTATGGAATGACGTAGGATGTCATCGGACCGTCACCACGGAACCATGGAATAGTTGCGAACCCGCCATAGAAGCAGATCGAAGAGCAGCGTGCTGCCCCTCAGGAAGCGAACAGCTTGTGTCCAGCACAGCGTCCCTGCGAACTAATTCCAAGTTAGCCATGTTACAGGCATGCGTGTGAGTAAGATGCATGAGCGCCTTGGACAGCACACACAAAGGAGCCTGTACGTCGTCAAACTTATCTGGGGGCAGATAAGCAGCTAAAGCAGAGACGATGTCATTTGAGAGAGAAAGCATGCCAAGCATCTCTCTCTCGATAAGCCCAACACGGACTCCAGAGTCGCCATAGGAATAACGGCCAACTTGGGCTTGGAAAGCCTGAGGGAGTTGGAGTCCTGATCCAAGACCGTCAAAGTCTGCAGACTGATGGATTGGCAGAATCGTAGAAACGATAATGCGCCAGAGGCAAAAAAGTGTCAACCCTGGTGAAGAACGACGTCTTCATAGCCGTGGAACTCAGCTTAGAGTGCAAAGCTGTAAATGCTTTAACCACCTGTACTGACTGGCATGGTCGAAGATGCCCAGAAGCAGGTTGCTCCACAGGCTGAAGGCGTGTGACTGATGATCGTGGCCGGGCTGACACTGTCAGCTGGTTGGACGGTTTGAGATCTGGAAGGAACCCAAACACAAAGTCAAGAGCTGCCCCTAAGTCAGAAGACTGTTGGCTCTCGACGTCAGGTATGTCGGACTCATCCCCTGAGTTGGAAGACACATAGCCCATCATGGGCAAACCAGCCGAAGCCTCCCATGGAGTAGGCACACCAGGGAGGATCAGAAAATGGGGGTGCTGGCAAATCACTCGTAGCCAGGGACCAGCCGTGAGGGCGACTAGGGCGATTAAGTCGCCCTTCTAAGCCCAAAGTCGCCTAGAAAAATAGTCGGGGCGATTACAAGTCGCCCTCTAAAAATTGGCCAAAATGAGAAAAGGCTGAACTGAGTGATGCGAGGTTTACATGAAAACGAGTATTTTCAAAAATCGAATGTGCTCGAGTGTGATAAATGGGCATTTTAATTCGTCAAATAAACGTCCATTTATTTGAAATCACACGACAAGCAATTGTCCATTGTCGCTTTTGACGGATTTTTTTATTTCTATTTTGTTGCGTTCCAGTCGGAGCTTCAAGTGTCGAAACGAATATAGGTGACTTACGCGACTCAACAAAACAACCCAGTTTGAAAGTAGGTTACGTCGCTTAGGATACCGAAAATGTATACACAACGGACGTATTTTATAACACATTATTGTCATTTCGATTTGCTGACGACTGTTGGACTGTCTATTCCCAGAAAAACACGAATGGAATTGAAACACATGAAAAAAAGCTTTAGTGATGTCAAGAAAAGCTTTGTACAGGACACAAGTGTGCATGTGGACGATCTTGAAAAAGGGTCCTCCTAAACATCGGAATGACATGAAATGACGCGGAATGACACCGAAATGCCATAAAAATGATGCGGAATGACATTTCTTTTACAAAATACTCGACCCCAGAATGTATTTTGTTTATTAACTAACAAAGTACCTCCCAAGCAACCTTCTTACATCTGGTCCTGTTCACACTTTCAGACTTAGGAAATTATTAGCTTAGTAGACTTTGTTGAAAGGCAACCACAGGAGGGTGATGGGGGATTGGCACGAAGAAGAGGTGAGGGGTCATGAAGGAGAAGGTAGCAGTGGGTGATTTTCAGTCAATAATTACATTGTAATTTTTTAATCTGGCACAGATGCATCATAGACAACTGGACCTGGATTATTTGTACGTTAATGGAGGACCATACATTGAAAATATGAAGGGGGGCGGGGGTGGTACATGAATATTCTTAATTTTCCCCACTTGCCTATGAAGTCTCCCTACATGACTCTGCAGTCTCCCTATTTTTTCTGGAGGGAGACTTGAAGTCTCCCTAAAATTCCCCCCTAGGCTGGTCCCTGCTCGTAGCCTCGCTGGAATCAACGAGAAGGCTCTTGGACAGAACCTGAGTGAGCAAGAAGAGGGCCTCCCTAAGCTCACTGCCCGTGTCGGCCTGGTTCAACGTGGGAACAAACAGGCAAAGTGGCTTCACTCCTGACCCTTTTAACCAGCGAAGGGTCACGATCCTCAAATACACCCGAAGCGGGCGACAGGCGGCAGCCGAAACATCTGAAGGCAGATGTGTATAGGGGTATGACATACCCCGAGGATCTACAGAGCGGAAACTCGGGAGAGTCGCCGCGGACCTCTGAGGGACACAAGATCCAGGCTGCACAAAAGGTGTTGGTCCCGCAAAACTGGCCATGTGACCAGAGTGCGTGGATGGAAACAGCACGGAGTTCATAGTGGCCCCACCACGAACATCCAAATCCAATGAAAAAACTGCAGTGCTCGGTGGCGGAGAGACCACAGTAGAGGGTCCGGCCGGCAGCCACTTCCGACTTCGCCGAGTAGAAGTCAGGGAAGGCTGAGGCCGATACCCCACATCTACACTGCAGGGATAAAACTGCTGTGCTGGTCAACGGCGGAGAGGCCACAGCAGAGGATTCGGTCGGCATCCACTTCAACTTCGCCGAGTTGAAGTCAGGGAAGGCTGCGGCTGATACCCAACATCCATACTACCAGACATCGCTGCAGACACCTGCAGGGATAAGCAGAGGCCGACTGAAATGGTGACCGATGACGTTACAGATGGAATAGCAGTAGCAGCAGATACGACGGGAGCTGTTGAAACTGGTGGAAAAGGGGAGAGAGCAACTGAGCTCGGCCTCCAAAGGAGGAGTCACAACCCTAGTGACAGCCTCAAGATGTCGACTGGAGAGGGACCAGAGTCCCAGAACCAGGCATCTCTTCACCAGACAACTCAACAGCTCCCGCAGTATCCACCACAGTAAACAAGAGGCCCCAGGGGACCTGAGGGCGCTCACCTGACATGGTAGCCTAAATATCAACCCAGAGAATTGATTTCCACAAGTTGCATCTGCTCCTCCTAATAAAAGCTGAAACCAAATATCCAAATATTCTGACCAGTGGATCTAAAAAAAGATTTTTAAAGAATATTCCTTATATTGAACTAAGTCATAATTCAGGCTCCCACAGGGAGCCCATATATGAACCCAGGGACTTGGCTTTAACAAACCTGAAACTCACACCCCTAAGGATTCTGCACACCAATTATCAAAACATTCCGACTGCTGGATCTGAAGAAGAAGATTTTTAAAGAAAATTCCTCATTTTGAACCAAGTTACAATTCGAGCTCCCACAATCAGCCCAAATATGGACCTTGGGACATGGCTTGAACAAACTTGAATCTCCCCCCCCCCCCCCCCCCCCTAAGGATGCAGCATAAAAAATATCAAAAGCATTCATCTGCTGGATCTGAAGATTTTTAAAGAAAATTCCTCATTTTGAACTAAGTTGTCATGCAGGCTCCCATAGTGAGCCCAAATATGAACCAAGGGACTTGGCTTGAACAAACATGAATCTCAGCCCCCTAAGGTTGCTCCATGCCAAATATCAAAACATTCCAACTGCTGAATCTGAAGAAGAAGATTTTTTAAGAAAATTCCTCATTTCGAACAAAGTTACAGATATGGACCTAGGGACATGGCTTGAACAAACTTGCATCTCCCCCCCCCTAAGGATGCTGCATACCAAATTTCACAAGATTCTGCCTGCTGGATCTTGAGAAGAAGATTTTCAAAGAAGTTTGCCTGAAATGCACTAAGTTCAAATTTGGGCTCCTATACTGAGCACAAATATAAACCCAGGGGGCCAATTTGAACAAACTTGAATCAGATCCACCCCACAATGTTGCATACCAAATATCACAAGATTCTGCCTGCTGGATCTGGAGAAGATTTTTGAAGAAATTTGCCTGAAGTGCACTAAGTTTGAATTTGGGCTTCTATAGTGAGCCCAAATATGAATCCAGGGGGCCGATTTGAACAAATTGGAATCAGATCCACCCCACAATGTTGCATACCAAATATCAAAAGATTCTGCCTGCTAGATCTGGAGAAGAAGATTTTTGAAGAAATTTGCCTGAAATGCACTAAGTTCGAATTCGAGCTTCTATAGTGAGCCCAAATATGAATCTAGGGAGCCGATTTGAACAAAATCGAATCAGATCCACCCCACAATGTTGCATACCAAATATCAAAAGATTCTGCCTGCTGGATCTGGAGAAGAAGATTTTTTAAGAAATTTGCATGAAAAGCACTAAGTTCAAATTTGGGCTCCTATACTGAGCCCAAATATAAACCGAGGGAGCCGATTTGAACAAACTTGAATCAGATCCACCCCACAATGTTGCATACACAAAATCAAAAGATTCTGCCAGCTGGATCTTGAGAAGAAGATTTTCAAAGAAATTTGCCTGAAATGCACTAAGTTCAAATTTGGGCTCCTATACTGAGCCCAAATATAAACCAAGGGGCCGATTTGAACAAACTTGAATCAGATCCACCCCACAATGTTGCATACCAAATATCAAAAGATTCTGCCTGCTGGATCTGGAGAAGAAGATTTTCAAAGAAATTTGCCTGAAATGCAGTAAGTTCAAATTTGGGCTCCTTTTCTGAGCCCAAATATAAACCCAGGGGGCCGATTTGAACAAACTTGAATCAGATCCACCCACAATGTTGCATACCAAATATCAAAAGATTCTGCCTGCTGGATCTGGAGAAGAAGATTTTTTAATGTTTTTCCCATTGCCTACAGTGTTAAAAAGTGCTGACTCAGCACTTTTTCAAAAGTCCCAAAACTGTACCCTATGATAAAACCGATGGCAATTTTTTTTTACCAATTCTTTCTGTTGGTCCTAAGGAAGCTTCACACCAAATAAAAATTCTCGGTGCCGTGCAGTTTTGGAGATATGGGCGTTTTAATTTTTTTCTATTTTTAGCTCCTGCAGTTCCCATGGGACGACAGGAAAAAAAAAAATCAGCATAAATTAGGTACTTATGACCCAATAAGCCCTCACATAAAATTTGGTTCAAATCAGCCTCTCGGTTTGGAAAACAGAAATTTTGGGCGGAGCAAAAAATTTTGCCCCTCCCATAACGACGCCAAGTATAGCCCCACAAACTTCTGTTGAACAAATCTGAGTCTACACCTCAAAAGGAAACTGCACACCAAATATCAAGTCTCTGCTACTGCTGGTTCATGAGAAGAAAATTTTTTAAGATTTCAGCACACTTTTTGGGTGTGGCCCTACCCACGGGCGAGGCAACTTGATTTGAACAAAATCAAATTGCGATGTCATAACAAACTATTATCTCAAATATCAATTAAATTGGTTCAGCGGTTTGGGAGGAGAAGACGCAAACACCATGTTCACAGACGACGCCGGACGATGGACGGTGAGTGATCACTATAGCTCTCCTGACTGAAAGTCAGGTGAGCTAAAAACTGCACATCCCCCACTGAGGGGGTATAACTCTCACCAGACATGGTCGTGTCGGGAGGCCCCGAATGACAGCGTTCTACCCCCCCCCCCCCCCCCCCCCCCCCCCCCCCAGGTGCGAGAGGAACGGACACAAGAACGCACCATAAGCTAGGGCAAAAGGCACTGCCCTAAAGGAACAGTGCTGGACATAACAGAGGTCAGAGCAGTAGAAGAAAAAGGTGAACTCAACAGATGTAAGAAGTAGAAGAACACCCCAAACTACGAGAGAAAGGTGGCATAAAAAGGACCGGCGGGAACACAACTGAACCCAGAAGGCCGACAGGGACCCAAAAAATAGAAATTCTGCCCTCAGCAGAGAGGACAAATCCTGTCCATACAGTGACCCCATTGACACCTAAATAATAAAAAAAATTTATCAACCGAAATTTTTTATGTCCGAACTGCACAGTACGCGAAAGACGCGCGCGACACGGAAAATATATAAAATACAATGAAAATGTGGTTGAAAATAATAACAAGAATATATAAAACACAGTCCTGTTATTATACGATCCTCAGATCCATAATTCCAGTCACAGGAAACCAGTATCAACGAGTCGAATTATCACTGTTTCTGAACACAACTGAAACCAGAAAACCGACAGGGACCCCAAAAACAGAAATTCTGCCCTCAGCAGAGAGGAGAAATCCTGTCCATACAGTGACCCCATTGACACCTAAATAATAATGAAAGTGTCAATGACACTGTAGCTTAACTTGTGTGTTGTGTTTGATGAAAAGGATAATGTTCAATGTTTATGAAAGGATTATGAAATAAAACAAGAATTGTGATAATTGGGAATATGTTCATTTCTGTTCCCTGTGTGCTATGTTTATGATAAAAATAATATGAGGTGTACACTGTACTAAAGAGCTGAGGGGTGGGTTAATATGACCTCACAGTTAATGTACGTGGCCCTCACAGTTAACGTATATCAACAAAAGTTAACAAGTTACAGTGAAATTATTCCAAAACGAGTCATCCTATCAAGTTACATTAAAATCCCCTCATAAATATGGGCTATAGACTGGGCTAAAGGTTTTCGGGCTTCGGGTCCCTGTAGCCGTCAGTTTCCCAATTGCGTCCAAAGGGGCCGTTCTCATCTAGACATTATATTAAGTCAATCTACCAAGTTACAATGAAATCCCTTAATAAATATGACCTGTAGACTGTGCTAAAGGTTTTTGGGCTTTGAGCCCCTGAAGCTGTCACAGTTGTCCAATCGTGTCCAAAAGGGGACGTTCTCATCTAGACATTATATGAAGTCAACCTACCAAGTTACAATGAAATCCCTTCATAAATATGACATGTAGACTGTGCTAAAGGTTTTCGGGCTTCGGGCTCGGGCAGCCATCATGGTTGAATGATCGCAACCAAAGGGGACAATCTCATCTGGGCATCATCTGGAGTGATCCTGCAAAGTTCATAAATATGACCTGTAGACTGTACTCAAGGTTTTCGGGCTTTGGGCACCTGTAGCCATCACATTTGATCAATCACGACCAAAAGGGGATGTCATCATCTAGGCATTATATGGAGTCAACCTAACAGGTTACAATGAAATCCTTCTATAAATATAACCTTTTGCCTATGCTAAAGGTTTTTGGGCTCGGGCACCCATCAAGGCTGAATGATCACGGCCAAAATGGGACGTTCTCATCTAGACATTATTTGAAGTCATCCTACCAAGTTACAATGAAATCCCTTCATAAATATGACCTGTAGACAGTGCAAAAGGTTTTCGGGCTTCGGGCACCTTTAGCCGTCAAAGTTGCCCAATCATGTCCAAAAGGGGACGTTCTCATCTAGACATTATATGAAGTCAACCTACCAAGTTACCATGAAATCCCTTCATAAATATGACCTGTAGACTGTGCTAAACATATTCAGGCTTCGGGCAGCCATAATGGTTGAATGATCGCAACCAAAAGGGGACATTCTCGTCTGGGCATCATCTGGAGTGATCCTTCGAAGTTACAATGAAATTCCTTCATAAATATGACCTGTAGACTGTGCTCAAGGTTTTCAGGCTTCAGGCACCTGTAGACATCACAGTTGACCAATCACCACCAAAAGGGGATGTCATCATCTAGGCATTATATGGAGTCAACCTAACAAGTTGCACTGAAATCCTTCCATAAATACGACCTATAGACTATGCTAAAGGTCTTTGGGCTCAGGCAGCCACAAAGGCTGAATGATCGCAACCAAAATGGGACGTTCTCATCTAGACATTATTTGGAGTCATCCTACCAAGTTACAATGAAATCCCTTCATAAATATGACCTGTAGACAGTGCAAAAGGTTTTCGGGCTTCGGGCACCTTTAGCCGTCAAAGTTGCCCAATCATGTCCAAAAGGGGACGTTCTCATCTAGACATTATATGAAGTCAACCTACCAAGTTACCATGAAATCCCTTCATAAATATGACCTGTAGACTGTGCTTAAGGTTTTCGGGCTTTGGGCTCGGGCAGCCATCATGGATGAATGTAGGGACCCGCGAACCTTCGATTATTCGATTCGATTTCGAATCCTTGCAGCTATTCGATTCGATTCGATGCTGGTGTCATGGGTTCGAAATTTTCGAATCTCGTCGGACTAGGTCGGGAAAACTTTTTTCACGCCACTGTGCTGATACGTGTGTTTCTGCTCCGATAATAGGCTTGCAATCACGTTCGTTTATCAGTTAGTTAGGCGCGTGCATCGGAGTAGCACCCCCACTCACCCCCATCCGGTAACATTCCCGTTATAATATAACCTCGCAACTTGGTCTTAAATCGGCATGCTCGCATCGTATATTACGGCGTGTTACGGGAGTTCGACGAAACCAGCATGTTTTACAGTAAAGTGCAGTATAATAGAATTACCCCCCTTACATTGCAATTTGCAATGAAGCAGTTACGCGTTTACATAAAGCCGCCGACACGGAATGTATATAAAATGGAGAGGTCAATGTGCGTTTATATGCGTCGTGAATCACTCGTGATTAAAGATCAGGGGAAGCTGGTAACAGCAGTTATTGTCGATACATGTGATGACCCAATGAAGTTGAGTGAACGTACCAGAACAAGCTAACTTATATGATATACCAGGCTGCAGAATTGCGTTTCGTTTAGTTTGAATGGTTTAATTTAGCTTTCGATATTTTAATTCGAGCGTGACGTGTGTTTACAAAAGTTCAGTATGGCCAAGTATGTTTCCGTTTCCCGCCAGTTATCACCGCTGGTCTATTATCCAAAAATGCCAACGATCCTACGGCACCCGAAACAACAATTGTCAGCATATACACGACCACTATTCGATATTCGAGATTCGATTCGATTCGAAATCCTCGTTCACATTCGATTCGAGACAAAATTTGATATTCGCAGGTCCCTAGTTGAATGATCGCAACCAAAGGGGACAATCTCATCTGGGCATCATCTGGAGTGATGCTACGAAGTTACAATGAAATCCCTTCATAAATATGACCTGTAGACTGTGCTCAAAGTTTTTGGGCTTCGGCACTTGTAGCCATCACAGCTGACCAATCACGACCAAAAGGGGATGTCATCATCTAGGCATTATATGGATTCAACCTAATAGGTTACAATGAAATCCTTCCATAAATATGACCTTTTACCTATACTAAAGGTTTTTGGGCTCGGGCAACCATCAAGGCCGAATGATCGCGATCAAAATGGGACGTTCTCATCTAGACATTATTTGGAGTCATCCTACCAAGTTACAATGAAATCCCCTCATAAATATGACCTGAAGACTGTGCTAAAGGTTTTCGGGCTTCGGGCACCTTTAGCCGTCACAGTAGCCCAATCATGTCCAAAAGGGGACGTTCTCATCTAGACATTATATGAAGTTAACCTACCAAGTTACAATGAAATCCCTTCATAAATATGACCTGTAGACTGTGCTAAAGGTTTTCGGGCTTCGGGCTCGGGCAGCCATCATGGTTGAATGATCGCAACCAAAGGGGACAATCTCATCTGGGCATCATCTGGAGTGATCCTGCGAAGTTACAATGAAATCCCTTCATAAATATGACCTGTAGACTGTGCTCAAGGTTTTCGGGCTTCAGGCACTAGTAGCTCGGGCACCCATCAAGGCTGCATGATCGCGATCAAAATGGGACGTTCTCATCTAGGCATTATTTGGAGTCATCCTACCAAGTTACAATGAAATCCCTTCATAAATATGACCTCTAGACTGTGCTAAAGGTTTTCGGGCTTTGGGCCCCTGTAGCCGTCACAGTTGCCCAATCACGCCCAAAAGGTGACTTTCTCATCTAGACATTGTATGAAGTCAACCCACCAAGTTACAATGAAATTCCTCAATAAATATGACCTGTAGACTGTGGTAAAGGTTTTTGGGTTTTGGGCTCGGGCAGTCGTCACGGTTGGCAGATCATGCCCAAATGGGGAAATTCTCATCTAGACATCATAAGGAGTCATCCTACCAAGTTACAATGAAATCCCTCCACATTAAACATGACCTGCAGACTGTGCTAAAAGTTTTTAGGGTTCAGGCTTGGGCAGCCATCACGGTTGATAGATCATGCCCAAAAGGGGACATTCTCATCTAGGCATTATACAGAGGCATCCTACCAAGTTACAATGAAATCCCTTCATAAATACGACCTGTAGACTGTGCTAATGGTTTTTTGGGTTTTGGGCTCGGGCAGCCATACCGGTTGTCCGATCACGCCCAAAAGGGGACGTTCTCATCTAGACATGACCCCAAACCTGCATATGAAATTTCGTGACGATCAGACAAGAATTGCGGGGTGTAGCCCGTGCTAAAGGAAAATGTGAACAGACGTCACAGACTCACAGACTACAGACTAACAGACTTCCGCACGCGTGATGGCAATAGCTTATCTTGACTATGTCAAGTTAAGCTAAAGAAAATTATCAACCGAAAAATTTTATGTCCGAACCGCACAGTACGCGAAAGTCGCGCGCGACATGGAAAATATATAAAATACAATGAAAATGTGGTTGAAAATAATAACGGGAATATATAAAACACAGTCCTGTTATTATACGATCCTCAGATCCATAATTCCAGTCACATGAGACAGTATCAACGAGTCGAATTATCACTGTTTCTGAATGCAAAATGGACATCCTGCCACATGGACGGACGAAAAAAGATGATTCATTGGTGACTGCCTGCGCACTGGTTCCGGAAGTCGTGGATTTGTACTAAGAGAAGAGCGTCCCCTAATGGGTGTGCGCGAACTTGACCCAGTTTTGGCTTATTTTTTCTTGGTGCTTTTGCACTTTTCTTTCCCAAATCACTTGGGAAAGAAAAAAATAGAGTATATTTTCCAAGTTAGGGTCTTCCACTGTAGTGCAAGCCTGTAGTAAACAATTGTAAGGTAGGTTGATAAAAACATATATGTTCTTTAACTTTAAGGCTTTTCATTAAGTTTTCACTGGTAGTAATACTCTTGGTCAATCCCCCCCCCCCCCCCCCCCTCTCCCCCATCTTTCAAAGTTGCAACAAGATTAATGTTCACTGTCCAGTGAATTCAGTGTCCCAATATCCACACAAATATGCAAGTAAAGTGAAGTAATTCAACTGTAATAGAGGAGATCAGCATTTCCCATCTTAATGACGTATGCCCTCCCACCCATGTGACTTTTATGTACAAAACAAATCGCACGTGGAATATTCGCAGTGCACAAGCCTCATAAGAAATGGTCAACGTTTGCGCGATAAGACATAAACTGAATCGGTAATCCGATAAAAAAAAAAATGGACATAAATATTGAAACAACTTATAGAAATGGTCAGTTTTAATACAAATAACAAGGTAAATCTGAACTGAAAATTAAACTGTACGTGTGCAGGCCTACAGTCTGAATCATCGTGGTGTTGTGTATTTTCGCTGCTTCGCAAAAGTTAAAAACAATACGAAATACCGATATAGCAAACTATTTTTAATGAGGTTTTATTTATTTTTTCTGTTCACACAAATTAGAGTCGGATTGTGGAATACGTAGTACAGCCATTATGGAATGATTCTTACAGAAACGTAAGCATGGCTGCATCTTCTATAAAACCTCGCTTTAATATGAGACCTCTTCCTTACTAGCCCAGGCCCAGGGTACCACAGACATGGCATATGGACCTTACAAGTTAGAGTCACAACCACCGTGCAATTCCCAATTATTATTTTCAATGACGTAGCCGGTGGTTGGGGTGGGGCTGGGATTCTCAAAAAAGTCGTCAAATAATTGCAGAGTCCCTAGACTAAAAAAAACGCCCTCTCTGATTCACTTTCAAAACACTGATTTTTCAAATGTTTCCTGAGATGGATCCCTTGACCACACATGGGGGTAGTGGGCACTTGTGGGTGTTTGATAAAACAAGAGGCCCCACGGGGCCTGAAGCGCTCATCTTGTACAGAACACAATTTAAACAGAGTCCAAGAATGAGTCTACATTAAGCAAGCCATCTCCATAGGCTACACTGTCAATCCTTGAGTCCCTCAGGAGTGACAAAAATAATCTGGGCATCATGCCTTTTCTTCAGTTGATCATAAGTAAAATGTAGAGCTCCCCTATGAAGCCCCTTGATACAACCTATGTGGATTAATCTTAGTACCTCTAGAAGGTACTGAATACAAAATTTTTAATTCTTCAGCAAAATGGCCAATTCTGGCTCCCATAGAGAGCCCAAATATTAACCCAGGCTCTTGATTTGAACACAGTTAAATCTGACTTCCCTAGAGATGTTGTGTACCGAATATGAAAGCATTCTGACTGTTGGATCTGAAGAAGAGAAATTGTAAAGAAATTTCTCCGAATTGCACTAAGTTCAAATTTGGGCTACCATAGCGAGCCCAAATATTGACCTATGGATCCGATTTGAACAAACTTGAATCTGACCCCCCTAGAGATCTTGTATACCAAATGTGAAAGCATTCTGACAAGTGAATCTGAAGAAGAAGATTTTTGAAGAAATTCCCTCATATTGTACTAAGTTAAATTTCATGTTCCCATATGGAGCCCAAATATTAACCTAGGCACACGAATTGAACAACCTGGAATCTGACCCCCCTAGAGATGTTGTATACCAAATATAAAAGTATTCCGACTGGTGGATATGAAGAAGAAGATTTTTAAAGAAATTTTCTCATATTGCACTAAGTAAAAATTTGGGCTACCATAGTGAGCCCAAATATATACCTAGGGATCTGATTTGAACAAACTTGAATCTGACCCCCATAGAGATGTTGCATACCAAATATCAAAGCATTCTGACTGATGGATCTGAAGAAGAAGATTTTTTTAAATTACCCTCCATATTGAACAAAGATCAAATTTGGGCTTCCGTAGGAAGCCCAAATATTAACCTAGGGACTTAGTTTGAACAATCTAGAATCTGACCCTCATAACAATGATGTATACCAAATATTAAAAGATTCTGACTGGTGGTTCTGAAGAAGAAGATTTTTAAAGAATATTCCCCATATTACCCTATGTTAAAACTTCGGGCTCCTGTAGAGAGCCCAAATATGAACCAATGAGCTTTATTTCAACAAACTTTTATCTGACCCCCCTATGAATGCTGTATACCAAATATCAAAAGATTCTGATGATTGGTTCTGGAGAAAAGATTTTTTAAAATTTTTGCAAATATGCTGACTCAGCATTTTTTCGATGCCCATTACAGAACACCCTAACATAACCGATGGCAATTTTTTTTTACCATTCAATCCTACTGGTCGTAAGGATACTTCATACCAAATAAAAGCTCTCTGTTCCGTGGGGTTTGGGAAATATGGGCGTTTGAAAATATTTCTATTTTTAGCTCCCAGGGTTCCCATGGGGATGCGGGAATTTTTTTTTTTTGCATGGGTCAAGTACTTATGACCCAATAATACCACAAACCAAATTTGGTTCATACCGGACCATCGGTTCAGAAAATAGAAATTTTGGGCGGGGCCAAAAATCTTACCCCTCCTATTACAAAGCCAAATATTACTTCACGAACTTCGTTTGAACAAACTTGATTCTACACCTCATATGGAAGCTCCATAGCAAATATCAAGTCATTGTACACACTGGTTCTTGAGAAGAAGATTTTTAAAATATTTGGGTGCATTTTCCCCCACTCCCTCCCTATGGGGCTGGGCATGCTGAGTTGAACAAAAATATAAATGCCCCTTTGGGACCATCACTCACACAAACTTTCACTTGAATTGGCCCAGTGGCTTTGGAGGAGAAGACCAAAACATGGTGTTGACGGACGACGGACGACGGACGACGGACGGGAAGCGATGAGATCAGCTCAGCTTGACTTTGTCAAGATGAGCTAATAAAGGGATAATAAGGCAAGAACTGAACTTTCATCACTTCAACACATTGTAAACAAGAGGCCCCACGGGGCCTGAAGCGCTCATCTTGTACAGAACACAATTTGAACAGAGTCCAAGAATGAGTCTACATTAAGCAAGCCATCTCCATAGGCTACACTGTCAATCCTTGAGTCCCTCAGGAGTGACAAAAATAATCTGGGCATCATGCCTTTTCTTCAGTTGATCATAAGTAAAATGTAGAGCTCCCCTATGAAGCCCCTTGATACAACCTATGTGGATTAATCTTAGTACCTCTAGAGGGTACTGAATACAAAATTTTTAATTCTTCAGCAAAATGGCCAATTCCGGCTGCCATAGAGAGCCCAAATATTAACCCAGGCTCTTGATTTGAACACAGTTAAATCTGACTTCCCTAGAGATGTTGTGTACCGAATATGAAATCATTCTGACTGTTGGATCTGAAGAAGAGAAATTGTAAAGAAATTTCTTCGAATTGCACTAAGTTCAAATTTGGGCTACCATAGCGAGCCCAAATATTGACCTATGGATCCGATTTGAACAAACTTGAATCTGACCCCCCTAGAGATCTTGTATACCAAATGTGAAAGCATTCTGACAAGTGAATCTGAAGAAGAAGATTTTTGAAGAAATTCCCTCATATTGTACTAAGTTAAATTTCATGTTCCCATATGGAGCCCAAATATTAACCTAGGCACTCGAATTGAACAACCTGGAATCTGACCCCCCTAGAGATGTTGTATACCAAATATAAAAGCATTCCGACTGGTGGATCTGAAGAAGAAGATTTTTAAAGAAATTTTCTCATATTGCACTAAGTAAAAATTTGGGCTACCATAGTGAGCCCAAATATATACCTAGGAATTTGATTTGAACAAACTTGAATCTGACCCCCATAGAGATGTTGCATACCAAATATCAAAGCATTCTGACTGATGGATCTGAAGAAGAAGATTTTTTTAAATTACCTTCCATATTGAACAAAGATAAAATTTGGGCTTCTGTAGGAAGCCCAAATATTAACCTAGGGACTTGGTTTGAACAACCTAGAATCTGACCCTCATAACAATCATGTATACCAAATATTAAAAGATTCTGACTGGTGGTTCTGAAGAAGAAGATTTTTAAAGAATATTCCCCATATTACCCTATGTTAAAACTTCGGGCTCCTGTAGAGAGCCCAAATATGAACCAATGAGCTTTATTTCTACAAACTTTTATCTGACCCCCCTATGAATGCTGTATACCAAATATCAAAAGATTCTGATGATTGGTTCTGGAGAAAAGATTTTTTTAAATTTTTGCAAATATGCTGACTCAGCATTTTTTCGATGCCAATTACAGAACACCCTAACATAACCGATGGCAATTTTTTTTTACCATTCAATCCTACTGGTCGTAAGGATACTTCATACCAAATAAAAGCTCTCTGTTCCGTGGGGTTTGGGAAATATGGGCGTTTGAAAATATTTCTATTTTTAGCTCCCAGGGTTCCCATGGGGATGCGGGAATTTTTTTTTTTTGCATGGGTCAAGTACTTATGACCCAATACTACCACAAACCAAATTTGGTTCATACCGGACCATCGGTTCAGAAAATAGAAATTTTGGGCGGGGCCAAAAATCTTACCCCTCCAATTACAAAGCCAAATATTACTTTACGAACTTCGTTTGAACAAACTTGATTCTACGCCTCATATGGAAGCTCCATAGCAAATATCAAGTCATTGTACACACTGGTTCTTGAGAAGAAGATTTTAAAAATATTTTGGAGCATTTTCCCCCACTCCCTCCCTATGGGGCTGGGCATGCTGAGTTGAACAAAAATGAAATGCCCCTTTGGGACCATCACTCACACAAACTTTCACTTGAATTGGCCCAGTGGCTTTGGAGGAGAAGATCAAAACATGGTGTTGACGGACACCGGACGCCGGACGACGGACGGGAAGCGATCAGATTAGCTCAGCTTGACTTTGTCAAGATGAGCTAAAAATGGTACACCGTCATTGTTGCTTGGGGTGGAAGTCCTCTAAAAGGAACAACATGGGTATAAACGATTGACAAAACTTGACTTTATCTCCATGTTGTGGTCATGCTTAGCCATTGTATATAAATATGTGACCTTAAACACCAATAAGTAAGTACTTCCAAAACAATGATTGAAGCACACGGAGATAAAAATTGTCCCCATTATGCACCCATCCCCATCCTTGACTAACACATTTCTCATTATGCACTTGTTGATTTCTGAATTATGCACTTGTGGACTCCTGATATATAAAAAGCCTCTTGTATCAAGTTTTGAAAAGAAAATAATCATCATCT
Source organism: Pictodentalium vernedei (assembly GCA_031216915.1). Classification (NCBI taxonomy): domain Eukaryota; kingdom Metazoa; phylum Mollusca; class Scaphopoda; order Dentaliida; family Dentaliidae; genus Pictodentalium; species Pictodentalium vernedei. The sequence goes on from CM062297.1 coordinate 543,165,220, forward strand.
GAAAAAGACACAAACATCAGGTGGGGGAGGAGATATGCAGGGGGAAGGGGCATAAACTAACTTACCCCACCCCCCCCCCCCACCCCCTCAGTGGGGAAGATGAACTTCTTACCCGTGGGCTTGGACCTATTTTGGGGGTCAGGAATTGGCACTCCACTACTGTGAGTAATGATTGGAAATGGGGCTATCCACCTCGATAAATCCCTGCAAGTGCCCACGCAAATTTTCACAGGTAAATATTGTTTATGAAACCCAAACGGAATGATTAATATGTAGTGATAACATAATACATAAACTTGATCAAGAAGTTAGCTAGGGGTGAGGGAGGGAGTGTTTAACTGCCCCCCCCCAAAAAAAAAAAACGCCAAAAAATATAATGGGGTGGGGAGAGCCTACTTTCATCCCATCCCAATCCCACTGGGTAATTAAACCCCACCAGGTAATTACAGGGGGAGGGGAGGGGGGGGGGCCTGTTTGGGGAGTGGTATAACTCCTTAAAGTTTAGTTATGCATATACCCTGCAGTGCATGAACAATGTACTGATTTAATCCACGTATCCTTGTGAAGCAAAACCCATGCATCATGGGGTATCTCATGAGATTTCTGTGACGGTCTGACTTTAGCTTTAACAAAAGCAAAATCTTTATCTGCTACTGTCACAAAGTTTGTTCCCAGCCATCTTTAAAATAATGGATGGCTTTCAACGATTTTCTTGCTTTGAGCTTTTCATTGTCAAAGTCCCCTGGTGTATTTATTAGGTAAATGTAAATGTCAGAGAAATCAATCTCGGGCATTTTTCTCATGTCGTCCGACCATTTACCAACATTTATTGTGGCGGGTCTGGCAGAACTGTTCCATTCTCAAGAGTTAGTTTCTCTTTTAGCCTGTCTGTTTTGTTTTTTTTTGTAGTAGTTGTTGTTCGGGGGTTGGGAATGTTGGCAAATTTAGTTTGTCCACCTAAAAACACCTCTTTAACAGTTCTTGCCGTGAACCCGTCATTGGTGCACACCGAAGTTTAAAAAATCCTTCATTTGCTCTACTGTCCAGCTTGAAAAAACGCGTAAACTCTCCATACTTTCTATACAATTAATATTTAATTAACGACGCCCTCAAACGTAATTTTTTAAAGCGCGATATGTTCCATACATGCGACCATTCTCTTGGCAGTCTTGTGAACGAAAGGTGTATTGTATGGCCCTACGAATCGGGAAATTTATGTTCGAATCGAATCTCGAATCGAATCTGGACTGATGTCGACATCGAATCGAATCTCGAATCGAATCGGGATAAACTCGAGAAATAACTATAACTGGCATTATCTTGTGCTGAAATGTCCGGAAAGCACTGCGAGAAGAGAGAGCTGATGTAACTTGACAACTTGGCGTTGTTTTAATTTTCTTTCTCGTTGAATGGCCATTCAGATGTTCACTTGGCCCGACAATAAATTCAAGACATAAATATGGACAGAAATTAAGGTGTTACTGCCCAGAAACATTTGAGAAAAAACACTAAATTGAAACATGAGAATTAAAAGCACAAATGTAATACAAGTGGCACATTAATTCCCATGGGTTGAAGTCGGCTACAGCTGCTAACTTCACGTACGTTAGCCTGGCTAAATACATGTACATCTTATAGGAACCCCATTACTGTAATGTTTGGTTGTTTTTGTATTATCAGGATTCGGGTCTTGTAGAAACTCAGTATACATCAAAAGCAGCGAAGGCGTTAAACTGTGTTAGTTTCTGCATTATCTAACTCGAATATTGACGCAGTGCTCATTCACACAAATTGCCTTTACTTCATTCCAACTTCCAAGTACCAACGCCGAACAATGCAAAGAAACTAGAGATTTTCCTCCCGCAGTTTTCTAACATAATAATGGAAGCGCTCCAGGCGACATGCCCCCATTATTGTGTTAGAAGATTCTGGGACTGGGAGCGGGGCTTAGGCCCATAGCTGGATATTTCGGTTGTATAGATGGGGCGTGAACAGTCTACAAGTTAAAACAGCTTCAATTTGCAAAAGTCACAAAACGCACGTTTAATTTCCCGTTCTAAAAACTCAAAATGTACATTGTCGAACACTGATTCATTTTCCTCGATGCTTCGTTTGACTAACGAATCGGCAAACTATTCGAGATCAATATACGAATACCAAAGCGATGTCGACATCGAATCGAATACTCGAAGCTTCGCAGGGCCCTAGTGTATTGACACCGTCGCATTCGCAGAGGCCATTTCGGAACTTCGAAGGAACACTGAAATTTTTTTGAAGGCTGGCCGGCATTGATTAACATTTTATTTCGTAGTTAATAAATGCAATGAATATTGTAAAATTTTGATCTCAAAATAACGTATTATCAATAGTAGCAATTTAGGAGTTTGCAAAGTTCAGAAAAACGTTCAGAAATGATTTCAAGTGAGTGAAATATGAAGTAACGTTCATCGCTGTCGCTCAAATGTTCTCGCACGTGTAATTTGTTTTGTACACAAACGTCACGTGGGTGGGAGGGCATACATCATTAAGATGGAAGATGCTGATCAAGTCTATTAATCTCTCTATGATAATCACAGTTGTGAAAACATTGCCAATCATGCAATGCGTCAATGACATGGTGACATCCGCCTTTCATTGTTCAGGTTCATCCTTGATAAACATATAAAATAACATGTTTTATGACATTCATCCAGTTGCAATTATAAGGGATTTTGAGTGGAATCACTCTATCAGTGTTCACTAACTTCACTTCTGGTTCTTGGCCTCATACATATTTCTGAAAAATTCCAGGGAATCCATGATTTTCCATGACAAATTAGGGCAAATTTTCATTTTCCATGAGAAAAATGTGTACAAATCTATTATTTACTAATAACAGCAAATCATTTTCAAAGCATATGCTGCACCTCGATCGACCAAATGAACTTCGATAATGCTAAATCTGATGTCGCCTTTTGGCTTCCGTACATTGTTTTTTAATGTGACTTAAAATTAAGGTCAATTACGTCTTTCCCATGTTCGCTGGTGTGCAGTATAAATTATTTATTCAACAGAATATAAGGCAGATGATCGGGTGTTAAAGTTTGGGGGCTTGTATTTTAATAAAATGACCAGTTGTTAAAAGTATCTGCAACTTAAAATATTAATGCTGAATTGAAAGAAATGCTATAATAAAAATCGCCGAGACACAATAACCACTAGCAGTATTAACGTTTGTGTGTCAAGTTGTCAACATATTGAATTTTCAAAACCAGTGGATTATTTCCAACCAAATGTCAACCACCCACCCGACCCCCAATGCCCCCTGCAAATAAATCGCACAGTAGTTTCCAGAAAATATATTGAATAAACCAGAATGTTGGAATCACTGGAACCGGAAGTACCATTGCCAACTTGCAAGTTAACAACTTGCCGTTTTTCTGCCGTCACTTTTTTATTTCTTTCTCTGATGTATTCGCAGCGTCTGCTGCCTACCAGTCGCTTACAAAGTTCACCTTTGCGCGTTTTCTTATCAATTCAATCAAAATATGCGGCCCACAGGCTTTTAGATTTATGATCCACCTTGATGAATTGACTGTGTCAATTTTGCAGAAAAATATAAATACCGAAATAAGCGGTATTTTGGTGTGGTTTCGGTAGGTTTTAGGTATCGTTTTATACCGAAAATTTGGTATATTGCACAGTACTAGTGTACATTTAATTTGAATTTATGGAACATCAGAGGTGGGAATTTCAAAATAAACAAAATTTCATTACTTATATAGCACCTTAAGGGGCTATATAAGTAATGGAATTTTGTTTATTTTGAAATTCTCACCTCTGATATTCCTTAAATTCAAATTAAATATACGCAAATTATACATCATAATGAAGGTTGGGATGTATAGAACATGAAACCCATATGTAATCAACTCATAGAGTTGACAGCAGGCACCACTGTTTCCTGGAAGTCTGCTATCGTATTCGTATCAGAACTGATAATAAAATAATATTTTGCAAGAACAACTCGTGGCCGAATGTGCTTCAGATATTCAATAACAAAGCTAAGCATTCAAAACACTTTCGAGTGCAGCAACAGGACTGCATTTGGGAAAAGAACAACACTGTCTGCATTTTTTATTGAAGATGGTTTCCATGCTCGACAGACATGCGCAAATCACTCGATACCACAAATTTCCATCGAAAAACAAAATCGTAATTCTAAGAAATTTCAACAGGTATCATGATACCTTGCATTGAATATGGCAACTGTGCAATCTCTATCTAATAACAGTATACTGTATGAAGGGCGATCTTTTTCATTGTTTGATTTTAGACGGCGTTGTTTTTACATACTTTTTCCGTCCGATGACGTCGACCGGAAATCGAAAGTACATTCATACGTAAACAAAAGCAAAGGCTTTGGAATTTACCCCATGCAGCTCTGTCGCAGTGTTTTAAAGATTTTGATACCCTAGCTTTGTTCTTGGATATGTAAAGCATAATTGGCCACGAGTTGTTTTTGTGAAATATTATTAAATTATCAGTTCTGGTAAGAATACGGTAGCAGACTTCCTGGAACCAGTGGTGCCTACAGTCGACTCTATGAGTTGATTACACATGTGCTTCGTGTTCTATACATCTCAATCATCATTTTGATGTATATTTTGTGTATATTTAATTTGAATTGAAGGAATATCAGATGTGAGAATTTTCAAAATAAACAAGATTTCATTACTTATACAGGCCCTTAAGGGGTCGTCCAACCTAACTTGGGTCAATTATTGACATTTTTCCCAATAACTCAGAAACAGATAAGAGAAGTAAGGAAAGGCAAATTATATATCAAAATAATGTGTAAAGTGCATAGAAAAGGTACATATAATTTTTTTCAGGAAAAAAAGTGAATTTTATGATTTTGAAGAAGATTAATTTGCCAAAGGTATAAGTAACGAACCGGTAAAACCACAAAATAATCGGTAATTCGAAAGCCTTGTCCTCAATATAATGATAACATACTACAGACTGAGAAAACTCATTTTTTTTGATACACACTCTGGTGGGTTTTGATGTTTGAATGTAATAACACAAACACAAATTTTGGATGTTCCGGATGTGGCCATGTTTCAATGATGTTTATTCCGGTCATGTGATTACGATGTGGTTCTTGCAGAAATACTCAATTTGGGCGATCATAAGAATGCAAGGACGTGATCACGCCATTTATTTGTTCGAGACAATGTATGAGCGGATTTGCAAACAGGTGACAGCAAATACTTGAGCTGTTAATGTCATAACTACAAAATATGGTTCGAAATTCCCTCCCGTGTTTACAGGCCATCTGAACTTTTTTGTTGACAAAAAATCTGAATTATTGCATACAAGAAAGACAACATGAACCACTTGTAAAAAAATAACCGAGTGTATAAAATCGGGACAATACACATAAAATAAGGCAATATTCATAACAAAGTAAGCAGAATGCTTCAGAAATCACTTTTTCACAAAGTATATTCCAAGTGACCCGGAACTATATTGAGCGTGTTGATTTCCCCCGATGTTGTGAAGTTATTTACTTCACAGTTACCATGGATCTTCGCCACAGACTGTGTTGACGTCGGCAAAGGACCGATTCAAGATGGGTTGAAAATGATGCATTCGCGCTTTTAAATGAGGTGCGTTTGGATGATGCTGAGAATTTAGGTTTTTCTTGCAACCAACCATACTAACACAAGCGTCGATCAGTGTCTTTTGTCATCGTTTTACACTGACAAATGTGACAAATTTCCTTCACCGGAAACTATCTCCCAGTTTGCATATCATAATAAACATAACCGCTGTCAGCGTGACGGTGCGGTCAAAACCAAAACGAATTATCGAATCCACGGCCAAAATTAGCTGCAATTGGCTTTTAAACAAATGAAATACACGAAATATTCGCAATTTCTTCATTATCCATTTTAACCAGACCACATGCGTTCAGTTTTCGGTTGTCGGCATCAAACTGATATTGTTTGTGGTAATTAATAGTTTGAGAAGGCGAAAGAAGCCAAATATTTCTCATCATCTATAAATTAATTAAAATTGATAATTCTTTATTTTACTGAAATTATGAATTGATAAGGTGGGTGTGTTGCGATTATTATGCCCCAGTCCTGGAAGTTGTAAAATCCAAGGTGCATCTAGGGCCGTGCAGTGGTGACCTCTTAGTCTTAGTCTTACCCATTCATCATTACATGTACCAACATTCTCCCTTGTATCTCAACCACTGCTACTCCAATTTGAAGGATGTTTGGTGCTGTGATCGAGCATCATGGGGAAACAATGCCTGTGTAGATGCTGTAGCATGTGTTTCTTCCCATATTTTTTCAGAGTTGTGGTACTTTTTCATTCTTTTGAGTTAGAAAATTTTGTTTATAACTAAACTAGTTGATTTGTTACAATTTGTTGGAAAGTGCCTGCTGATACCCTCAAATGTATTGCTACAAAATATTTCTGGTGAAGATTTTGTTCCTGTTACTTATCAAGCAACAACCTAATGAATATTCTGTATAAAGCCACCAATCTGATGTTTGACACTTTTATCGGAGCTGTTATAAAGGCTTATGGAACTCAGAATGTTGATTATGGCAGGACTTTTCTATTCACCCATTAATCGATAAATTAAGTGTTATAGTTGCAAGTAAGAAGCATGAAAGGTCCAGAATTAAAAGTCTAAAAAAGAATGTTTTGCAATGTGACATGATTTTTGCAGATACACTTATTTGGAGGGTTACCTGTCTGATAGTGTTTGGAACATGTGTGGCCAGGATCTTCAAAAAGAAAAAAGAGTTAAACTTTGAGAAAAAAGGCATATGGCTTGAGTGCCGGAGGTAGAGTCATACAAGGAAGAGAGCCCCCGCCCCGCCCCCCCCCCCCTCCCCTCCAGGAATTTTTTTGTGTCAAATGGAGCTCACTTGTCGCCTTTTGGGGATTGCTTTGTGTACTGCGTTCTTGAAAAAAATATGTGAGACCCTCTGGATGTGCCCTTCTGATCTCAATATGCCAATGAGCCTCCTTGGGGAAAGTACATGCAATAATAGTTATGTAAGGTTGATTTGATGTGTTTTGAATAACAATGCACTTTTAAGTACATTAGATGATTTATTGCAGTGACAGGTTACAGTTACCCTTATTTCTTCTCCAACAGATATCATGAGTGTATTGGTGTCCAAGAGTAAACAAAGCTATTATACTTATTGATAAACCAGACAAATTTAACAATTTAATCACTATCAAATTGATGCATGGGATAAAAGGGGTTACAGTGCAAGGGGTTTGTAAATATATTTATTCAACTGCAATGTATGACTTTGCAGTGCATTCTACATAGAATATCATAGTTTCTTTCCAAACCACCACAGTGACATGTACATCTTTATATTGGAAGACACTCTTTTGTCCTTCCATACTTCTTCTGGTGGACTCCTTCAAGTTGACCTTTGTTGAACTCCCCAAATCAAAACATAAACAAAAGAAAATGTCTGCCTTCAATCAGTGAGCACTCCACTTATAACATTTGGCCTCAAACTTTATTACTTTCATAAATTAGGAAAAGATTTCTTCGAGTATGTACTTCAATGTTTTTTGAATACAGCTGTTATTTTATTTTGAGGTATTTTATTGTAAAAATATTGTTCTCTTACTTATGCCATAGCATACTTTCAGGTGGTGCTATTTACACATGGCAGCAGTTCCATGGCAAATTTCAGTTTCCACATGTTCTATGTTTCATTCCAAGCATTTTGGTATATAATTTATCAGGGTTATTCATTTTGGGCCTTTTCTAGACTTGAAAGAAAATTACATAAAATTTGACCAGTTAGGTTGGACGTCCCCCCCAAAAAACACTGTGACAGAGCTGCATGGGGGTAAATTCCAAAGCCTTTGCTTTTGTTTACGTATGAATATATTTTCGATTTCCAATCGATGTCATCGGACGGAAAAAGCATGTAAAAACAACGTCGTCTAAAATCAATAATGAAAAAGATTGCCTTCATACAGTATACTGTTATTCAGGGTCCGACATAAGCTGTAACCTATAGGTTAGGTTATGGGGGAGGTTGCGTGTTTCTATAAACTCGAGACCTATCATTAGATTACGAGATGAAACTGATTACCTTAATAATTTACCTTATATCTACACTACGGAAACCTACAGGTTATGGTATGCTAGGCACACCTTAACCTATTTTAAGGTTACGGTGTATGAAGCTTATATCAGTCCCTGTTATTAGATAGAGATTGCACAGTTGCCATATTCAATGCAAGGTATCATGATACCTGTTGAAATTTCTTAGAATTACGATTTTGTTTTTCGATGGAAATTTGTGGTATCGAGTGATTTGCGCATGTCTGTCGAGCATGGAAACCATCTTCGATAAAAGATGCAGACAGTGTTGTCCTTTTCCAAAATGCAGTCCTGTCGCTGCACTAGAAAGTGCTTTGAATGCCTAGCTTTGTTATTTAATATCTGAAGCACATTCGGCCACGGGTCTCCCTATATACCGAATCTGACCTCAAATAAATTAATGATATGTTTTTCCTAATGGAATTGTCGGTTTTGAGTGGGCCTAGTGGGTATATAATTATTTTAAAATAAAACTGTCACAGTAAATGTCCATGAATTTCATGTAATGGTAGTTATTGGTGAAACGGTGCAAGTTCAGTTTTTGAGCATCACCTAATTTTATGGAACGCCTATCTGGTTGCCTTGGAATTCCAAATACCCTCCCTCCACCGTTCCGAAAAAAAATGCTGGTTAGTCAGTCAGTCATTTCCCCCCCGCCTAGTAGAGAAAGTTTTTTACGGCTGTATGTCTGCGGAGAACGAAATGGTACTGTGTGCCCTATGCGACCCCCGTTAGAGATATTTCACTGTTTTGGTTTTTGTCAGCTAGGCTTGTGGGACGAATATCTGCAGCTCTGGTCTAGGCTACCACAGAGACATCTTTAGTCTGCACAGGGTGTGTCTCTCGCTGCACAGAAGCCAGCCATTTTACGTCCCCATCCGCTAGTACGTTGCGCAGTGACAGCATCAACCCCACCCACTTCATATTGGATTTTATAAGAAAATTACACGTTAAAGCAAATTGTTTGATTTATTTTCTTTCAAAAATAACTTGATATGGAATCATGTAACAATAAACTACATCTTGTATTAATAGTTTACTGAAACAACATTAAACAACAGGTTGTAATCGATACTAATCTGGTGCATGTTTAATAAATAAATAAAACCTGTCGAGCAGAAATATTTGGCTGCTGAAATTTATCCCCCTATGGCGGTAACTGTTCCTGTGAATTCAATGAAAACTGATAAAGGCGAGAAAAAGACACATTTTATAAATTATATAGACGAGAGGATCAGGGGGTTAAAAGTTATGATTAGGGTGTTGTTATAGTGGGCAAACATTGGAATAAAGTTTATTCACTTGCGTGGATTAATGCGCTTTCTCTCTGTTCTTGCATTCCTGAGATTAGGTACCCGTTCCTGTTCCACATCCTGTTCCTGAGAAAATTAGGTGATGTTGGAAAACTGAACTTGTGCCATTTCACCAATAACTGCTACCATTACATGAAATTCATGGACATTTACTGTGACAGTTTTATTTTAGAATAATTATATACCCACTAGGCCCACTCAAAACTGACAAATCCATTAGGAAAAACATATAATTAATTTATTTGAGGTCAGATTCGGTATTTGAAGTCAGATTCGGTATTTGAAGTCAGATTCGGTATATAGGGAGACCGTCGGCCACGAGTTGTTCTTGTGAAATATTATTTTATTATCAGTTCTGGTACGAATACGACAGCAGACTTCCAGGAACCAGTGGTGCCTGCTGTCAACTCTATGAGTTGATTACATATGTGTTTCGTGTTCTATACATCCCAACCTTCATTTTGATGTATATTTTGTGTATATTTAATCTGAATTTAAGGGTTCTATGACGTTTCAGACTTGGGACGTTACGGCCTCCAATCGGGCCGAAACGTCTTAGGTTTTTGGTAATATTTTGATGAAGATTAGGGTATTATTTGTTTATATTTCTAGTTTTAAATATAAAATAAATTTGATTATGGTTTTTATTATGGTTGTACTCACTCTTAAGTTGGAAATCAAAAAATTTATGAGAATGAAGAACTTTTCCGATATGGGCAGGACTCACATATAAATATCCAATATTTTGAAACTAGACTCCGAATTCACTTAAAATTTTCCACATTTTGAAATGAAGCAGAAATCTTCCTAGAGCTTTCACGTCTACACAGTACAATGTGTACACATTTCTGACGGGTGCTGGTCAAAACAGCCCCTGGAATAGTTGGTCAAAACATCTCCACTTTTGGTCAAAACGGCCCCAGTGATTGGTCAAAACGGCCCCACTCATTGTTCAAAACGGCCCCAAGTTGATAATATGATATCACAGACTTTTTTGACCAATCCGTGGGGACGTTTTATCCTCTCGAGTTGGTCATAACGGCCCCAGTTTTGGTCAAAACGTCCCCACTAGTTGGTCAAAATGGCCACATTCATTGGTCAAAACGGCCCAAGTGATTGGTCAAAACGGCCCCAGTATTTGGTCAAACGCCCCATGTTGATACTATGATATTATTGACCAGAGTGGGGGCATTCTGACCAATCCGTGGGGACATTTTGTCCTCTCGAGTTGGTCACAACGGCCCCTTAGCTGGTCAAAACGTCCCCACTAGTTGGTGAAAATGGCCACGTTCATTCGTCAAAACGGCCCCAGTGATAGGTCAAAACCGCCCCAGTATTTGGTCAAATGCCCCATGTTGATACTATGATATTAGTGACCAGAGGGAGGACGTTTTGACAAACCAAAGAGTTTTTATTATCTTAGAAAAGCCAAAATGTCATGCCAGCAAGCCAGTTGAATAACTGAAACATGAAAGAATAAACAACTAGTTAGCAAGAGAACTTTGAATATCACTTAAAATTCCATGTATGTGTGGGATGTGTACCCGTGCTAGGGGCGAGAGAGTGTGTGTGTTGGATGGGTCTATTTTCCCGATGTTGTGGTTACCTAGACAATAGTGTTTGTGTCCTCACAGGGATTTCCTTTGTTCTTGCCAACGATTGTAAAACAAGTTTGTGTGTGTGAGGGTGTGTTCATTTATTTTGGAATAAAAAATATGAAATCTGATTCAGTTGTTACTTATATATTTCATATTCCCAAACTGCAAATAGTCCACATGGGTGACCTTTGTAACATAAATACACACATGCCGTTACTTGCACATTGCTATTTTTCTCACTCAGCTGTTACTAACTCCTGGGTTGCCCATGTTCATCAAAATTAGCCACGGCTATCAGTAGTATCGGGCATGGTAAAATCCATCGTAGAGTGATTGACTAATTCCTGGGGTGGGCCCCGTGTTCACCAAAATTAGGCACGACAGTTGACAGTATCGCAGTAACACCCAAGGTAGAGTGTCGCCATTTTTACCATTTACATTGCTAATTCCTGTGGTACCGGTGTCAGGGGCCATTTTGACCAATCACCGGGGCCATTTTTGACCAATATTAGGGGTCGTTTTGACCAATTGCCAGGGGCCATTTTGACCAATCACTGGGGCCATTTTGACCAATGCCAGGGACCTTTTTGACAAAAAATGGGGCCCTTTTGGGGGGGCATTTTGACCAGCACCCATTTCTAACCCCAAATATTTTTTTTCAAGGTGAGTGGGAGTGTTGTTGTGATAACATAAAAATGAGCTATGTGTGCGACAAACCTGTCATGATTCTAATACTGTTTTAGAGTAATTACTCAGGAAAAGGTGTGACGAGCAATCTAAAATGGATGTTTTTGAAAAAATCAGCTGACGATTCCAACACCTGGCATTCTTACTTGGAGCGTCTTCTCTGAGTAATAATATCAAGTGTCGGAATTGCCAACAAACTTTTATTGTGATTACCCTGCAGCTTATTTTGAGTGGTACTGTACAAGTACGCCTGACACGATATGACTCCCACCTGTAAATAAACAGTTTCAACTAAGATAAGTTTACCCCGTCATCTGTTCCCCCCTGAAGGCAGACCACAAGATGGCCAATACCCAGCATCCACTCTCCCTTATAGGCTGATGGATGACTCCCAGCATTCAAAAACACACATTGGTGGATTTTTTTCCTTTTTGTAACCTTTAAGGATAATATGCTGGTGCTGCTCTCAAACTTGCGACTGTTTGGGATTCTTTTTCTTTTTCTAAAATAACCACCAAACTGCGGTTTCAGTATTACCATAAATTTGCCCACTTCTCTTAGCAAACATGGAGCAGAACTCTTGTAATTATGCAAATTCCAAGCCATTTTCCAGTTCGAGGTTCTCGGGGATCTCAACCCACTATCCTACTGCCAGTCGCACACTCAAACTTAATAAGATTATTGGCTCTCGCTCCCGACTCTCGTGGATTTATAAGCAAATAAAGCTATAAAGCAAATAAAGTTATTAGGGTCGCAAGGGATTTCAATCCCACATTGTCCCTGTGCGCTTTTGGCGTGCAGAAACTTTTCATTCATTCATTCAATAAGTTGTTGGTGAACACGATATTACCACACCTGCACACTGTGTGTGCCTACCTACTTTTGCCGTACCACTCGAAATAAGTTGCAGGGTAATCACTATAAAATTTTGTTAAATTTTATTTTTGCTGACAATTCCAACACTTGGCATTCTTACTTGGTGCTTCTTCTCCGAGTAATAATTTCAAGTGTCGGAATTGCCAACAAAAATAAAATATAACAAAATTTTATTGTTATTACAACAGTACAAGTGGACTTGAATGTCAGACACTCCCCCCCCCCCCCCAACAATTTCCCCCATCACCCCCCTCCCCCCCCCAATTGGTCATTTCCCCCCAGACATTTCCCCCCCAAATTGGTCATTTCCCCCCCCCCCCCCAAAGTAGTCATTTACAGGCCTCGAAATAAGAGGCGAATGCTCATACTGTTCGCCTATCGGTTACACAGATTTGTTTTCAGGCGAAAGCTCGATCAGTTAACCAAAAACCGCGCCGATGGCCGACGAAGTTAGTTGCTACTGGATGAGAAAAGTTTTCAATGTGTTTCCTCCCTCTGATTTAAAAAGAAGCATTGCAGTGAACAAAACGAGAACAAAATGCTCGTGGTTATCATACAGTGTGTTTCAATCATTACTGTACTTGTGGGGGTATAAATCTATAGTATTAACGGTACTGAAGATCTGCAGTACCAACTCGCGGCACCCTCTGGCTCTCGAAACAATTAATTTGTTTCGATTCTGAGAAAGACGATTGTCTGTTAGAGCTAAAGGGAAGGGAGCTAACTGCTTTGGTAATGCATTTACCGCACGTGAGGTATTAACTCTCGCACTGCACGAAGCTGAAAATAAGTCTTCGATACAGTAAAAAGGAGACATATTGAAAATCAAATGAGCTGTTGTTAATTATTTGCATTCCGCCCCTTTTTACCCTACCAATCCATGATAAAAAATTTCGAACACATTATGGAAACGTCTTTTATTCACCAATGCTGACTTCTTATTTACGTGCTTATTCCATTTGAATAGACAGCCAGCATGGTTGTGAACATGGGTTTTTCCAAATGATTTCGAACATTGTGACACAAATAAAGTTTTAGTTTTAAACTTTGGATTACATTCTCCGGATTCCGAAATGTAGGGGAAGGTAGATACGATTTACAATTATTTATTTTCCAATGTTAATCAGAGACTGCCAATGCAACTCCCATGCCCTAAAGTTCAATGTATTCGTAATACAGACGTCCATCGATGGTATTTGACCCCATCCCCACACAATTGCCTAATTCCCACTCCCAGTTCGAGACAAATGTTTTGGGGTTTCTGAAATAGTAAGCCACACAGCAAAATAAACAATTAAAATTCTTTAATTTTCATTAGACTTAAAAATCATATAAAGCAAAGAACAACAAATGTTAATGCGTGCATACGTGAATGTCAGGGCTTGCCTTGAGTCGGGGCTGATCAGCCCAGGCCCCGAGATCAGCCCCGAGGAGCACTTGCTGGGGGCTTTTTTTCAAGCCCCGACATTTTCCACAAAAAAGCACTAACAATAATGGACAAAATGAAAAATCAGCCCCGAAAAGGCCCTGACCTCAACATGTGGGGCACTTTTTTTAGGCCCCGACCATTTTACTCAAGGCGAACCCTGGAATGTGGGGGTGGGGGTGGGGGTGGGTGGTGGGGGGGGTATGTACCTGTTTTGTACTTCGCCTGCCTTGGGTCCCTTGTGTCTAAATGGCAAACTAATTTGGGAGGAACTGTAGTTGGGTATGTCAGAAGCTTTGTCAGTATTAATACTTTTAATGCAATGGATAACCAATAGGTTTATGAAAAAAAATTAGGAAACCGATCAACAGGTTGACCATTGTCAAGTGAGGCAACCTGCAGGAAGGTTTATCAAAATCTTGTTATTTCGAGGCCTGCATTTACCCCCCAAAGTAGTCAATTCCCCCCCCCCCCCCCCCCTCAAGTTGGTGATCATTCAAAAGTGAAAAAAAATACAATTTCAAGTCTTTAATTCTCTTTAAAACATGCTCAACATACAAAATAAACTTCATAAAATGTAGCACAATATAAATAATACTCAGTAGGGGTGGGGTGCGAAAAATTACCAGATTCATAGAACTACATAGATAGCACATAGCACACAGATACAATATAGCTGTATACAGACTGTTACATTCCCTAACCCTTTTCCAGATTGCTTTCCGTGCAATAACTGAATTAAATAATGATTAATCATTTAACCACTTCTAGAATTTACATCGCCGATCGCCAAAATGTCCGATGGCTGGACAGAATGTCCGACAGTTTTAGACAAAATGTCCAATGATCATTGGACAAAATGTACGAAAACAAGATTCAGATACTGACTTACCTTTATTGTATAAATTCCAACATATCCTGAATATTTGGAAATGGTGTATAAGAGGTGGCAAACAGCATATATATTCTAAGAGAGTGTTTTATTAAATAATATTATAGGTACAACTTGTTGCAGTTAATTTAATGTAAACTTGACTATAACAACATGGTCGAATAGTCATTAAATTGACCTCAACAAATTGCTGGTACACACATTCTTTTGGGACTTTATTCGTACTTTTGGGACTTTATTCGTACTGTCGATAGACATGTTCTGAGGAAGTGTTTTCTAAAAAAAAATATTATAGTTACAACTTGCTGCAATCAGTTTAATGTAAACTTGACTATAACAACATGGTTGAGTATTCATAAAATTGACCTCAACCAGGCCTTCCCGAATTGGGCGAACAGTTGTTTCGTTCGCCCAAAGGTTACCTAAATTTTTTTAAGGCGAGCCACTTTTCCGTTCGCCCAAATTAAAACATGTAAACCAAACAAATAAAAGTGATCCTAAAAAATCATGCTCAGATCATTACGATTTTATTTCTGTCATCGGAAATTCCGAATTTATTGTCATAGTTGATTCTATGCACTGAGCTAAATTTATTTATAGACCAATGATTCTGTGTTTGCCTTGCGGATGTTAAAAATAACTGCGCAGCGGTTGTGCGCAATCGTCAACGCCATGCTCGATGTTGACCTTTCATTTTCCTAATAAATTTCCAATGTCAAACTAATGTTTTAGCATTTTCTAAATAAAAGAATATAAGTATAGTTTCCCTTGCGAAAAACACTTTAAATATTTTACTATTTTTATAAATATTATCGCAAAAGTGACACAAAAATCGCATGAATATTATGTTAACCGGAACAAACACTGTTACACATGTACTTTCGAAATAGTGAGAGTAGCGCTCCACGTTTCAGAATTCTATTGAATGAATGACAGTAAAAGTGTAAAACATGCAATATTTTGTGCATAAAATACTTACATACAAACCATGTTAAGTAAATTAAAAGTGAAACAAACGACCGAGTCTATGGGCGTGAAGACATTCAAAAAGTGGCCAAATTCAACTGATTTTAGTTTTGAGGTCGATGATGATGGAAAACTTTTTAATTTAAAGTGCTTGGTGTGCAGCCAAAAATGGAAGGAGATCCAAAAGGAGAAAACTTCTTTACCAACAACCTTAAGGAGGGTTACACAATATACACAGTGTTTCACTGACAAGCGTAAAACAATACATAGATGGTGTCAATTATATCCATAAAGCTAATGTGGACGAACATTGTAAAATTGGTTCCCTTCATGATTTTGCATTAAAGTTAATTTTGGTTGGCATTATTAGTATGTCGATGAAAAGGGTTATCTTATATGAAATGGGTTACCTAAAAAAATTTAAGGTAACCCGTTAAATGGGTTACCTTAAATTTAAATTTGGGAAGGCCTGTCAACAAGTTGCCGGTATACACATTCTTTAGGGACTTTATTTGTATTGTCAGTAGACATATTCTAAGGGACTGTTTATCAATATAATACAGGAACAACTTGTTGTCTGTCCATCGTTTTTTTTATTCTGAGTTCTGAATAACCTCTTACTGTTATTTTCTGTGTATTTGCTTATCGCATCTATTTTGTTTAGTTTTTTATTGTTTGTTTTAAGTTTGTTTTTTTTTTTGTCAATAAAATTAAGTCAAGTCAGCAAACGTTCTGTCGTTTTTTAATATTGCTCAACCCATCTTCCCTGGGAGAAAACACTCAGAGCAGCATGAAAATTCTTACATAAATCCCCAAAAATCGGACATTTCGTCCAA
Source organism: Pictodentalium vernedei (assembly GCA_031216915.1). Lineage (NCBI taxonomy): Eukaryota > Metazoa > Mollusca > Scaphopoda > Dentaliida > Dentaliidae > Pictodentalium > Pictodentalium vernedei. Next base: position 543,181,963 of record CM062297.1, read on the forward strand.
TGAAATCAGACATTTCGTCCAGAAAATCTGACATTTTGTCTCGGACATTTTGTCCCGACCCCGCTTTTACAGCAATAAGTCTACTAACGATGTGCATTCTCTCATTCCCACTAGGGGCTTTTCATGACCTTTTTTCATTCCTTCTTGAAAAAAACAGGTCAGCAATGTTTGGTTGCAGCATATAAATTCTAGAAGGGTTAAATGATTAAACATGATTTAATTCAATTATTGCACAGAAAGCAATCTGGAAAAGGGTTAGGGAATGTAACAGTCTGTATACAGCTATATGGTATCTGTGTGCTATGTGCTATCTATGTAGTTCTATGAATCTGGTAATTTTCCGCACCCCACCCCTACTGAGTACTATTTATATTGTGAGTGTGCTACATTTTATGAAGTTTATTTTATATGTTAAGCATGTTTTAAAGAGAATAAAAGACTTGAAATTGTATTTTTTTCACTTCTGAATGATCACCAACTAGAGGGGGAAAATGACTACTTTCGGGGGAGGGGGGGGGGGGATGACTACTTTGGGAGGAAGGGGGGGGGGAATGTCTGGGGGAAATAACCAATTTGGGGGGAGTGACTTGCACCCGTGCACTTCATCTAGCCCCGGTTTTTACTTTGTAAATACATACATGTAATATGTTATGTATCCTGCTCGATGTCTATCTATTTGTGTATTTATTTCTCTCTGTTATTTTTTACATTGGTATTTCTGTTTATTTATATGAAAAATTGTACTTTCAATACAAATACATTGAAAAGTATAAATAAAAAAATCTTCAGAATTTTTTGCGTTGTTTCATTTTCTCCTCACTCACAATTTCGCGAGTGCCTGATCACATGTTCTTGTGTCCTCGACCCACTTCAAAAATTTTCTCCTTTCTCCAGTACCTCAATATATGGAGGCCAAAACAGCTCGGGCCAAAACGTCTCGAGGCCGAAACGTACCAAGGCCGAAACGTCTCGGTACCAAGTTAAGAGGCTATATAAGTAATGGAATTTTGTTCATTTTGAAATTCTCACCTCTCATATCCCTTAAATTCAGATTAAATATACACAAATTATACATCAAAATAAAGGTTGGGATGTATAGAACACGAAGCACTTATGCAATCAACTCATAGAGTTGACAGCAGGCACCACTGGTTCCTGGAAATCTGCTATTGCATTCGCACCAGAACTGATAACAAGAGGGATGTTACATCCCAATGCTCACCTACATTCGCGCTTGATAATGTTGATCCAATGTAACATGCCTAATATTTAGTTAATATAAATCATTAACTAGGCATCAAATGATTAATGTGGTTTATGTGATGGCTTTGGAAAGTCTATATTTCTGCATTTATTATATATCAATTCAACATAGAATCATTGGATACATCTTTTAGAAATGTTTATGATTAAGAATATGAATCATGAGGCCAGATATTAAATCATAAATAAGAATTAGGAAAGGCTTTCATAAATCACTGAAATTTTAATTGAAGTACATTCATTGGTTAAAGAGGAGTTGCAGAAAAACATTCGTTCAAGAAAGTGACTATAAGTCCTAACAAAAATACATCACATCAACAACTAAAATAAGTCTTAATGTTACTAGTAACAAGTATGAGAAAGTATTAAATAATAAAAAAAAAAAGTTAAAAAAAGTTTTTTTAAAGAAAGTGAATATAAGTCCCAAAAATCCCCGTCAAATTCCTCAAATATGCATGTAATAAGGGCGCAACGTTACCGCAATGTAGTTCAGTAACCCATGCATACAATATCAATTGCCTGGAAAGACACATAGAAACAGAACTCACCTTAACACCTCACCTTAACACAAACTTTTAGAACTTAAAATTGAGTAAGTCAGACAAAAACGTGAAAATTGTGACTGAAAAAAAGAAAAGAAATCAGTTAAATTTCTGCATACAGTAGGGTTAATATCTACAGTTGTTATTGAAATGAGAAAACAAACAGTAATGAGAGGTGAAGGCACCACAATCTGCACAAAAGCTGACTTTAACGCAAATTCTTACAACACCTGAACGCTAATTCTTATAACAAGTTTTGGCAGAAAATCAGCCTCAAATTCCTCAAATATGCATGTAATGAGGGTTAAATATTACTGCAATGGAGTTCAGTAACCCAAGTGCAGAATATTAATCGCCTGGAAAGACACATAGAAACACAACTCACCTAAACACAAAGTTTACAAAGTTTTACAATTTAAAATTTACTAAGTCCGAGAAAAACATGAAAATTTTGACTGAAAAAAAAGAAAATTTCCGTTAAATTTCTGCATACAGTAGGGTTAATACCTACAGTTGTTATTGCAATATGAAAATCAACAGCAATGAGAAGTTAAACCAGCACAATATGCACAAAAGCTGACTTTAACACAAATTCTTACAACACCTAAACGCAAATTCTTACATCTTTTGGCAGAAAATTTTAGGTGAAATTTGGAAAAAGGTCATAGTATCAGGGTTAAATACTGTTCTGATGGTCCCCTACAACCTACATATGCAATATCAAAGGCCTGAGCCCACTGATGTTTGAGAAATTCACCTTAACATTAAATCTTACAATATTGGACACGCCTGACGCCGACGCCCGAGGTTATCACAATAGCTCACCACATCTTACAGATGTAGGTGAGCTAATAAAATAATATTTTGCAAGAACAACTCGTGGCCGAATGTGCTTCAGATATTTAATAACAAAGCTAGGCATTCAAAACACTTTCAAGAGCAGCGACAGGACTGCATTTTGGAAAAGGACAACACTGTCTGCATTTTTTATTGAAGATGGTTTCCATGCTCGACAGACATGCGCAATACAGTAGATACCACGAATTTCCATTGAAAAACGGAATCGAAATTCTAAGAAATTCCAACAGGTGTCATGATACCTTGCATTGAATATGGTAACTGTGTAATCTCTATCCAATAACAGCATACTGTATGAAGGCAATCTTTTTCATTATTTGATTTCAGCCGGCATTGTTTTTACATGCTTTTTCCGTCCGATGACGTCGACCGGAAATCGAAAGTATACTCATACGTAAACAAAAGCAATGGCTTTGGAATTTTCCCCCATGCAGCTCTGTAGCCGTGTTTTGAAGAATTTTGATCCCCTAGCTTTGTTCTTGGATATGTAAAGCACATTTGGTCACAAGTTGTTTCCGTGAAATATTATTAAATTATCAGTTCTGGTGCGAATACGGCAGCAGACTTCCAGGAACGGTAAAGGTGTAGAATAGGGGACTTGTTGTTTTTTTTTAAAAAATAACGCTTTTTTTCGGTATTTTTTCTCAGTTTTCTTAAAGTAAACTATATTTTGAACAAAATGACACAAAATCACATACTTTTATCATTTTTTTTAAGAAATATTAACGATTTTATTGTGACAGCGCCGTCGAACTCACTGCAATCACTCCGTTCCATTATCGCTATCATAGGGGGAGAGTTTAGTAATTGAAATGACGGCTGACAAACCCTGCCCCCTCACTAAACTGACCCTAGATCAAATTTTAGGGTCAGTCTAGTAAGGGCCAGGATTAGCCATTAGCTCACCCTGGTCCTAACTGAACTGACCTTAAATCGAGGAACACGCACACAAGCGAAGCGCACCTTCTAAAATGCACACAAGCGAAGCGCACCTGCTATCATATAGAATGATTTCTCCCCTGTGACGTCACTCGTAACAACGAACGAAAACAACAGATGCTGCGAAATTTTCAGCGGTTGAAACCGGTGCGTCGATTTACCACATAGAACTACATAGAAGCACATAGAAGCACAAAGAAGCACATAGAAGTACATAGAATCGCATAGGACAATATAGATAAGATTTGGAGACAAATTACTAAAGAATGCTTCAAAATGACGGGTTATTTGGTCCGATCCAGTGGTTGATTAATCGAAAAAGTTGACTCGGAGAAACGTCGGATCGACGGACCAACTTTAAAGCTCATTTTTTTCTGATTTTTAGTTTATATGATTCATACAGACAATTGAATCCCTCCCACACACCCCCCCCCCCCCCCTGCCCTTCACCACCACCAAAGACAAATCAGAGGGTCGGGCAAAGTGACATAATTTGCTATATGTATATTATTATTGTTTTATCTGTCACATATCGTTGTTTTATGTTTTGTTTGTTAACTTGTAAATATGTTTTTATGTTGAGTACGGTGTGGTACTTAATTACAAATAAACTATGAAAAATAAAGTTGCGTTGGTTTTATGTACACTCCTACAATCATCCTGAAGTTTACAGTAGCATCCTCCAAAGTTGCATAAAACCACAAGGCGATCACGATTAACCCCATAGATACCCCATAAGAGAACCCCATAGAACATCACAGTTATCTCATAGATACCCCATAGAAGAGTATCAGGCCTAACGCCCTTTTACTGATAAGATCCCCCCCCCCCCCCCCCACCCAACCCAGCGTTAGATCTGACTGTTCCGTGCTAGTACGGCCACATCCCCCATAGAGAACACCAGACCTTGAATCTGAGTAAATTGTTTGTCTTAAAAACATAGCTTATGACCTCTCGTTGAGAGGTCATAAGCTATATTTAAAAGGGCGACTTCAACAAATAAACTATTTTAGAATTTATCTTTCAAGTGTCATCTTCTATCGACTTTGGGTAAAGGGTTAATTTGTTTTGTTTTTGTTTTTTTTTTGGGGGGGGGGGAGATTTGATTGTCTGTATAAATCATAACAAGAGGCCCCAAGGGGCCTGAGGGCGCTCACCTGACATGGTAGCCTAAATATGAAACCAGAGAATTGATTTCAACAAGTTGCATCTGCTCCTCTTAAGGAAAGCTTATACCAAATATCCAAAGATTCTGACCAGTGGATCTTAAAAAAAAAATGATTTTTAAAGAATATTCCTCATATTGAACGAAGTTATAAGAATATATAAGAGCCCATATATGAACCCAGGGACTTGGCTTTAACATATTTGAATCTCACCCCCACCCCCCCCCCCCCTCCCCCTAAGGAGGCTGCACATCAAATATCAAAGCATTCCGACTGCTGGATCTGAGAAGAAGGTTTTTAAAGAAAATTCCTCATTTTGAACTAAGTTACAAATCAAGCTCCCACAGTGAGTCCAAATATGGACCTAGGGACATGGCTTGAACAAACTTGAATCTCACCCCACCAAGGATGCTGCACACCAAATATCAAAACATTCCGACTGCTGGATCTGAAGAAGATTTTTAAAGACTATATCTGTGAACCAAACAACCCCCCCACCCCCTTCCCCATTGGAATGAGATCGTTCACAGGATGTTTTTGTTGAATTTTTTTTTAAACATTAGAAAAACAAGCTTGAATCTGACCCCCCTAAAGATGTTGCATACCAAATATGAAGTGATTCTGACTGGTGGATCTGAAGAAAAAGATTTTTTTTAAATAGTCCTCATGTTGCACTAAGTTAAAATTCAGGTTCCCATCGGGAGCCCAAATATTAATTCAGGGACTCGATTTGAACAAATTTGAATCTGACCCCCTAGAGATGTTGTATACTGAATATGAAGTGATTCTGACTGTTGGATTTGAAGAAGATATTTAAAGAATATTGCCCATACAGCACTAAGTTAAAATTCGGGCTCCCTTGGGGAGTCCAAATAATAAGCCAGGGACCCGATTTGAACAAACTTGAATCTGAACCTCCTAAAGATGATGTACACCAAATATGAAAGAATTCTGACTGATGGATCTGAAGAAGAAGATTTTTAAAGAATTGTCCTCATATTGCACTAAGTTAAAATTTGGGTTCCCATATGGAGCCCAAATATGAACCAAGGGACTCGATTTGAACAAACTTGAATCTGACCCCCCGAGAGATGTTGTGTACCAAATATGAAAGAATTCAGACTCGTGGATCTGAAGAAGATGATTTTTAAAGAATTGTCCTCATAACGCCCTAAGTTAAAATTTGGGCTCCCATATGGAGCCCAAATATGAACCCAGGAACTCGATTTGTACAAACTTGAATCTGACCTCCCTAGAGATGTTGTATACCAAATATGAAATGATTCTGACTGGTAGATCTGAAGAAGAAGATTTTTAAAGAATAGTCCTCATATTCCACTAAGTTAAAATTCGGGCTCCCATAGGGAGCCCAAATATTAACCCAGGGACTGGGTTTGTACAAACTTGAATCTGACCACCCTACAGATGTTGAATACCAAATAGGAAAAGATTCTAATTGATGGTTCTGGAGAAGATTTTTTTAATTTTTAAAAAAAATTCATGGGTGCCATCAGAGTTATGCCCCTTGTGGTGCTCCCTCTGGTGGGCGCAGCAAGTTTATGTGTACAAGTTTGAATTGACATATGATAGGGAACACGACGGACGACGACGGACGGCAAGTGATAAGTTAAGCTCCCTTCGGTGAGCTAAAAATTCACTCATATTGCACAAAGTAAAAATTCAGGCTCTAATAAGGAGCCCAAATATGAATCCAGGGATTTGCTTTGAACAAACCTGAATCTGACTCCCCAACAGAAGTTGTATACCAAATATGAAATGATTCTGACTGGTGGATCTGAAGAGGATTTTTAAAGAAAAGTCCTCATATTCCACTCCCATAGGGAGCCCAAATGTGAACCTAGGAACTCGATTTGTACAAACTTAAATCTGACCTCCCTGGAGATGTTGTATACCAAATATGAAATGGTGGATCTAAAGAAGAAGATTTTGAAAGAAAAGTCCTCATATTGCACTAATTTAAAATTCGGGCTCCCATAATGAGCCCAAATGTTAACCGAGGAACTTGATTTGTACAAACTTGAATTTGACCCCCCTAGAGATGTTGTATACCAAACATGAAAGAATTCTGACCAGTGGATCTGAAGAAGATTTTAAAAGAAAAGTCCTCATATTGCACTAAGTTAAAATTTGGGCTCCCATAGGGAGCCCAAATGTGAACCTAGGAACTCGATTTGTACAAACTTGAATCTGACCTCCCTGGAGATGTTGTATACCAAATATGAAATGGTGGATCTAAAGAAGAAGATTTTGAAAGAAAAGTCCTCATATTGCACTAATTTAAAATTCGGGCTCCCATAATGAGCCCAAATGTTAACCGAGGAACTTGATTTGTACAAACTTGAATTTGACCCCCCTAGAGATGTTGTATACCAAACATGAAAGAATTCTGACCAGTGGATCTGAAGAAGATTTTAAAAGAAAAGTCCTCATATTGCACTAAGTTAAAATTTGGGCTCCCATAGGGAGCCCAAATGTGAACCTAGGAACTCGATTTGTACAAACTTGAATCTGACCTCCCTGGAGATGTTGTATACCAAATATGAAATGATTCTGACTGGTGGATCTAAAGAAGAAGATTTTGAAAGAAAAGTCCTCATATTGCACTAAGTTAAAATTTGAGCTCCCATAGGGAGCCCAAATGTGAACCCAGGAACTCAATTTGTACAAACTTGAGTTTGACCTCACTAGAGATGTTGTATACCAAATATGGAAGAATTCTGACCAGTGGATCTGAAGAAGAAAATTTTTAAAGAAAAGTCCTCATATTGCAATAAGTTAAAATTTGGGCTCCCATAGGGAGCCCAAATGTGAACCTAGGAACTCGATTTGTACAAACTTGAATCTGGCCTCCCTGGAGATGTTGTATACCAAATATGAACTGATTCTGACTGGTGGATCTAAAGAAGAAGATTTTGAAAGAAAAGTCCTCATATTGCACTAAGTTAAAATTCAGGCTCCCATAGGGAGCCCAAATGTGAACCCAGGAACTTGATTTGTACAAACTTGAATTTGACCCCCCCACCCCCCCCCCCCCCCCCCCCCCCTAGAGATGTTGTATACCAAATATGGAAGAATTCTGCCCAGTGGATCTGAAGAAGAAGAGTTTTAAAGAAAAGTCCTCATATTGCACTAAGTTAAAATTTGGGCTCCCATAGGGAGCCCAAATGTGAACCCAGGGACTCTATTTCAACAAACTTGAATCTGACCCCCTAGAGATGTTATACACCAAATATGAAAAGATTCTGACTGGTGCATCTGAAGAAGATTTTAAAAGAATAGTCTTCATATTGCACTAAGTAAAAATTCAGGCTCCCACAGGGAACCCAAATATGACCCCAGAGACTCAATTTGAACAAATCTGAATCTGACCCCCCAAGAGATGTTGTATACCAAATATGAAAGGATTCTGACAGATAGATCTGAAAAAAAAGATTCTTTAATGTTTTCCCCATTGCCTGCAGTGTTAAAAAGTGATGACTCAGCACTTTTTCAAAGTCCTGAAACTGTATCATGTGACAAAACCGATAGCAATTTTTTTTAACCATTCCTTTCTGTTGGTTGTAAGGAAGCTTCACACCAAATAAAAAATATCAGTGCCGTGCAGTTTTGGAGATATGAGCATTTTAATTTTTTTCTATTTTTAGCTCCTTGGGTTCCCACGGGGGCAGCTGGAAAATTTTTTTTTTCGTAAACCAAGTACTTATGACCCAATAATACCTCACATAAAATTTGGCTCCAATCAGCCCCTCGGTTAGGAAAATAGAAATTTTGGGCGTGGCCAAAATTACTGCCCCTCCCATAACAATGGCAAATATTGCCCCTCGAACTTTCTGTGTACAAGCCTGAGTCTACAACCCAAAAGGAAGCTGCAAACCAAATATCAGGTCTCTGCCACTAATAGTTCATGAGAAGATTTTTAAGGATTTTGGTGTCCCTAGGGGTGTGGCACCACCCAGGGGGAGAGGCAACTTTATTTGAACAAATCCGAATTGGTATTGGTGGACGAATATTTGACCAAGATTTGAATGAAATTGGGCTATTGGTTTGGGAGGAGAAGTCGATAATGTAAAGTTCACGACGGACGACGGACGGCAAGTGATAAGTTAAGCTCCCTTCGGTGAGCTAAAAACTAATGCACCGGTCGATAGCCGAAAATGAGCTTTAAAGTTGGTCCGTTGATCCGAAGTTTCCCTGAGTCCAATTTTTTGATTAATCCACCACTGGATCGGAGAAAAAAAACCTACTTCTCTCTGTTCTTTTGCAGCAGTCTTTAGTAATTTGTCTCCAAATCTTACCTATACAGTTCTATGTGCTTCTTTGTGCTTCTATGTGCTTCTTTGTGCTTCTATGTGCTTTTTTGTGCTTCTATGTAGTTCTATGTGGTAAATCGACGCACCCATCGAAACAAATGGCAACTGAGAAACTAGCAATTCAACGGGATTTAAAATCTATTCTCTGACATGTTAAAACATGATAGAGGTACCTAATTTTGTGTCATTTTGTTCAAAATATAGTTTACTTTAAGAAAACAGAGAAAAAATAGCGAGAAAATCGTTATTTTTAAAAAAAAAAGAAGAAAAGTTAAAAAATTTATAGTAATTTATATATTTTTTATACTTACCAATGACCCAGACTTAGCTGGTGCTAACTCCAACAAAACCAGGGCCAAACACAAATTTTGCCCCCCAATCCCCAAAATTTGCATCCAAAACAAAAAGAAATCATGTCCTAAAGGACCTCCATACTACGCCTCTACTGCGCATGCGCAGTGACGCAGTCGTCCCGAAATTGGTGCCAATTATCATTCTTACTGGCAGTGCCTGGTCAGCGCTATGTACTCAGCGGGGAGGCAAGAGTTCCCAACTCCAGGGAGGGCCATCCCCGTCTGGGTCATTGGTAAGTATAAAAAATATATAAATTACTATAAATTTTTTAACATTTTTATACTGTACCAATGACCCAGACTTAGCTGAATAGTAAACAGGCTGGAGGGCCTAGGACATAGAGGAAAATCCAATAAGCTCAACTATATAGTAAAGAGGTAACCCCTTAAGGAGAACTGGAGTATTAGGCTTTACATGTATCTTTCTTATTTAATATTAAATTAGAAAGATACACTACCCTAAATAATTGAGCACAATAACATTCATGTTCTCTATTAACATCCAGTATAACCCTTATACTAATTATTTTTAAAGCAAGCCAATAAATAAAGTAGTCCAGAGAATTGAGACTCTTTATAATCATTTAAAAGTGTCCGAGTATTGTATATTAAAGCCCGTTTGACACTTGACATATACAAATGCTTCACACCGAGCTACACTTTAAAAATAAGACATGAATGAATTTAAACATTAATATTACACTTTAAAACCATCCCGGAAGCGACTCAGAAATACTGACTTGGAGGAGGCATTCCCTTGCTTTTCACTATAAAGCAGGTGACCTAAGGGAACACCCGCCCCCCCCCCCCCTTCCCCTTGCCCTGGGTCAAATAGCCCAGAGCGAAGAGGGCAGCCGGACGGAGTCACTGCCGGAACAGAAAGCCTGCATAACTATAGTTGCAACTGTTTAGTGGACGACATTCTGAGCAACAGATAACGGACCTAAACAATGCAGGTCTCCAGAAATGGACTCAATATTTCTGAGATAAAAATTCGTAAATGTGGATGGCTGAGACCAATAAGCAGCCTTCATTAAATCTGTAATAGCAACACTATTAGCATAAGCCCAGGAAGTAGAAGGAGCTCTTACTTCATGAGCAGAAATCTTAAGCACAGACTGCTGAGAAGAAGATAAATCTTCATAAGCAGTACGGATAGTTAACTGAATCCATCTAGCAATAGAATGGACTGAAATGTCCTTTCTATTAGGCATCAAAGACAGAAAGAAACGTTTCCGTCCCTTTCTGATAAACTGAGATCTCTGTTTATAGATACGTAGTGCTCTAACAGGACAGAGTAAAGGCCTACGCCCATCTGAAGACGGAAGAGCCTTAATAACAATAGGTTCCGGATATTTATTAGGAGCCTGATTCTTAGCTAAAAAACCCACATTAGTAGTGAAGGTGATAGTGTTCCCAACACTACGATAATGAGAATCATCCACCGATAGTGCATGAAGCTCACTGACTCTTCTGGCAGAAGAGAAAGCTAAGAGAAAAGCTGTCTTATAAGATAAGAATTTGAAATCTACTGTCCCAAGAGGTTCAAATGGCTTTTCCTTCAATTTAAGGAGAACCCAAGCTAAATTCCACTTAGGAATTAATCTAAGAGTTCTGGGTCTATTTATCGAAAAGTTTCTAACCAACTTCGATAAAGAGACATTAGATCCAATTTGTAAACTATCATGATGTGCATAGGTATCAGATAACATAGATCTATAACCCTTTATAGTAACAGGCTGCAGTTTGATTTCGTCAAACAAGTATACTAGAAAGTTTGCAATGTCTGGTATAGAGGGATCAAATATATCTACAGAATGATCCCTACACCAACGACGAAAAACCTTCCACTTAGCCGCATAGTTTAGCGAAGAGGAGGTCCTCCTACAGTTAGAAATCGCATCCACTGCTCGTCCTGTAAAGTGCTTGCCATGCAAGAAGGATCGCACAACGGAAAAACGTGAAGGTTGAGACCTTGCGGGTTGTGATGGAGTTGGCGCGATTTCCCCTGCGAAAGAAGATCCTCTCGTGGAGGAAGCTTCCGCGGTAGGTCCCACAACAGACACCTGAGTAGATTTATCCACGGTCTCTGTGGCGACAGAGATGCTACCAACAGAATCTTGCATTGAGATTGTTTTATCTTTAGCAATACTTGTTGAATTAACGGCGCTGGAGGATACGCATATCCTATCATTCCGTCCCAAGGGATCGACAGAGCGTCTACTGCAAATGCTCTTGGATCCGGACACGGAGACACATACGTCTGCAACTGATTGTTGAGATGTGTCGCAAATAAGTCTATCATTGGCCGTTCCCATTGGTAGCAAATCTGATTGAATACTTGTTTGTTGAGAGTCCACTCCGACGGCAACAAGCGACCCTTTCGTGAAAGGGAGTCTGCTAGCACATTCAGACGACCCGGTATGTGACGGACCGAAAGAAGAACGTGATGTTCTAACGCAAACAGAAGGATTCTTTCCGTTAGATTGAACAACGGAACTGAATGAGTGCCTCCCTGATTCCGTATATACGCCACTACTGTCGTATTGTCGGATAGAATTTGGACATGAGCATCGTGAATAATGTCCATCCAGTGACGTAACGCAAGCCAAATTGACATCATTTCCTTGATGTTTATGTGCTTGCACAGGAATTGCGGATCCCAAAGACCCTGGCATCTCGAATCCGTTGGGATTAATGATGCACCCCAACCTGTTTGACTGGCATCCGTCATAACGGTAAAACTCGGATCCGGCAACTGCAGCGGAACTCCTTGAGTTAACCACTGAATGTTTGCCCAAGTCTGAATCTCTTGTTTCACTTGATCTGACAAGAGAACGTCTACATCGAGCGAATGAATTTTCACACTCCAATTCTGAGTCAGGAAAATTTGAAGAGGACGTGTGCGTAGCCGCCCCATCGGAATGAGATCCGCGGCGGCTCCGCACAGACCTATCAGTCTCATAAATTCTCTCGCCGTGACTTTGTCTGCGTGCAGACAATAGCGAGCGTAACAACTGACTAATTTCGCTCTGGTTAACGGCAGACGAACGAGATTGTTGTGCGTCTCGAAGCTCATTCCCAGATGAGTGAATGACTTGGACGGCACCAGATCCGACTTCTCCTCGTTTACTATAAAACCGAGACGTCGGAGCAATAGAAGAAGATTCTGAACATCGTTCTGAAGCGTTAACTCGTTGCCGTACCTCTGAAGAATGTCGTCCAGGTAGGCCGACGTTACCGCAGACGAATGAGCTCGGAAGTAGATCATTACCGAGTTCATTACCTGAGTGAAAGCCCAGGGTGCTAGATTCAATCCGAAGCACATCGCCCGGAATTGATACACCACTCCTAGGACTGCGAAGCGTAGATACTTTCGGAATGTCGGATGTACCATGACGTGAAAGTACGCATCTTTGAGATCTATGCTCGTTGCATAATCGTTCACCCGAATACTCGCTCTGACCGATCGAATCGTCTCCATATAAAACTTCGGAGCGACGATCAGCTTGTTTATCCAGCTCAAATCTATGACTGGACGGAACCAGAAACAGATGGCTGTAGAATCCCAGAGATTCCTGGTTTTCTACGACCTCTACCGCGTTCTTCATTAAAAGAGACTGCACCTCTGATAACAGAGCGTCTCTTTTCTGTGGATTTGACGGAAGATGAGTCCACTTTGGACTTCGAGTTAATGGAGGCTTTCGTTTGAAGGATATCTTTAGACCTTCCGAAGTCACTCCTCTCACCCAAGGGTCGTCCGTAATCGACGCCCACTCTTGTGAAAAACTCGACAACCTTCCGCCAACCGGAACGCGATAGAGGTTTAAGCCATCACCTCCTGGACCTGCGAGGCCTGCGGTAGGAGAAACCACGTCTTCCACGACCTGCACCTCGCCTCGTCGACCTCGGGGCGTCCGACCGATTGTCCCGGCCTGAAGGACATCCCGAACGAGAGTCGCTATCCTGACGGTCTCTCGAATAAGACCAAGAGGACGCACCGGAACCTCTATAGGAACCTCTCTTGGGCGCATTAGACCCAGAAGTGCCTGTCTTATTCGTGTCTGCTGTATCCGACTTTTTATGAGCCGATCTGAACAACAGAGAATCATTAGCTTTCTTTTTAATTTTATCATAAATAGCGGAAAGCTTGCCGTCAAAGAGAAGTTCTCCTGAGACCGAAGCGACTCTAAGAGAGTTCTTCACCTTAGAATCCACTAGTGTGGATGTAGCTAGGGCTGCGTCACGTCTAACCAACTCCAGATTTGCCACTGAAAGGGCGGAGTTACACGTGGAATAAGCTACTGCCCTTGAAAGAAGTCTTAAAGAGGATTGTATATCCTGAAACTCTTCCCCTTGAAGGCGCAGTGATAACGCCTTAGTAAGGTGATCCGCGTAAGATAAGGCATCTAAATTGGCTCTGTTAGACGCAATAGCTGTTTCCAACACCGCGGTTGGAATAGAAGCTGACGACGGTAATGATAGCTCTAAGTCTTCCGCCTCGTCGTCCATACGCAGAGGAACTCTCGGTATACCCTGTCCTGCCGTATCGAATTTATTCCTTGCATTAATGAAAGGCAGGTTGAGAGTATTAGCGGACAAGAAACCTGCTTTCCCCATCCTGGAAGCAAGTTTAAATATAGCGTCGTTCAATAATTCAAATGTTCTTGCAACATTATTGGACTGCGACGGAAACTCGGGAGCGATGTCCCTGAACCGCTCAAAAAATTCAGAGTCCAATGACGCTATAATTCTCTTGTCCGGAAGCGCAGCAGTCTGGCCCGACGGAACAACTTGAGGGAGAAAGTGCCGGATGAAGTCCACGGCAGCTTTATGTTGTTCCGAAAGGGATAGCTCCAAGTCATCCGTATCCCTTTCACCATCCGGTCGGACCTCCCGATGTTCCCGGTCGTCCGCCCCCGATGCTTCGGCGGAGCGTACCGACCCAGCGCCGTCGGATAATTCTCGATCCGACACCGTTTCTGTCGGCTGCTGGGATGCTGCGATAAGCTGTGCTATCTGCACAAGAATGTCCGACGTCGAGACCTGCGGAGGCGCAGTCTTTCGCTGCTTCGCCGAGGGCAGCTCCGCATCAGATGGCTCCCGCATACTTTTCCTATGCGAACGTCCGGAGTCCATCGGTCTCGAATCCCTGGCTGCCGGATGGTGTGACCTGGTTGCCGAAGAATCCTTCATCGGCGAAGCTGGTAAAATATCGGCGGTCACGCCGCCAAGGTGCGGTCGTGTGCGCTGATGAGAAGAGGAAGCCTTAACAGTCTCTGCGGACTGCTTATACAACGGAGCGTCCCGAGCGACGGACGTATGCTCCGCTAAAGACACATTTTGTACCACAACATCTGGTCCCAGATGTTGTTGTACGAGAGAGGGACCTCTCTCGCTCGCGGCCCAGCTGGACCTGGACGAGCTAGGAACCGGACTAAAAGGCTTCCTCCGTTCTCGCTTACTATCCGCCGTCACTGGGTGTGCATCTATTATGTTTATAGTGCTCGCATCACCCAAAATTTCCTCTTGGACCGCATCGGACGAACCCGGCTGCCAAACCATTCGGTGAATGGACGCTACACCGGGCGAGCTAGCAGACGACATTTGTCTAATCTCCATGAGCACTTTTGCCGCTAGCTCTGAATTCATTTGTGACGACGGACGCACACTTGAAGAAGATAACATGGAAACATCACCCTGTTCTGGTTCCTCTGAAATAGAAACTGAGAGAGTAGAGTGACCTTGTGGAGAAAGAGCCGGCATCGCTCTTTCTCCAGAAACAACATATCGTGACACACGTTTCCAATGTTTCTCATCCCAATGTTCACATATAGGACAGGGATTAATGCGAGAACACTGACTACAATTAATACAATGATCATGAAAGTCAGAGGAAGATTTCTTCCTATTACAATTTGAACAATGTCCCTTCATTGTGAAAGAACAACAATAAGTCCTAGTTACTCGCAAAAACCCCTGACACAAAGATACATAATAACATGATCCATTAATAAATGAAAAAACAATTGCAAAACAAAATAATTTTGAAAAAATATTTTTTCAGAGAAGCCCAAGTTGCTGAAAAGTAACGTTGAGCCCCGATGGATCCGATGGCAAAGTGTGGTCAAAAATTTTAAATTTATATAAAATAATTAATGAGACACTTTCGGATAATATAAATGTATCTTATAATGAGATAAACTACCACAAAGGCAAACAGCCCCCCTCAAAAAAGGCTGTTGCCAATGAAAACAAACAGTGTAAACACACTAGAAAACATGACTCCAGGCACTGAAAAAACTGGCCCGGAATCAGTCATCAATTACACTCTATCTGATGCAAAACAGAGACTCCCAGGGGAGAATCTGTAGAACATCAGATGGAAGATGCAGAACACAAACGTTATACACCCATGGGTGAAAACGTAACTATGGGGAAAATAACAGAAAACATTCTGTAACCAAGCAACTCTCCCAGGAAATTTTAGAAATGAAATTTCTCAAAAATATGCCAAAAGCATGGGAGAATTGCCAGGGGGGACTTTAGAAGGCTAGGGGAGAGGAAACACTGAATAAGCAGTGCAACAATTAGCAAGAATGACAACAAGAGGCCCATGCCTCGAAAATAGGCAACTTAACATAATTTCATCAAAAAATTTTAAGTACAGCCCTGATTATTTTTTGCCACTTCTTTTTTCCTCTCCTCCTTCTATCCTCCTTAGAATCACATTTTCTCCCAAAATTACGTGTCTGGCATCCTTTAAACTGAGATTTACAAGCACAAAGATCAGTGAGATGTTGACTGATGAAGGGCCAAACAGAGAATGATAATTGGCGCCAATTTCGGGACGACTGCGTCACTGCGCATGCGCAGTAGAGGCGTAGTATGGAGGTCCTTTAGGACATGATTTCTTTTTGTTTTGGATGCAAATTTTGGGGATTGGGGGGCAAAATTTGTGTTTGGCCCTGGTTTTGTTGGAGTTAGCACCAGCTAAGTCTGGGTCATTGGTACAGTATAAAAATATCCCCTATTGTACACCTTTACCCCAGGAACCAGTGGTAGGGTTGACACTCAAAATTTCAATCCACAAGAATCTGATTGTTTTTTAGCTTTTATTATAGGGCAGGTCATGACATTTACAAAACTGAAAACCTTTTCAAAATCGGACAACTGGTTGCAAAGTTATCTCCATTTTATACCCGAAAATGGGCCTTTTTTCCGACACGCGAGTACGCAATTTACAGAATGTAACAACACCCTACATTCCAGGACCTATAACTTGTAAAAGTGAAGTGCAATAACAACCTTTGTTCTCTTGTATACTAAATCCACTTTGTACATTATAATAAAGCAGGAATTACCTTTATAATGGACGTATTTCTCTTTTTATAGGATCCAGAATATGGGGTCTCATTTTGTGGACTTAGTTTTCCTTTGTAACATCCTTATCGCAGCTCAAGTACTCATATATCTGATGTCAGTATGTAAAATTATCATCTCTAATTCCAGATATGTCCCCATATTATCAATGTCCATACTTGATAGTGTACATAAATCAAAGTATTTCCTTTCAGTTGGACTTAACTTGATTTTTAGGGAGGTTGGAAAGGTAGGGGGAAGGCCAATGTGAAAAATACAGATATTTTTCGATGATTTTTCCTGAAATTGCAATTATTTTGTCTGTATCAGAATATAAAATGGCTTAACATCTCAGAACCAGTTTGCATTATGATAATATGATATATGTGTCTTGAAAAATTACTGTTTAGAATAATTTTACATGAACAAAGTGTTTATATCCTTCTTTATATGACACTTTGTAGTGAAAAACGGCAATGTTAATTTGTAGCCGAGAGATGATAATATTGTAAATAACTCTAAAGTTGAGCTATATTCTTGCAAGTTAGCCTTACGCATTTGTGTAGGTGACCCCTTTGAAGGAATGTGTGAGCATTAAATGTCACTGTGGGACTTGTGTATTGTTTTAAGTTACTTTTAACAAGTAAATTCTGTTATTTTTGTGAAATTTAAAATATATGGATTTGGGCATGTTTTTACGCTCTACTGGCAATAACTTGAGTAATGTGATGGATAGAAAATCAGGAAAAGTGGCATAAGATGGCCAAATGTATACTACAGATAATACAATAACCAACCAAGAAGATCCTCTCATTAAAGAACATATATTCTGCTTTTCCCTACCCCTACCCCCTAAAATGTTGAGATTTGAATTCTCTCAAATAAATTTCATTTTCAGAGCGACAAGTTTGAAGATATTGATTGTGACCAACAATTTCTAACTAACATCCCTTCAGTCTGCATACTCTTTTAACAGGAATTACAACCAGCATGCTGAACAAAAATGGAGCCTGTAAAATTAAATATATGTAATGTAGTAAATTCTCTAAAGGTAGAAGGAATGGGGAAAGGTTTGGGGAAATGGAGGCCTGAAACAGGTCCAAGTATTCAGCATTATACATTCACAAGACCGTGAGACGGTATGTTGAAGTAACATATTTTTTGTACACTTATCAATATTATGTATACATTTAACTAATACAGTATGTGTTGGGTGGATTTTTTGTTGTTGCTAAAACACTTTTGAAGTTGATTTTCCACCCATGCAGTAACTCCACTAAAAAAGTTTCGGAAACATAAGTATTTTGGAGATTGGCCTGAATGTCCATGGGCTGGAACATGGATGCATCTACTTATTCTACTGTGCTTGTTCATAGATATTTACATTTATTGCACGCGTTGGAAACTGCAATCCATAGATGTTTGGGTGAAAATCCACTCTGGGTAATGAACGTACTGTAACTTACACCCTGCAGATTGTTTCTTGAACAAACATTACCTGTCAGTGTGGCAGGGATATGAGGGGGGGGGGGGTTGTTTTATTTATTTATTAGTGTTTAAGGTCACATATTTCTGCACAATGGCTTATCATGACCACAACAGTTTTATGGGTGGAGGAAGCTGGAGTACCCAGAGAGAACCACCAAGTAATGGCAAGCAACTTTCAGCTTCCCAACATACTAACTCCACACAAGCAGGGTTAGCATTGGTTGAAGACAGGTGCACCATCGACGTGCAATATGCCTAAGTACACAACATCATCATGCCCTCATGTGGACAATGGGGGTGAAGGGTCTTGCCCAAGGACACAACACAGTTGCAGCAGGTGGGATTCAAACTGAGGACCTCTCGGGTTGCAGCCTGCAACTCTACCAACTGAGCCACCACATCCCCCGAGTGTTTGTTTTAATTGACACCTCTGGTATTGATATCTTGATTGTTTAAAAATTGTTATTTGTGGCTAGGGATTCATCTACCCTCTTTGGGAAAGGGCCTGGGACCCATGCATTTGGAAAATTCTCAACTCGAAGGCTCTAATTTGGAATTGTTTTGGGGGAGAAGAAACATACAGAGCATAAGAAATATTACCTTCAATATGAACCGAGAACACTTTTACACTGTATGACTTTGCTGTTGTGTCAAGACAAGTCTTGGCAGTCTATACAGGCAGCCAAGACATGTCTACAAACCAGTGCTCCAGATAACGGGCGTACAGGAGTATTTTACGCATCGAAAATTGCCGAATACGACCCAAATAGAAATTAAAGGAGTACAGATTACGCCTATGTTTTCGGTTTTACGCCTTCAGTCATTTCTGTTGTCGT
Organism: Pictodentalium vernedei; assembly: GCA_031216915.1. Lineage (NCBI taxonomy): Eukaryota > Metazoa > Mollusca > Scaphopoda > Dentaliida > Dentaliidae > Pictodentalium > Pictodentalium vernedei. The sequence continues at coordinate 543,201,101 of CM062297.1, forward strand.
ATTCGTCGGTCTTGTTTTAAAAGTTGTGTAATATCGTTAGTCAAAATACAGTGTAAAAAGACCGATTTCGAATTCTCTCCAGAAGTAAACTATTATGACGACGAATCCCTTGCCACTTAGTGTTCGAAATTACGTATGTTTATGTTTCGATCAATTCCACGTGAAGCCTCCCAGAAAATCAACCAATCAGTGACAACATATGCCTAAAGGCGCTCTTATCACGCAGCCAGAGTCAGAATTTTCACATGCGCTGCAGCGGAGAAAGTAACTGGATCAGACATGAACCAGAGTAAAATTACCGGATTTTTTTCAAAATTCCCCGAATCGGTCGACAATTCGGCTACAGTCGCACAACACATTTTAAAATGTATATTGGATAATGTGTTCAAAAAGGTTAAGAGACATACAGACGCACCTCAACAAAAAAACTTTGGATCAAGCAGTATCCACAGTAGTCTTTGTAAGACTGTGACCTGGGGCCCTCCTGGCCCTCACAGTCTTTGAGAAACCCGTTCAAATTTCATCTGACTAAAACTGAAAGAAACTGGCCGCATTTGGGTCAACTCAGTTCACGCTTCATATCGAAGACAAAAATCACATAATCAACATACTACTTGTCGTACTCAGCCCAAATATCATTTATTTACGTGTCTGCATCATTGTTTAACACAAACACAACATCAAATTCAAGAAATGTTGAAAAATATCCGACTTCACCACGTTAAAAAACACCATTTCAAAGATAAACAAATTGTACTACATATCTGTGCGCATGCGTAGTACAATTATTTATCTTTGAAATGGATGTTCAAATTGAACGGGTTTCTCAAAGACTGTGAGGGCCAGGAGGGCCCCGGATCACAGTCTTACAAAGACTATATCCACAGGAGTCTGAAATTCTATCAGTATAGCTATAATTCACTCTCTACGTGATATTTACGTTCCCAACGTAATCCCATTCTTAAGAAAAAACAGAAGGGGATTACGTTGGGAACGTAAATATCACGTAGAGAGTGAATTATAGCTATACTGATAGAATTTCAGATTCCTGTGCAGTATCCATGGGTGGAAGTACAACAACTTCCAGAAAGAAACCAGGAAACACGCTTGTTTTGTACAACGTGCCGGGAAGAGAAAAAGCAAAATGCTATGGGTACAGTCGGACCCACAAATATTCAGATTTCGACTATAAAAAAACACGACGCAACGTATGAGCACCAGGCAGCTTCTGCTAAATGTTTATGACGCCAGTTAGAACAACAAGAGGTACTGATATTATTATTTTTACTGATTTGGGGGGGGGGGGGGGGAGGGTGATGATAGGATTTCATTTTCAGGTCCTAATTTAGTTTCGCCAGTTTTGAAACTTGTTGGAGAAGACGGATTCAGTCAGAACTATAGTCCTGTCGCATTTTATATTTTATTATTATCCACGTATCAATATTCTAAGGCTAAAAAAAAAATGTGTTTGATTCTCAGGCAAAGTCTCGTTGAAAAGTATAACCCTCGTTGATCCTTTTATTTCATTTCCTATAGAATCATAGAGTTTCAGACCCATTCTTTGAACCGAAAAATTGCTTCCATTTCATTCTAGGCAATCGGTAATGAATGCAGGAGAAGTCGGCCCCAAACAAAGTCGGCCCATAGGATAACTCGGCCCAAAACAAAGTTGGCCCACAAGAGAAGTCGGCCCATAAGAGAAGTCAGCCCCAAACAAAGTCGGCCCATAGGAGAACTCGGCCCAAAACAAAGTCGGCCCACAAGAGAAGTCAGCCCATAAGAGAAGTCGGCCCCAAACAAAGTCAGGCCACAGGAGAACTTGGCCCAAAACAAAGTCGTCCCATAGGAGAAGTCGGCCCCAAACAAAGTCACCCATAGGAGAACTCGGCCCAAAACAAAGTCGGCCCATGAGAGAAGTCGGCCCCACCCTTATAAAAAGTACCATGGTAAATCCACCCCAAGCCCTGACAAACCTTGTTTTAAATATTATAGAATGAATTTCATCAAGGTTCTGCTCACCTTTACGTTATGTTTTTCCACATTTTAAATTGAAGCATAAATCTTCCACGAACATTCGTGTCTGCACAGTACAACATTGCACACTTGTCCAAGAAGAGAAACTTAGACGGATTCCAAGGAAACAAAAACAAATTATGCAGGGCAAGCTCTTTCAACTCTGGCAACTTTACCGTCACGACGAACTAACAACTGGTCAACTTTTAAAAAGGGTGGCCAACTTAACTGCTCTAGATGGGAGCTATCGATTTTCTTCAATTTCCGTCAAAAAATGTTGCGGCGGCCAACGTTCTTAGAACTTAGTTTAGTCAAACCACAATATTTCCCTTTGGCACACCCTACAGGGCACATTTATGATTTGATTGCTTTGAAACCTGGTATGCTTATTTAGGGTGACCTCTAGATGGGAGCTATCGAATTTCTTCAATTTCCGGCAAAAAATGTTGCCACGGCCAACGTTCGTAGAACTTAATTTAGTCAGACCTCAATATTTCCCTTTGGCACACCCTACAGGGCACATTTATGATCAGATTGCTTTGGAACCTGGTTTGCTTGTTTGCGGAAACCTCTAGATGGGTGCAATCGATTTTCTTCAATTTCTGTCAAAAAATGTTACCGCGGCCAACGTTCTTAGAACTTAGTTTAGTCAGAAGACTCAATATTTCCCTTTGGCACACCCTACAGGTCGCATTTATGATCAGATTACTTTGAAACTTGGCATGCTTGTTTGGGGTGACCTCTAGATGGGAGCTATCGATTTTCTTCAATTTCCGTCAAAAAATGTTGCCGCGGCCAACGTTCTTAGAACTCAGTTTAGTCAAACCACAATATTTCCCTTTGGCACACCCTACAGGGCACATTTATGATTTGATTGCTTTGAAACCTGGTATGCTTATTTAGGGTGACCTCTAGATGGGAGCTATCGAATTTCTTCAATTTTTGCCCTAAACCATCGGATGTTAACCTTTAGTTTGTGGGGCCGACTTCTCCCAAATTGTCTGGGTCGACTTCCTAGGGGCCGAGTTCTCTTGTACTTCATGGGGGCGACTTCTCTCGTGGGCCGACTTCTCTCAAATTGTCTGGGCCGACTTCTCCTAGGGGCCGACGTCTCCTGTAGTTTGTGGGGCCGACTTCTCTCATGGGCCGACTTCTCCGAAATTGTCTGGGCCGACTTCTCCTAGGGGCCGACTTCTCCTGTAGTTTGTGGGGCCGACTTCTCTCATGGGCCGACTTCTCCGAAATTGTCTGGGCCGACTTCTCCTAGGGGCCGACTTCTCCGGGGCCGAGTTCGCAATGGGCCGACTTCTCCTGCTCCCTCGGTAATTAATGTACAGGTGACATTACATTGTATTTCATCAGTTTGTTGCCGGAGTACCAGAATGTTCTGTGTCCCACTAGCACGCAGTTTTTTTTAATGATTCCTTTTGAATAAAATAAAAAAAAACTTTTTACCTAATTTAGAATTGTATCTTTTATTGAATGAAATTGGAAGGTAAATAATACACCTGACATTCTGTGTAAGTCTTTATTACAAAATGATACTGAATTATAAATGGTTGCAACATAAAAATCTTGTAGTCCTCCAATAAGTTGCCAAGGAGTACACGATACTTCTGGATTTAGTCCAGGTACTCCCTCGGGTCAAAATGGGGGATTAATTACTCCTTTGAAAAAAAAATTATCTGGAGCACTGCAAACTACTTAAAAGATTTTTGGAATGTAACTTGCATCTAACGACTGCTTGTTGGGGCACTTGTTTGTTTGCAGAAAAATGTGCTCACTCTAAGAATTAGGCCTTTAAGGTTTAAAGAACCTGTTGTTTGCCCTAAATTTAGAAACTTGTGCTTCGGTAGGTTGCTTAATATTGCTTAATGCTGTCTGGGGGCTTGTGACCACTCAGCAAGTTCAGGATACCATTAGTGAATTAAAATTTTGTTTGAAAGGGGAGTAGGCTTGAGAAATTTTGGTTTCAATTGAGAAAACCATGCCCAAATACCTTTGGGAAAGGGGTCCACATTTGACCCTGTAGACACCAAAAAAATTCCTGGTGGCTCACAGGAGATATTTATTTTTGTAAAATAGATCATCATTGCTATTTCTGTGCCCTCTTCATCTACCCTTATATGCAGTAACCACGTCCAAACTTTCCTTGGACACATTCCACCAAACTATATTCTATGTATACAGTTAGTTATGCCATGCAGCAAGAACTCAATTTTTGGTCTCAATAGTTTAAGCAGATTCACACCATAATTAATTTTTTAGGTGTTGGTATAAACTACCCTTATATATATACTTGTAGATGGATGTTATTGATATTAGAAATTTAAATAAAAGTCAATAAAATATTTTGTTCAATCTTTTATTATATTGGGATGGAAGAATGAAGGATATGTGAGTATTGAACGACACAAAGGAGAGGGTTAGTATTTTTTTTTCTTTCAGAAACATTGGAAAGAATGATGTGCACAGTGTTATCAGTGTGTTTCTGGGTGTTTGGAGGAGAGATGAAGTGTGGGGATAGGGATGCATTTGGGAGCACAGGGTTAATTAAGGCCTTCTAATGTTGGGAGTCTGCTTGCCATTGCTTATGAATTCTTACTGGGTACTCTGGCTTCCTCCATCCGTAGAACTGTCTGAGATGAGGTTCCCCTAGCTGTTGAAAGTGTCATTAAACCCCAATAAATAAGGCCTTCTAACCTGAGAACCGTTACAAAACAGCGGCTGGCCAAAGTTTTATTATAGTGGAAACGCATGAAACTGCCAATAAAAAAAAATTGGAAAGGCTTTCTTTATTTTAAGTATTCTAACACACAAATTAATACAAAGGTGGTGGACAGCGCTTCTCTTGGGTAACAGACAGGTCCTAACATTCCAAATACATGTATGCTAGAGAATGAAAGTGTGGGTATTGGAACTATATTGCACCAGGTAGAAGCACAATCAACTGCTACACCAGTTACACCCCCCCCCCCCCCCAAAGACCCTAGGATTTCCTACATGAGAGTCTGGGCTCTCTGATTGGGGTTGGGGGGGGGGGGGGGGGTATTCCCATCACAACACCACAGAAAATAAAGGAGTTTGCCCAGGGAGAGGATGTTCCCAACAATGTCCCTTTTGATATCCACTGCTCCCCTGCACCCCACCTATCAGTGAAAAACAAATGATATAAATACTCTTCCCCCCAGACCAGAGTGAACGTAAAATTATGAAAATATTAAAATAAGCTAAATCAACAAATGCTTCCCCAAAAGAAGCTACAGCTGCCCTCCCCCCCCCCCCCCCCCCCCCCGTAAACAATTACTTGAAACTCCTCCAGATGGAGAGCATGAATGAAAATTGAATAACTTCCACTTTCAGCAGAACTCTGCTTAATTTTATCCTCCTAACCCCCTACCCAGATAGGACTGGCTACGCAACAAGACACTGGATTCAGTAGTGTAAAATGAATGTGAAAAAAAATTGATCTCGCTCACACTCAAATTTATTTTTAATTTTTCTGTACCCGGGAAAAAAATAACTCTTTCGTCGGATGACTCCCATGTTGTACTGAGAGTGTTGAACAACAAAGGTAATTTACCTTAAAATTAAGATTTTTAACTAACGAAGATTGGAAAGAAAATAATGACCAGTTCGCTCAAAAGTTCAGCACAGGTGCTTGTTTATCATCGAAAAAGCATGTGTTGTTTGTTGACGTCTGTCACTGTTGTGTTGACATGTTTTATTTATTTTTTTTAGCATTATTTTTTACAATTCTACATTTTAAATTAAACCCTGTTAAGCATGTTTCGCGAAAAAGGTGCGGGTCCCAAAATATTCTGATGAAATTGAAACTTGAAAGCCTCCGCCCGACACGGGAACGAAATTCGAAATCTTGAAAACGCACGTGGCCTGCTGGAAATTTCGGGAATATGGGCGGAGTTTTCAGCAAACAACCAAGACAATCAAATAAAAATGTTTTGATAACTTTTTTGAGTGTTTTACTATTTGCAATTATGGTGAATTGCAAGCCAAATTATTTCAGTTGTTTATTCATTTCCGTTACGAGAGGAAATTTGAATTTACTTGCACAAGCGAATGCTGCACTGTGCACGTGTTTATAAAATTACGTGCTCTCGTGGAGCGGAATTCTTGGAAGGCGGTTTATTTTTGTCACCGTTTTTTGACAAGTCATCGACTGGAAGATCCTAACATCAGCCAATCGACATCTAGTATTTCCGATAGGCTGGAATCACCTCTATTTAAATAAGCATGATACTTTTGTGTCCCTTTATGGGTTAAAAAGTTATGCGCGATCAAAGCTTTCCTTCGAAAAATAAATCATGACCTAATTGAAAAATTACAAAGTATCATGGACCGTTGTGAAGGTGAGTATATGATCTTTAAAATGGTGGTACTTACGTTTTCCTGTGAAAAATATCTCCCACTCGACAGCACTTTGAAAACGGTTGAAAAAAAGTTACAAAGATTTTTTTTGACTCGAAAATACGTGTTTTGCTTAGACTTTGACGTCGTCATTCTTTTTTAATAATTTGCGTATCGATGTCATCCAATTGGTTTTAGGTGGAATGTGAACCCGTGAATAACCTGCACCTTTTATCTGGTGCAAATATGTAAAAATAAATAAATAAGAGAAGTTTGAAAAAGGCGTATATTTGCCATTTTTTACGCAAATCAGAAAACTGCACAACGTTATCGTGACGTCCCTACCAGTGGTGCCTACAGTCGACTCCATGAGTTGATTACACGTGTGCTTCGTGTTCTATACATCCCAACCTTCATTTTGATGTACATTTTGTGTATATTTAATTGGAATTGAAGGAATATCAGAGGTGAGAATTTTCAAAATAAAAAAAATTTCATTACTTATCATATGGCCCTTAACTTAAGGGGACGTCCAACCTAACTTTGGTCAAATTTCATGTAATTTTCTTTCAAGTCTAAAAAAGGCCCAAAATGAATAACCCCAATAAATTGTATACCAAAATGCTTGGAATGAAACATAGAACATGTGGAAACTGAAATTTGCCATGGAACTGCTGCCATGTGTAAATAGCACCACCTGAAAGTCTGCTATGGCATAAGTAAGAGAACAAAATTTTTACAATAAAATACCTCAAAATAAAATAACAGCTGTATTCTATAAACATTTAAGTACATACTCGAAGAAATCTTTTCCTAATTCATGAAAGTAATGAAGATTGAGACCAAATGTTATAAGTGGAGTGCTCACTGATTGAAGGCAGACATTTTCTTTTGTTTATGTTTTGATTTGGGGAGTTCAACAAAGGTCAACTTGAAGGAGTCCAGCAGAAGAAGTATGGAAGGACAAAAGAGTGTCTCCCAATATCAAGATGTATGTGTTACTGTAATGGTTTGGAAAGAAAATATGATATTCTCCTATGTAGAATGCACTGCAAAGTCATACATTGTAGTTGAATAAATATATTTACAAACCCCTTGCACTGTAACCCCTTTTATCCCATGCATCAATTTGATAGTGATTAAATTGTTAAATTTGTCTGGTTTATCAATAAGTACATTAGCTTTGTTTAACCCTTGGACACCAATACACTCATGATATCTGTTGGAGAAGAAAAAAGGGTAACTGTAACCTGTCACTGCAATAAACCATCTAATGTACTTAAAAGTACATTGTTATTCAAAACACATCAAATCAATCTTACATAACCATTATTGCATGTACTTTCCCCAAGGAGGCTTACTGACATATTGAGATCAGAAGGGCACATCCAGAGGGTCTCACATATTTTTTTCAAGAACGCAGTACACAAAGCAATCCCCAAAAGATGACAAGTGAGCTCCATTTGACACAGAAAATTTTGGGGGGTGGGGGGCTCTCTTCCTTGTATGACTCTACCTCTGGCACTCAAGGCATATGCCTTTTTCTCAAAGTTTAACTCTTTTTTCTTTTTGAAGATCCTGGCCACACATGTTCCAAACACTATCAGACAGGTAAACCTCCAAATAAGTGTATCTGCAAAAATCATGTTACATTGCAAAACATTCTTTTTAGACTTTTAGTTCTGGACCTTTCATGCTTCTTACTTCCAACTATAACACTTAATTTATCGATTCATGGGTGAATAGAAAACTCCTGCCATAATCAACATTTTGAGTTCCATAAGCCTTCAAAACAGCTCCAATAAAAGTGTCAAACATCAGATTGGTGGCTTTATACAGAATATTCATTAGGTTGTTGCTTGATAAGTAATAGGAACAAAATCTTCACAAGAAAATTCTGCAGCAATACAAGTGAGGGTATTAGCAGGCACTCTGCAACAAATTGTAACAAATCAACTAGTTATAAACAAAATTTTCCAACTCAAAAGAGTGAAAAAGTACCACAACTCTGAAAAAATGTGGGAAGAAACACATGCTACAGCAGCTACACAGGCATTGTTTCTCCATGATGCTCGATCACAAAACCAAATATCCTTCAAATTGGAGTAGCAATGGTTGAGATACAAGGGGGAATGTTGGTACATGCAATGATGAATGGGTAAGACTAAGATTAAGAGGACAGGGGGTCACCACTGCACGGCCCTAGATGCACCTTTGATTTTCCAACTTCCACTAAGTTCCAGGTCTGGGGCATAATAATCGCAACACATCCAACTTATCAGTTCATAATTTCAGTTAAATAAAAGAAATTATCAATTTGAATTAAATAATAGATGATGTAAAAATATTTGGCTTCCTTCGCCTTCTCGTACTATTTAATTACCACAAACAATATCAGTTTGATGCCGACAAACGAAACTGAACGCATGTGGTTTGATTAAAAAGTAACTCGGCATGAATAATGAAGAAATTGCGAATATTTCGTGTATTTCATTTATTTAAAAGCCAATTGCAGCTAATATTGACCGTGCATTCGATAATTCGTTTCGGTTTTGACCACACGGCCACGCTGACACTCCGTGACAGCGGTTATGTTTATTGTGATATGCAAATTGGGGGATGGTTTCCGGTGAAGGAGATTTGTCACATTTGTCAGTGTAAAACGATAAAAAAAACACTGATCGACGCTTGTATTACTATGGTTGGTTGGAAGAAAAAACTAAATTCTCAGCATCGTCCAAGCGCACCTTATTTAAAAGCACGAATGCATCATTTTCAACCCATCTTCAATCGGTCCTTTGCAGACATCAAACATACCCGTCTTCGAATTCCATGGTTACTAGGACGTAAATAACTTCGCAGCGACAGGGGGAAATTAACACACTCAATATAGTTCCAGGTCACTTGGAATATACTTCGTGAAAAAGTGATTTCTGAAGCATTCTGCTTACTTTGTTATGAATATTGCCTTATTTTATGTGTATCGTCCCGATTTTATACACTCGGTTATTTTTTTTACAAGTGGTTCATGTTGTCTTTCTAGTGCGCAATAATTCAGATTTTTTGTCAACAAAAAAGTTCAGACGGCCTGTAAACACGAGAGGGAATTTCGAACCATATTTTGCAGTTATGACATTAACAGCTCAAGTACTTGCTGTCACCTGTTTGCAAATACGCTCATACATTGTCTCGAACAAATAAAGGGCGTGATCACGTCCTTGCATTCTTACGATTGCCCAAATTGAGTATTTCTGCAAGAACCACATCGTAATCACATGACCGGAAAAACATCGTTGAAACATGGCCACATCCGGAACATCAAAAATTTGTGTTGATGTTATTACATTCAAACGTCAAAACCCACCAGAGTGTGTGTCAAAAAAATGCTTTCTCCGAGTCTGTAGTATGTTATCATTATATTGAGGACAAGGCTTTCGAATTACCGATTATTTTGTGGTTTTACCGGTTCGTTACTTATGCCATTTGCAAATTAATCTTCTTCAAAATCATAAAATTCACTTTTTTTCCTGAAAAAAAATATATGTACCTTTTCTATGCACTTTACTCATTATTTTGATATATAATTTGCCTTTCCTTACTTCTCTTATCTGTTTCTGAGGCATTGGGAAAAATGTCAAAAAATTGACCAAAGTTAGGTTGGACGACCCCTTAAGGAATATGAGAGGTGAGAATTTCAAAATAAACAAAATTCCATTACTTATATAGCCCCTTAAGGGTTTTACAGTATGCGTTCATATCCGAAAATATAATACCCCTTCATCGTCCCATCTGATTTCATTTTGAGATTCGGAAGCGTGCACATTCCTGTTTCTTCCCATCAATTCATCCAGCAATTGAGCAGCGGCGGACAACGCCATTTTTCTTTTTGTTGAACTAAGAGAACTTAATCATGGAAGACATTTGTTTCAGTTTTCTGTATTTCTGGAGCACGTTTCCGCGAACAATCAAGATCAATCGATGTGCGATTGATGTTTTTGCACGCCGATGCAGACATGGATTGAAGGCTCGGACTGAAAACATATACTGAATGTTGGACTTGGACTCAATTTTATTTCTTGGGTTTTTACAAGTAATTTACCACGCTTAGTATTTATTCAATTTATCAAGTTATGATTAACAGAATTTTGTAGGAACAATTTATTGATTCCCTTCCGACCACGGGGTTTCATTTAACCCCCTTCATTGTGATATCTACCAACCCGTCCACCCGTTGTTCACACCGTGAGTGAGTGCGTGCGTGCGTGCTCCAATTATAGATGCTCACCAGACTCGCCCCAACTGTCTCAGGCTGTAATGGGAGGTGGTGTTTGCCGATCTTCTGTAGTTGCCACTAGTAGTTGTTGATGGCCTCAGTCGAGCCTTCATAGACATGTATAATCTAATAATAATAACAGTTTGGCCGGCCGCTGATTTGTCGCGGTTCTCATGTTAGAGGGTCTTGATTAGCCCTGTGTTCCCATGCCTCCTTCCCCCATGCCTCTCCTCTCCCCCCAACACTCTGAGACGAACTGCTTGGTGATATCCCGTATCCAATTCTTCCCAATATCTCCGATAAGCATACTAACCCTCTCCTTTGTGTCATTTACCAATCACATGTCCTTCATTCTCCCACCCCACTTCCCCATCCTACTCCCGGTGAATTTTATTCTGCCACACTGGTATTTTGGACACTCTAATAGAAAGTGTTCCAGGGTCTCCACTACGCCTAGATTACACATTTGACATTCCTTTTCATTGTCTTTCCAAATTTTCCCTTAAGCTCTAGCGACCGCGATCTCATCTTGAACAACAGTCCCCCCCCCCCTCCAAAGGTGTCATCGAGGTACTCTGTCTTCTCTTTATGACGCAGGCCACTCAAAGACCTCTTTGCTTTGCCCCCCCCCCCCCCCCCCTCGCCAATTCATGTTACAGTCGCCATAGCTCTTTCTCTGATGATTTTTGTAACCCTAGGTTGTACCCACTTCTAAGTCTGAGATTTCCATTGAATAGTTCTCCATTAACTCCCTCACTTGGTCTGTCCACCTTGTCTTTATGTTTGAATTCCAAATATTCTGGAATATTATTTACACCATCGGCTGTCGGGGAGATTTACCCAATAGTTGAGATGGCAGAGTTTCATAAAGTCTATCCTGTCCTTAATCCTCATCCACCCAAGATCCCCCATTATTGCGTCTAGTGCTGCGGTATTACTCGACCCTGTTATCCATCAGCCTGCATCGTTCTCAAGCTCTTAAAGCCATTGGTTTAGAGGCATCACTTCCGAACTATATGTTATACTTGGTACATCCACCATTTCCGAAATTGTTTTCCGCACGAAAACCTTATTGAAGCTGTTTCTCTGTATAAATTCCATTTGATTAAGGATTCGCTTCCTCTTCGCGGTTAGTTTATTCGTGTGGTTTCGGTAGACGCCTCTCCCCGTAATGTTTATGTTTACACTAAAAACTCGTAGTCACGTGTCTCTCCCACACTAAGAAGTTTGCTACTACCTTCCGGAATACAGAACTCCTCCCACTCCCCACTTTCGAGAAGGTTCCACTTTACGACCCACGGGTATAACTTGGCTTTTGCTTTCATGTAACTCGTGTCTCCATTTGTACCCATATCTCCCAATAATCGCCAACATTTTCTCTAGCCACACTTCGCTTTTTAACATTCGTACTATATCATCTGAGAAAAAATAGCCCTGGGATCTACAGGTCCCCAACTGCTACCTCCTCGTTGCTATGCAGCAGTTCGTCTCCTAAATCTTTGATGGCCAGCCTCCCCAAAGCACATATCCAGTTTCACAAGTAGCCGGCTGCTGTCCTATACTTCCTTAAATAAGTCGAGGGATAACCACAGTGAAATATTACTGGGGTTTCTGTTTTACTTATGGATTTGTTTGTGATATTTTTACAGTTTTGTAGTCATAAGTATAACATTTGAGTATAATTTGTACATTTATTAACATCTGTAACAATGCATTAATAACAATAATAATGTGTATAGAATTTTGATGTTTTCTTCTTTATGCTTAAGATACAGCATTTCTTTGCATTGAATTTCATTCTCCAGTCTTTTGCCCAAAAGTAGTATGTCTCGCACGTTTCATTGGCAGGACCCCGGTGCAGGACCCCGGAAGTGACGTCATGTCACGTGACGTAGTGGCGCCATGTTGTGTTGTCATGGTAACCCGCGTGAGCGGCCATGTTGTGACGTCATCTCCATAGTGATACGTGTTGTTAGTGCGCATGCGCAGCACGTGTTGTTAGGGTGATACGTGTTTCCGTCGTCCATTTTGTATACTGGAGGCCGCCATCTTGGTTTCTATGGTAGCACGTGATTGCTATGTTACCAATGGCTTCTAACAAGACAGGGGTATGTTCGGGGGTTTTTCCTTTGTAGAAGAGTAAATCTGATTACCACAAACAACCCGACAATCCTTCCAAATCACCAAAATCACCGAAATTGACTTTATTTCCCCAATTTATCGGCTTATCACGTAAGTAATGTTCTGGCTTAGAATTTTCCCAGAATCCCCTTTTGGATCCCTATCCCATGACTTTTTTCCCATTAAAAGACACGTTCCTTTGGTCATTACCCAGAATTCTCTGCTTCTATCTATATATGCAATAGTTTACGTCTATCTGGCCATGTTCCTTTGTTCTAGAGTATACTCCAGTAACGCAGAAGAGCCTATTAGTTGGAACAGCTTTTCTTATTATTACTATATTTAGCTATTCTAGTCTATTCTTGTTAGTTCTGACCCTATTCCGTGTACTCTTGTTGTTTCATTTATCTAGATCATTTATATAAATTATAACTAACCAATCAGATTGCTTGATTTCCCATAACCTGTACTTAATCGTATAGAGTTATCCCCCCTTATTACAACGAAGTTGTATCAGATTCTCATCACATCTATATCCAATGGCAATATCTCCAGGCACCCCAGTTTCGGCACCCCTTTTTTGAAAAACATATGACCTTCGGCACCCCTTTTTTGTCATATGTGCGTATGTGAAAAAGCACAATGTGACACAATGTGCCCTAGCACATAGGCACATGATTTATGTGCCGATATGTGCTTATGTGAAAAGGCACAATGTGACACAATGTGTCCTATCACATAGTCACATACGGGTATTTGAGGATACCTATAGCCTAGTATTGTATTATTTGAGGATACCTATCTAGGATACCTACTAGAGAATCCCTTTTTTGTCATATGTGCTTATGTGAAAAAGCACAATGTGACACAATGTGTCCTAGCACAAAGGCACATGGTTTATGTTCCGATATGTGCTTATGTGAAAAGGCACAATGTGAAACAATGTGCTTTATCGCATAGTCACATACGGGTATTTGAGGATACCTATAGCCTAGTATTGTATTATTTGAGGATACCTATCTAGGATACCTTCTGGAGAATCCCTTTTTGTCATATGTGCTTATGTGAAAAAGCACAATGTGACACAATGTGACCTAGCACATAAGCATATGCTTTATGTGCCGATATGTGCTTATGTGAAAAGGCACAATGTGACACAATGTGACCTATCACATAGGCACATACTGCCAAAATGGGATTCCATAGCCACAGGTGTTTTCCAAAAGGGATTCTTTAAAATGGATTTCATAAAATGGATTCCGATCCGACTCCGTAAAATGGGATTCTGTGTTTTATCATCGATACTCGAGGGTATTCCCCTTCCCTATTAGAAGAATTCAGTTCAATGGGTTGTAGTTCATTAAGTTTGAAATTTATTCAGTTAAATGTCGTTCAGTTCAAAGGGTGTTTATTTATATTAGATATAAAAAGTTCATTCAAAAAATTCAAAAAGTTCAAGGGTGTTAACATTGGGATATATTTAGGGGTTATAGTTCATTCAAACAGTTCAAGGGGGTTAATTATATATACCTTCTGCTTCATTAGGGTTGTAGTTCATTTCAAACAGTTCAAGAGGGTTAACATTGGGTTATATTTAGGGGTTGTAGTTCAATCAGATCAGTTCGATCTTCGTTCACTTTGTTCTGTTCATTTCGATCTTGGCTGTGTTGGATCTTTGTTCATTTCTTATGGTCAATTCACTTCGAGTTTGCTTATATTCGATCAGATCAGTTCGATTGTCTTCATTGTGTTCTGTTCACTTCGATCTTGGTTGTGTTGCATCTTCGTTCTGTACCTTTATTGTTTTGTAGTGGTTGGTTGTCTCTGTTCAGTTGTTTCCAACTAGTTCGATCTTTGTTCATGGTGCGTCTGTTAGGTTGTTGCATGTAGTATTTAGGGGTTACAGTCCATTCAGATTAAAAATTTTATTGTATATATTGGGTGTTAAGATTAAGTCAAAGCTTATGTTGTGTTCCATTCGACCTTGTTGTAGTTGATGAATTAGGCTTTATTAGTCCCTTTCCATACCCTCGAGTATCAATGATAAAACACGGAATCCCATTTTACGGAGTCAGATAGGAATTCCATTTTATGGAATCCATTTTAAAGAATCCCTTTTGGAAAACACCTGTGGCTATGGAATCCCATTTTGGTCGTATGTGCCTATGTGATAGGGCACATTGTGTCACATTGTGCCTTTTCACATAAGCACATATCGGCACATAAAGCATGTGCTTATGTGCTAGGTCACATTGTGCTTTTTCACATAAGCACATATGACAAAAAGGGATTCTCCAGAAGGTATACTAGATAGGTATCCTCAAATAATACAATACTAGGCTATAGGTATCCTCAAATACCCGTATGTGACTATGTGATAAAGCACATTGTGTCACATTGTGCCTTTTCACATAAGCACATATCGGCACATAAATCATGTGCCTATGTGCTAGGGCACATTGTGTCACATTGTGCTTTTTCACATAAGCACATATGACAAAAAAGGAGTGCCGAAGGTCATATGTTTTTCAAAAAAGGGGTGCCGAAACTGGGGTGCCGGAGATATTGCCATTGGATATAGATGTGATGAGAATCTGATACAACTTCGTTGTAATAAGGGGAAATAACTCTATACGATTAAGTACAGGTTATGGGAAATCAAGCAATCTGATTGGTGAGTTATAATTTATATAAATGATCTAGATAAATGAAACAACAAGAGTACACGGAATAGGGTCGGAACTAACAAGAATAGACTAGAATAGCTAAATATAGTAGTAATAAGCAAAGCTGTCCCAACTAATGGGCTCTTCTACGTTACTGGAGTATACTCTAGAACAAAGGAACATGGCCAGATAGACGTAAACTATTGCATATATAGATAGAAGCAAAGAATTCTGGATAATGACCAAAGGAACGTGTCTTTTAATGGGAAAAACGTCATGGGATAGGGATCCAAAAAGGGATTCTGGGAGAATTCTAAGCCAGAACATTACTCCTGTTCAATCGAACGCACCCCCGTACCCCCTTAGTACTATAGCACTACGTGCTAAGCCGATAAATTGGAGAAATAAAGTCAATTTCGGTGATTTTGGTGATTTGGAAGGATTGTCGGGTTGTTTGTGGTAATCAGATTTACTCTTCTACAAAGGAACACACCCCCGAACATACCCCTGTATTTTTAGAAGCCATTGGTAACATAGCAATCACGTGCTACCATAGAAACCAAGATGGCGGCCTCCAGTATACAAAATGGACGACGGAAACACGTATCACCCTATCAACACGTGCTGCCCATGCGCACTAACAACACGTATCACTATGGAGATGACGTCACAACATGGCCGCTCACGCGGGTTACCATGACAACACAACATGGCGCCACTACGTCACGTGACATGACGTCACTTCCGGGCTCCTGCACCGGGGTCCTGCCAATGATCCCTGAAACATGCGAGACATACTACTCCCAAATTTCCAAGTTTTCCAAATCTTTCTGGAGGATGCTGTAGTTTTTATATTTTTTTTATCTCTCTGTAGAGCAAGCAGTCATCGGCAAATAATCTTACTTGAGATCTTGTTACTTCTGGTAGGTCATTGATATGAAACAGGAATGTGATGGGGCCAAGAACGGTGCCTTGTGGTACTCCTGAATCTACTGTCACTTCTGCTGAGGTTGCGCCGTCTAGGGCTACCTTCATTTTCCTTTTTGTTAGAAATTTTTTTAGCCAGGTGTGCGTTGCCCCTTTGATTCCATATTGGTCTAATTTGTATAAGAGTTTGTTGTGTGAGACTGTATCAAAAGCCTTTGAAAAATCGAGGATGGCCATATCTACTCGTTTCCCAGCATTGAATGATTTAAGGGGATCATCAATTGTTAGGATCAGTTGAGTTTCGCATGAATGGCCAGATCTGAATCCATGGTTCAGTGATGTTAAAATTTTGTATTTTTCTAGATGCGTCATAAGGTTTCTACAGATGATGTGTTCTAGAAGTTTGCAGCAGACCGATGCCAGGGAGACTGGGCGATAGTTTTCGACTTTGTGCTTGTCACCCTTTTTGTATATACACGATATATTCGCTTTCAGCCAGTCTGTTGGTAGGCCTCCGGTGTCAAGTGACAGTTGGAATATGGTTGCTAGCCCTGGTGCTAGTTCTTCAGCACATTCTTTTAAGAAACGGTTTGGGATGTCCGGTCCTGAGGTTTTGTTGATGTTTAAACTTTTTAGTAGTTTTTTTAATGCCCTTTTCTTCAATTTTGATTTCTAGTATGTTGTTGATAGGGACCGTTTGAGTTTTTGGTTTAACTGGGTTGGTGTCGGTGGTAAATGTCGATTTGAATTGTTGTACAAGTATTTCTGCTTTTCTTTGCTTGTACTTACAAGTTGATTTCCATCCTTGAGTGGTGCGACTCCGATCCTGTCTTGTTTTTTTCATTTTGTAACAAACCTGAGCCCCGCTCCTCTCAATTTACACCGCAACTAGCGCCTGGTGTGGTTCTAATCGAAGGCAGCGCCTCCTATAGACCTCCAAAGAGAAATACCGTGCACCGCCCCGATCAAAACAACAAAAAGGTCCCATAGAGGTCCACAGTTTGGGAAGAACTGGGGGTTAAGAAGCGGGTTCTCATTCCTAGCGGCGTTTCCAACGACTAAACAAGAAAATATGATATAATATTTAACATAAACAATCCATTTTCAACACTTTTCAGTACATTATACTAATCCTTACTCAAGTGGGGGAACTTGCATAATTTTCTTATTTAAATTGGCCAACGGGCCATTCAAGAAAACTTCTTTACCAACAACCTTAAGGAGGGTTACCAAAACGAGCTGCGCTTGTTTACCTGTGTAAACAAGCACTACTCCACATTAAAGCTAACACGTTACCTTCAGCCCAATACCAGTCGCGAACGCCCAACCAATGCGCGAAACAATAAATAAACTACTACCCTTACTCTATCCCCGTCGGGGGGAGGGGAGCTACAAATAGTTTCAGTTCTACGTACTCAAATGAGTTCGGTTCCAAAACTCCGCGCCCAAATTCTACATAAAATTACATACTCAAAGGAGTACCACTACGAAATACCATGGTTATCGCGACACAATCTTGAACTATTTTATCCAGCGCAGACCTCTACGGAGGTGAGCTGGCCTACATATACCGGATCCCAATCCTAACCATGTTCAAACTAAACTGCTTATAAATCTTAACTCCTCCTGTACTTCACGGGTGGGGAGGGGCAAAAGTCTCTCCCACCTACAACCAAACTGTGTCCCCCACTAAAGTGTTCCGTCCATAATGTACTAATTACATCCCAGGACTGTGACATAATCTCTACAATTAGACTATTATGTTGCCAAAGATTGCCTAAGGGAGAGAGGGCAGTCAAAACTAGGGTTCGTTCGGACTACTCTGCCCTCGGCCCTCCGGTTGAGTCTGCCACTGGCTGAGAAGTGTGTGGCCCCACTAAGAAAATTCTCAGTCGGGTCGCACAATTCTCAAGCACAGAATATACAAAAAGGCAAAACAAATATAATAAATTTGCCTATAGACCCACTAGATCCGCAGAGAAAGGAAATTCCATAATCCTTCCCAAATTCCAACTAGCAAAACATAGCGCAATAATATTTTTCCAAATAAATGTAGCTAATATTTACCTCAGCTGCCTTCTCAAAATCCCAAAGTCAATTATTGCGAAACGATAATTATACATGGAAACGCATCCAAGCGATACATTTTTCCCGTAATTATCGCAATGAGTATGGAAATCCGTGCAGCTGATGATGTTTGAATTACCCGTCTCCGAGAATTATGATTTAACTCTTCCTCGAAGACAAGTAATAACATTTAACTCTTCCACGGCCACTATCATCGGTCCCAAACTGAACCAAGCCGAGAATTATTTTTTACCGACCCTGCCACGGCTGGATCGTTTCAATTTTATGTATTTCAGAATGGTTAGAGTTTCTGTTTTCCGGGCCTTCTTTTATTGTTCTGTTTATGTTGTTCCATTCTGTTTGATTGAAGAGTTTTTTATACACTTTTGGGGTATGTTTGGAATTTTGCCATATACCGGATTTCTTCGCCTTGTTGTATTGGTGTTGCTTCCCCTTCAACATTTTTTCAAGTTGGTATGTCATCCAAGATAGTTTGTTGTTGGATTTTATTAGTTTGGATGGGATGTTCTTCTCCATGTTAACGTGAATTCCAAATTTAAATATGTCCCATAGTTATTTGTGTATTTTCGCCTTCTTCTCGTTTTTCTTTGATTGTTTTCTGAAAGGTGTTGGGCTTCTGATCTGATTGCTTCCCAATTTTCTCTGCTATAGGTGTAACACTTTCTCGGTTGTTTCTTTCGGTAGTGCGGTTTTTTGTCGATGTCAGTAACCACCATGGCATGATCTGAAATTCCCGGGATGTTTATCGAGTTTTTTACAAGTGAAGGGTTTGTTGTCATGATTAGATCTAATAAGTTATTTTCTCTTGTGAATTAGGTCAGAACGACCCAGAATTCGAGACAGAACGGCCCACATTTTTGGACAGAACGGCCCTTATTAAATTTTTTTTTTTTTTTTATTTCTTCTACTCACATTATTTTTTTTACAAACGTTATTTGGATTTAGCAAAAAGAACTTATCATTACAATGGGGTCGGAGTTGTGCCCGCTTAGATTTAGCCGCGAATTATTCGTAAACTGAATACTTTGCGTTACCGGTGCACACCGCGAGGAGGTACTAAGCGCTAACGGCGGGTAGTACAGGTAACTTGGGCAAAGCTAAAAACTTTTCTCAAAAGTTTATATATATTGTCCATAATATATTGAAGGAGGACCAAGACATTTCAGCTCATGGGCCATCAGGTGCTCCAAGCACGAAAAGCTCTAACAGCAGCAAAGCAATTAATCTACTTCATTTCCTTCTTTGATAATTGTAATTGACTCAGAATGATTATAATAACACAAGTGGAAAAATGATAATTGTTGACCATTGTTTTGTACACCTGATTACAGAGTAAAACACTAGATTACAGTACCAGTCCAAATAAGTTGTGAGATGACCACAAGAAAATGTTAAAATCGTAAGTGACATTAACGTTTTCTTGTGGTTATCCTACATAATATTAAAGTCGGTATTACAGCTGAAATAACATAACCTCACATTCTAATTATTATTATTAGTGATGAACGAGTACCCTCGATAATTGTAATGGACTTAAATGATTGTAATAAAAACACAAGTCGAAAAATGATAATTGTTGACTTTTTTGTACACCTGATTGAAGAGTAATTAAATACCTTTTATAATCCCTTCTTTCTTATGCCGCTGACATTATCCACAAAATACTTGATTACAGTACCAATACGCACATCTCTCCGAGGAAGAATGGTTCATTGAAACAACTTTCCATGAAGTCAGTGTCAATTTCAAAGAACATATATGCTGAGTCGACGAGCTGCTCTTGATAATGTGGGCATAAGAGATAATTTTTTAATAAATGAGGTTTTTTTAATAAGGGCCGTTCAGTCCAAAAACGTGGGCCGTTCTGCCTCGAAACCTGAGCCGCTCCGTCTCAAAATCCGGGCCGTTCTGGCCAAAATCAATCTGGGTCGTATCGTCCAGCATTCGTTTTTAACCGGACGTCGATAACTTGCTCACGTGATATGAATGGTTCACTTCCGAAAGCAAACAAATGACCCCACGTTGTTTTGTTTTTGCTGTTTGCTCTCTCTTATGTTGAATTTTATTTCTCAAAGTAAAAACTATTTTGTTGTATTAGTCTGTTTGTTTTCTCTTTTAAATATAAGTATGAACATTTTCACATACAGGGCATGAAAAATTCATTTTATCGTGGAATCTCCTCTATGCGAGATATTGCAAAAGCATTGAAAAATACATGTGAAAATTTTGTGACGTCACGCGAGATATACACACGCGTATTGAGAAAATTTGCAGTATTCTTATTTTATAATACCGAATTTATAAACAGTGCGTGAAACTCCATGGCCAACAAAAGCGCTCAGGATAGCACTCCTGATTCCTGGGATCAGGACGTGAATGGCGGTGAAATTAACGAGGATCTGAACGAACCTATGGGCCAACTTTCTTTGAATGTTGATGCTCCGGAATTCGTACCTGGGAAAAATATACACGCAAAAGAATTCGTGCCTTCATTTTTGCGAAGTCCCGATAAAGAAGCAGAAGGTGAAGATTTTTCCAGATTTTATGCGTCTATCACATATGCAGGCATTTGAAATAAAGCTTGTAGCTCAGGAACGTGAAGTTTGGTAAAAACGAATAGTAACGAAATTGGGCTATGTTTGTGTAGCCACATGTCTCAATAAAAATACACGTTCACTGATCCAGCATTGTCACAGACCTTCCGAATTTGTTTTGATAGAGCAGGTTGCTTTCACGTTAAGGGCCTATATAAGTAATGGAATTTTGTTTATTTTGAAATTCTCACCTCTCATATTCCTTAAATTCAGATTAAATATACACAAAGTATACATCAAAATGAAGGTTGGGATGCATAGAACACGAAACACATATGTAATCAACTCATAGAGTCGACTGTAGGCACCTCTGGTTCCTGGAAGTCTGCTATTGCATTCGCACCAGAACTGATAATAAAATAATATTTCATCAGGACAACTTGCAGCCAAATGTGCTTCATATATCCAAGAACAAAGCTAGGCATTCAAAACACTTTCGAATACAGCGATAGGACTGCATGTTGGAAAAGGACAACACTGTCTGCATTTTTTATTGAAGATGGTTTCCATGCTCGACAGACATGCGCAAATCACTCGTTACCACGAATTTCAATCGAAAAAAACAAAATCGTAATTCTAAGAAATTTCAACAGGTATCACGATACCTTGCATTGAATATGGCAACTGTACAATCTCTATCCAATAACAGTATACTGTATGAAGGCGATCTTTTTCATTATTTGATTTTAGACGGCGTTGTTTTTACATGCTTTTTCTGTCCGATGACGTCGACCGGAAATCGAAAGTATACCCATACGTAAACAAAAGCAAAGGCTTTGGAATTTTCCCCAATGCAGCTGTGTCGCCGTGTTTTGAAGAATTTTCATCCCCTAGGTTCTTGGATATATAAAGCACATTTGGCCACAAGTTGTTTTCGTGAAATATTATTAAATTATCAGTTCTGGTGCGAATACGGCAGCAGACTTCCAGGAACCAGTGGGGCCTACAGTCGACTCTATGAGTTGATTACACATGTGTTTCGTGTTCTATACATCCCAACCTTCATTTTGGTGTACATTTTGTGTATATTTAATTTGAATTGAAGGAATATCAGAGGTGAGAATTTTCAAAATAAACAAAATTTCATTACTTTTATAGGCCCTTAAGGGTTGCCTGTTTTGGGACATAGAGGGTGAAAAATAAATGTCTGATTTTGAGAATATTTTCTTGGATTTTCTTATCCGAGTGTCACAGAATGGGATTTAAGGTGCTATTATAAGTAATGAAATTTTGTTTATTTTGAAATTTCAACCTCACATTCCTTAAATTCAAATTAAATGTACACAAATTATACAGCAAAATGAAAGTTGAGATGAAAAGAACACGAAAAATATATGAAATCAACCCATAGAGTTGACCCCAGGATTCATTCCCACTAGACCAATTCCCACGAGGCCAGGGGTCAGCCTGGCAGCTGATTTTAGGGAGAAGTGACTTCTCCCTCCAGAGACTTTAGGGAGAAGTCAGGGGTCAGGAGGGAGAAGTCAGGGGTCAGGAGGGAGAAGTCAGTTGACATGAGAGAGAAGTCAGAAAAAACAAAATGTTTATGACATCGTGACAAAATAAATGTACATAGAGAACACAATTGTGGAAAAAAAATAAAAGTTATACAAACATACATACACAAAACTAAGTCATGTAGGTTAAAATCCTCCCCCCCCCCCCCCCTCCCCTACGAAAAATTGTGTCGTCCATGGTTTCTGAATACCCTAACTCTTTCCCTAACAGTGATGACTTGGCCAGGGTTACCATGCAGTTGATTTTGTATTTGCCTCAATGCAGTGGATTTGAAATTTAAAAAAAATATTTAAAGTATTTAAAATAAATTTCAAGTTCACATAAGAAGCTGGATCATTCATGGTTTCTGAATGTCCTATTTGAATTGAAAAACGTAGTTAAAAAACTTTTCGACATCCTTCGTAAATTAAGCGTCATTAACAATTTGAGTAAATTTATTTCTTAGGTAAATGGCAAAATATTTCAGTTGTCTCCCTTACCTTCTGCGCTGGGTGAAAATACTCTGTTCTGAAAAATGACAATTTCTGTCATCCATCTCACTGACACGTGCGATTGGTGCTATAAGGCTTTCCATTCTTATCCATCCCAATATGTGTGATTTCTATCGTAGCTTTATTACATTTAACCCCCTTCCAACACAAGTTTTCAAAGAAAAACTTTCAATGCAATTTGCGTGGTGGATTTCAATGTATTGTAACCAATTTTTCAGTGGAACAGAGCGTAACCGTAAGCAATTTTGACGTTTTTATGGATGAACTGTCCCCTGCACACCTTTTTTGGTTTTGAAACGGTGGTTAACTTGAATAAATTCTAATAAACTGGATGCGTGTCTTGTGTGATTTGTTGTTTTTGCTGACACTTTTGGTTTTAAATAGCATTTTGTGCTGGTTGCTATCAGTTGGGGCGTATTGTTTGAACGACTGCGCCATTACAACTCTCTTCAGAAATATAAAATTGGGCTAGTTGAGGCTATTTTCAGAGCCGTATGATGAATTTTAACAGCAGCCGTGTTTACTTTTTTGTGAATACGGAAGCGTTGTTTTTTTTTTGGAAATAAAACATAAGAAAATAGAGTAAACTGCCATGCCTCCCAAGCAAATTTTGGAGGGCGACTTGAATTTCGCCCCCAATGTAAGCCAAGTCAACTTGAGGAATGACAAGGCGACTTATTCGCCCTAGTCGCCCACTCGGCTGACCCCTGCACGAGGCCAATTCCCAAAAGACCAATTCCCCTTAGGCTTAGACCAACTGATGTGATCTACTTTTAAAATAATTCTATATCAATAATTTGATATATGTATAAATATTTAGAAATGTATTTAATGTTATTGATTTTCAAATCTGAATATAAGCAAGATGTCATTTGCAGAATGAGGTCCCCTGAGTGTGAATTTGCTGATGCTATCCCATACAGTGGGCCAGTTTATTCTCTGGGTACCTCTTTTTGTTTATGTTTGAGACCTTGATTCAGGTTGAGGTTCACAGAGGGTATATTTAGTGATGCTACCCTGCTGTGCATGGTAGCATCACCAAAGTCCCCCTCTGGGGACCTCATTTTTCAGATGATAGTCTGCTTATTTTCTGGCTTGTTGATATTTTATAGATGTTGGGCAGATTTTTTATAACAATTGTTATAGTAATCACACACTTTCAAAGGCTGTGATTCTTTTTATTGTTTTGCAGTAAACAGATGTTGAGCTGATTTCCATAACAAAACAAACACAATCCTTTGTGTGTATTGATGTTATAAATCTATATTTTTTGTAAAATGATATATGTACTGAGCTGAAATATTATAAACCTATATATTTTGTATGTTATGCATATAAATATTTTTTTTATCAAAGTGCTTATCGTAAATAAATGTTTTCTCAATTATCCTTAATCAACCCTTAATCAATAACAGTATGTAGTTGGTCTAAGGGAATTGGTCTTTTGGGAATTGGCCTAAAGGGAAGTGGTCTAGTGGGAAGACACCGACAGCAGGCACCACTTGTTTGGGTTCAGGGATCTGAATGTAGTGGCTACCCCTTTACGTTCATTTTCTTCCCATTCAAATCTGTGGTAAAATTCCCCATCAAGTTTTTATGAGAACTTGAAAATAGGAATATAGATCAAGCGTTCGCCCTTATTACCGGCTGTATTTGATAGTACACGTATTTCCTTACATTTGGGCAGAGTTCATTGATCCAAACTATGTTTTATCCTTTAATTATTGAAATTTGAATACTCACAAAGCGTCAACGAATGATTCGATATCGTCCATGTTTTTGTCTAAATATAAAGTAAAAACAATAACCCGGTAATGGCGCCGTAACGAATCAACCTATTCATCGATGTGGAATCGGAAACTCGATCGCATTCATGCAGAGGAGGTTGATAACCTTCTCGGTGCGAATGCGATCGAGTTTGATAACCTCCACTGTGCAAATGCGATCGAGATTACCAAAAAATGTGCGACGTTTTGACCAAAAGTAGGACCATTTTGAAATGTGACGTTTTGGTCGTGGCGTTTTGAGCAGAACCTCCTTCATTTTGGTGTATAATTTGTGTATATTTAATTTGAATTTAAGGAATATCAGTGGTGGGAATTTCAAAGTAAACAAATTTCTCTTACTTATATTTTGTACCTTAAGGTGGTGCTATATAAGTAATAGAATTTTGTTTATTTTGAAATTCCCACCACTGATATTCCTTAACTTCACATTAAATGTATATAAGTAGTAGCCATTGTGCATAAGTATGTGACCTTAAGCACCAATAAATAAATAAATAAAATTAATAAATAAGTAAATGAAGATGATTCCCTGTTCTTTTTTCTAAAAGAACAACCACACGAGCTGAACTGAACAGTTACCAGGGAAACAGTCCTTCTCATGAAGCAGGCGCTATCACTCTCCCGCCCGTTTTTTTTAAATTTTCCAAGCACAAATTGATGGGCCCATCTACCATACTTTGAGAAGACAGCTTGCACCTGTCAGAGTGGTTCCGGCCCGGGATGGGATTATTCAGTCAGTTGAAGCCAGTGAGGTGGGCGCATAATATACAGTGGAATATTTAGGGAGGTACATGTAAATGCAGTTCAAAATCCTGACAACACAAGTGAAAATCAAAGCACCGTCTGAACTCTGAAGTTTTCATTTTGGGGATCTAGAAACTGTTGCTTAATGAAAATTGCCAGGGATATTGCACACGGTGTTTATTCCAGCTGATGTGCTTTCTAGTACTGATATTTTTCACCACTGGGCTCTCATTTTGAGGCAGAGATGTTTTCGTTTCGGGAAGAGGGGGGGGGGGGACAACAACAGTATACATGTATCTATAACAATAATATATAATATATTATCCAAGAAAAGGATCACATTCAGTATAATTATTAATAAATGATAACATCAAAGAAATACAAAGTAAAAAAGGTCAAAACTAGCACATCAATAGACCAGTTTCTTATGTAATGTTTTTGGACCATAATACCTCCTCGCATAGCAAGATTAGAACAATAATGCAAATCTGAATCCAGTGCCCCCCCCCCCCCCTCCCCGCTTCCAATGACAGGGGCTCAAAAAATAATTAGACTACATCCCCCCCACCCTCGAGAAGTGTCACACGTTGAAAATGCTCCATAACAGGCATTAAAAATCAAAATCTCTCTATCATTGGAAAATTGCATAAACATGGCATAACAGAGCCTGACTAGAGTTATCCCTTACGAAAATCACATTGCAGTTGGTCATTAATGGTGATGTGTCATTGCGAGAGCAAATAGCTCCCGTGATCGATTTTGCGAGAGCAATTTTTCACTCCCGGTGCAATATATTCGTGAGAAGGACTGGGGAAAGAAGAGAAGAATAATTCATATTTCATCTTTGTCAGACACATGTTATAATGAGATGATTACTATTGTGGACGTGGTTTGGAGTATTATTGACTGGCGTTGGCAGTTACACTTTCTTATCAACCTACCCTACAATTGTTTACTTCAGACGTGCACTGCAGTGGAAGTCCCGAACTTGGAAAATATACTCTTTATTTTGATCTTTCCCAAGCGATTTGGAAAAGAAAAGTGGTGCAAAAGCACCAAGAAAAAATAAGCCAAAACTGGGTCGAGTGCTTCCGGCGCCACCCAGTAGGGGATGCTCTTCTAGTACAGATCCACGGCTTACGGTACCAGTGCACAGACGTGTAACCAATGACTTATTCTTTTTTCTTCCATTTGCGTTAAGAAACAGTGATAATTCAGCTCGTTGATAATGATCATCTGTGACTAGAATTATGGATTTCAGTATCGTATAATAACATGACTGTGTTTTATATATTCTCATTATTAATTTCAACCACATTTTCATTGTACTTTGTATATTCTCCGTGTTCGCACGTGACTTTTGCGTACCGTGCGGTTCGGACATATAATTTTTTGGTTGATGAATTTATGTTATTATTATTGGCGTTAGGTGTCAGTGGGGGGAGGGGGGGGGGGGTTCTCTTCTCCGTTGAGAGCAGAACTTGTGTTTTTTGGTTCCCTGTCAGCCGTCTAGGTTCATTTGTGTTCCTGCCAGTCCTTTAATTTCTGCCACCTTTCTCTCGTAGTTGGGGGTGTTATACTTTCTACCTCTGTTGTGTTCACCTTTTCTTCTACTGCTCTCACCGCTGTCATGCCCAGTACTGTTCCTTGTGTGCAATGCCTTTTGCCCAAGCATGTGGACGATTCCCATGCTTCTTGTTCCACTTGTAAGGGGTGTTCTTCAGATCAACCCTGTGGGCTCTGTGGGTCTTGGTCATTCACTTTTTGGGCTTCTGTGAACCGTGTGGTGCCTTCTTGTGGCCATTCCTCCTGCACCCACGGGAAAGGGAATGCTGTTGTTCGAGGCCTCCCAACACGACCCCGTCTGGTGAGAGTTATACCCCCTCCGTTGTGGATGTGCAGTCTTTTCTCGTGGTGAATACTGCGGGAGCTGTTGAGTTGTCTGGTGAAGAGATGCCTGGTTCCGGGACTGTGGTCCCTCTCCAGTCGACATCTGAGGCTGTCACTAGGGTTGTGATGACTCCTTTGGAGCCAAGCCTGGTTGCTCTCTCCACTTTTCCACCGGTTTCAACATCTCCCGGCATATCTGCTGCTTCTGTTGTTCCGTCTGCAACGTCATCGGTCACCGTTTCAGCAGGCCTTGGCTTATTCCTGCAGGGGTCTGCAGAGATGTCTGGTAGTGTGGACGTGGGATATCGACCTCAGCCTTCCTTTACTTAGGCATGCAGATTTCACGGAAACAATTGTTCCGTTTCCATGGAGGTTCCGTCGGGGCAAAATCATTGAAACGAAAAATAGGTTCCCACAAATTTTTTAACACTACATTTTCCATCAAGGGGCATTTAAAACACACTAAACATTTTCTGCCAAGACTAAAGCTGTATTATTTGTCATCGATGAAACAGTGATCATAACAGTAACAACATTGTGCTCGTTTTGACAATCCCAGTGAGGGCATCCAGATTGTCGAGCGTGCGTGTTTCCAACAGTTTCTGATTCTTATTTATTATAATCGAATGCACTCAATTTCAGCGTGTTTGACAACAAAACCATGTGAAGCCAAACACATGAAACTGTTATATTGAAAACAATAACATAACTTTCTTTCACTGAAACTGACAATGAGGAGAAAATATCTTTGCTGAAATGCAAGATATGTTCTTCCAATTTTACAACACTGTGCATAACCAAGGAGAAGAGGTGTGTTCACGCTTTATTTATAATCACGTTTTACAGGCTTTTTGTCGCAATCAATTCAATACAATTACCTTCCTGAACGGGCTGTTTTAAACTGGACGATTCACCCATCCCTATTCAGAATACGCAAAGAATTTTTGTTTATTTTTTCTTGTTCAATTTTAAAAGAAAAACTGAAATAAGTATTTCATTGTCCTACAGTTAGGACTGTATTTTCTTTATCTTTTTCACTTGGTTGTATACTCTCATCTGACTCAGTGTCATCATCACATCATTTCATCTGTTGCTATTAAATTGAGTTTTCAGTAACACAAAATATACAAATGAAAACACAGATAATATGTTTCACTTTTAATTTTTTTGCCATCAAATGTATTCACCCTGTCATCTATAACAATCCACCTCATATTCTAGGTCTTTCTTAAAACATCTGTAGGCCTACATTGGAAGTCAGGGTAAGAAAATGAGTACAGAATCAATAAGAAATAAAAATAGCTTCCCTGATAGCTCTTGTTGGAACCCAGAAGTAGGTTCCGTGTGATTCCCACACATCAAATACACACAACCTGTTTTAAGGTTCCGTGAATTTCTGAAATCTGCATGCCTGCTTCAACTTGGCGAAGTTGGAAGGGGCTGCTGGCTGAACCCTCTGCTGTGGTCTCTCAGCCGTCGAGCCCAGCAGCTTTTTCATTGGATTCGCCCGTCGAGCCCCGCAGCTTTTTCATTGGATTCGGATGTTCATGGTGGGGTCACCATGGACGTTTTTGCGTTTCCGTCCACACACTCTGGTCCTATGGCCAGTTTGCGGAATCGACGCATTCTGTGCAGCCTGGACCTTCTGTCCCTCAGAGGTCCGTGTCGACTCTCATGAGTTCCCGCACTTCAGATCCCTGGGGTATTTCATACCCTTATAAGCATCTGCATTCAGATGTTTTGGCTGCCACCCGCCGCCCCGCGTCTGTGTACTAGAGGATTGTGACCCTTCACTGGTTAAAAGGGTCAAGAGTGAAGCCACTTTGCCTGTTTGTTCCCACGTCGAACCAGCGACACGGGCCATGAGCTTAGGGAGGCCCTCTCCTTGCTCACTCAGGTTCTTTCCAAGGGCCTTCCAATTGCCTCCAGCGAGGCTACCAGTAGTTTCCAGATGCCCCCGCGGTGCCACCTCCCGGGATTGGAAGCAGGCCGCTTTCTGATCCCCATGGTGTGCCTACACCATGGTAGACATTGGCTGGTTTGCCCCGTGATGGGCTATGTGTCTTCTGACTCAGAGGATGGGTCAGACATGCCTGATGTCGAGAGCCAACAGTCTTCTGACTTGGGGGCAGCTCTTGACTTTGTGTTTGGGTTCCTTCCAGATCTCAAACCGTCAGACCAGCCGACGGTGTCAGCCAGGCCGCGATCATCGGTCACGCGCCTACAGCCTGTGGAGCAACCCGCTTCTGGGTGCCTTCGACTGTGCCAGTCGGAACAGGTGGTTGAAGCATTTGCAGCTTTGGACTCTAAGCTGAGTTTCAAGGCTATGAAGACTTCGTTCTTCACCAGGGCCGATACTTTTTTCCTCCAGTGCATTATCGTTCCTACGATTCCGCCAATCCGTCAGTCTGCCAGACTTTGACAGTCTTTGATCAGGACTCCTCCTCCCTCGGGCTTTCCAAGCCCAAGTCGGCCATTATTCCTATGGCGACTCTGGAGTCCCAACATGGAGTCCCTGTTGGGCTTATCAAGAGAGGTGCTGGGCATGCTTTCTCTCTCGGATCCTGCCGTCTCTGCTTTGGCTGCTTATCTGCCTCCAGATAAGTTTGACGACGTACAGGCTCCTTTGCTTGTGATTTCCAAGGTGCTCATGCATCTTACTCACACGCATGCCTGCAACACGGCTAACTTGGAATTAGTTCGCCGGGACGCTGTGTTGGACACAAGCCGTTCCCTTCCTGAGGGGCAGTGCGCAGCTCTCTGATCCGCTTCAGTGGCGGGTCTGTGACTATTCCATGGTTCTGTGGCAACGGTCTGGGGTGACGTCCTGCGTCATTCCAAAGATCAGCCTTCTGTTGGAGACGGCCGTTCAAAGCATAACAATCGCCCTTCTGCTTCCTCTGCGAAGCCAAGGGCTGATCCTCCTGCCACCGCTTCTATTTCTTACTCATGTGGTAAGGGTAAGCGTCGGCAGACCAGAGGGAGGACTCAGGATCCGTCATCGAGTAGAGGAGGTGGTTTGTCCTCTCGCAGGCCTCACCGGAGCTCGAAATGAAGGTCCTCACCTCGATACGTCCCAGGTTGGAGGAAGGATATCAGAGTTAGCAGACCATTGGGCCACAATCACATCCGATCCTTGGGTGTTAGATGTTGTTCGGTCCGGGCTGCGAATATCCTTCCGGAGGCACCCCACTCTGTCGCGAGTGCCTCTTCCAACACAAGTTCCTTCAGACGTTTCACGTTGGGAACTTTTGATCACGGAGATAGACAATCTCCTGCCAAAGGGGGCGATCGAGGTCGTCAAGAACATTCATTCAGTGGGATTTTATTCCCGTCTGTTCTTGGTGCTGAAGAAGGATGGCCGACTCTGACCAGTTATCAATCTGAGCATCCAGAACCAGTCTATCATTGCTCCCAGCTGAGCATGGAGACTTTCAGGTTGGTTTGCCGCTCCATTAACCAGGGAGAGTTCGCTTCCAGCATCGACCTGCGAGACACTTACTTTCACATTACGATTCATCGGCCATCGCGAAAGTAACTCCGGTTCGATTTTCTGGGGCGAGTTTTCCAGTTGAAGGCCATGCCTTTCGGTCTGAACCCGGCTCCTTGGGCCTTCACCTGACTGATGTCGCATGTGATAGCCTTACATCGCACACAGTCCAGGGTGACTACTTCGGCATATCTGGACGATATCCTCCAGAGGCACTCCACTGCTGCTCTTCTGGAGTCAGATGTCGACACACTGTTGAGCCTGCTCATGTCGCTAGGGTTCAGAGTCAACGAGGAGAAGTCAGACCTGGTCCCTTCTCAGTCGTTTTGTCATCTGGGTATGGACTTACGTACTCAGCTGAATACGGTGGTGGTTGCCTGGGCGAGGTCTGTGATTCTCTCAGCTTTCGCCCTGACTTTGTCTCAGTCCACGTCTGTGACAGCTCAGAGTAATTCTCCGGCTGCTTGGTCTCTGCGGTTCGGTGACTGATCTCATTCCTCTAGGTCGGCTGCATGTCAGACCTCTCCCAACACTTTCTGCTCAGTCGAATGTCAGTCCTCTGGATCTAGTGCTTCAGTTACCAGACTCTCTTCATTATCCCCTTCTCCCCTGGACGGATTTTCAGTGGATTATGCAGGGAGTTCCATTGGACTTGCCCACGTCTGATAGTGTTCTGACGGCAGATGCCAGGGATCTCGGATGGGGGGGGGGGGGGGGGGGGGGAGGCGATGTTGGATCCTCTAGGTCTTTCCCTTCACAGGGTATGGGACCAGGATCAAGCAGCTCTTCACATCAACCAGAAGGAGCTTCTTGCTCTTCTTCTGAGTTTCTGGCAGTGGATCCCCAACCTTTCGAATCGTCAGGTCCTTCTGTTATCTGACAATTCGACAGTGGTCGCTTACATTCGGAACCAGGGCAGCACACACTCGGTTCCCATGTACGAATTGGCTCTTGATCTTCTGCTAGCTCAGGATGTCAAACCGGAGTGGTGGTTCGTCACATTCCTGGTCGTCTAATCATCCTAGCCGACTCCCTGCCTCATCGGCAGGGTCAATTCCACTGAGTGGATGCTTCACAGGGCAGTGTTCCAGTCGCTTTGCGATCTCGGGAGGGGGGGGGGGGGATGGGTCGTCCCCACATGGATCTTTTTGCGACCCATTGGAACCATCAGGTGGACGCTTTCGTGTCCCCGTGTCCAGATCGTTTGGCTTTTACCGTGGACACTCTGTCACTTGATTGGAACGGTCTAGTTGGCTATGCCTTCCCGTCGGTTCCGATTCTGCCTCAGGTTCTAGCCAAGATACGAACCTGCAGTTGTCGAATCTTTCTGATCACTCCCCTGTCGCCTCTACGTTGTGACCTTCTTTGCCAAGGTCACCTGAGGAGGTTTCACATCGATCCGACTTCATTGTGTGTTCACGCCTATCTTTTTGTCAGGTCCTGTCTCCTCCGTAGAGGTTTTTTTCAAGACAAGCAGTGGAGTGCATTTCTTCTTCAAGGCGGCACTCCACTGGTTTAGCCTATGTGGCTAAGTGGAAGGTCTTCTGTCGATGGTGTGCTGATCACTCTATTGATTAGGACAATCCTTCGATATCACAGATTGCGGAATTTCTGATATATCTGTTTGATTCTCAGGGTTTCCAGCCTGTTACCATCAAAGGGGACCTTTTTGTATGTGGGAAAGCGTCGTATTGGCACTATTTCATACCCTCCAAGCTTATTCGGCACTTTTCTTTGAAAAGGCCTAGGAATTTGCAGCTCACCCCAAGATGGAATCTTTCTTGGGTGCTGCTTTGCTTGGGGGGGGGGGGGGGGGGCATTCAAACCTTCATCTCAGGTGGATATGCGTTTTCTCACGTACAAGTCAGGTTTTCTGATGGCTTTTGCCTCAGCCAGACAGGTTAGTGAGCTTCACACCCTCTCGGTTGATCTGGCCTTTTTCAGGAACTCTGCCAACACTGTTACTTTTACCAATGATTGCTCCTTTCTGGCCAAGAATCATACCAGAAACAACTCGCGTACAAGAAATTTGTTTACTTCGAAATTTCCACCTTTGTATTCAATAAATCCAAATTAAATATACACAAATTATACATCAAAATGAAGATTGTGATGTATAGAACATGAAAAATATAGGGTGTAGACTCACTGACCTAGAAACAATACTACTGCCTGGAGTACTCTAGTGCTGAAATGGGTAGCTGGATAACCGGTTATCAATAACCGGTTTGCAACCGGTTATCAGTGTAACCTGTTGGAAAACCTGTCAACCAGATAACCGCTATACCTATAGTTTACGGAATGGCGTCGGGAAACTGAATAGTCTTTGACCACGAGACGTTAGAATTCTTTTGCTGACGCAAGCATTGCCCAAGCTGCCAAACATTTGTCGATTTACAATGATGTGTACAGTACTCGATGTAACATGAAAAGGTTAAGGTGTAAGAATGTTCAATGAACAGTTATTTTGGTTGCTTGGGCTGTCAAGTTGCGAATATATGTTTGTAACAAACTGCCAACAGTCGAGTGCACTGCAAGTTGTTTTCTGCATGGGCAGCAGTGAGCACATGCCTGTCGATGTAACATAATCTTCTTCAGACAAATTTGACATTCTTCTCTTTCATGAGGTGTTGATAATTGCAGATTATAAAGCTGAAAAAATCCCTGAGTGCAAGTAATGGTCCTTCCAAAATAAACTTACTGTTTGGTTCTTTACCAACGTGTTTCAGAAAAAACATGTTTTGATTTTATTGAACTGTTTAAAAGTATGAATGTATGTCATAAAAAAAACTATTTTAAAATCCTGCATTTTAAGTTTGTTTTTCAATGGTCAATGTCAGATGAGGGGCTCTCTGACGGATTAGTGTCATTTCGTGCACAGGCATTTCGTATACTGACTATTTCGTGTACAGAAGATGATGTTTCGTACATATATCAAAGGACGTTTCGAACAAAGGCAAATTTTATAGGGTTTTTTAGCTCAACTTTGGCGAAGCCAAATTTGAGGTTTGCCATGGCCCGTCGTCCGTCTGTCCGTCCGTCGCGCTGTACACACGGCTCGGGCTAGAGGCCGTATTTATCAACCAATCTCTACGAAACTTCTTGGGTACCTTTGTTATCACCATGAGCCGAGAATGAGTGTTTTGTGTCCGGTCCGAAATGTAAGATGGCCGCTGGCAACCATTTTGTACCAAAATTAGGTGCAATCAGATTTTTGCGCAGAACTTCCATATGAAAGCTCCGATTTGAATAATTTTTTTGAATGAATGTTTAGTACCATGTGATACATCACATATAATACAGGTTTTTTTTTTCTTGGGTAAATTATGAAAATTAGACTTTTGATTTATTTAGTGTTACTTTGAGCACTGTAAGTGCAAATGCTAATACGGCTCGGGCTGGAGGCCATATTTATGAACCAATCTTTACAAAACTTCTTGGGTACCTTTGTTATCACCGTGGGACGAGAACGAGTGTTTTTGGGTGCGGTCCAAAATTCAAGATGGCCGCCAGCAACCTTTTTGTACCAAAATTAGTGCAATCAGTTTTTTGTACAGAACTTCCGTATGAAAGTTCTGATTTGAATAAATTTTTAGTAGGAATGTTTAGTAACATGGAATACATCACATATAATACAGGTTTTTTTCTCGTGCAGAAAGTGTGCAAATTAAATGAACTTTGATTTGTTCACTGCTACTTACACACAGTAAGTGCACATGTCAATACGACTCAGGCTAGAGTCTGTATTTATGAACTGATCTTCACGAAACTTCTTGGGTACCTTTGTTTTCACCTTGTGACAGGAACAAGTGTTTTGGGGTGCCTTTGTTATCACTGTGCTATGAGAACAAAGATTTTTGGGTTCAGTCAGACCCACTCTGGGACTCAAAGATTTAATTTCTAGTTTAGCATCTGACTGTCGCCCACCTTTACAATACTTTACCTATATATTTGTTACAGGCTACGGTCAGTATTATGTACAGACCGTTACAATACTTTACATGTACCCTTGTTATCAGGTCATTACCTAGATGTTTGTCATTGCTGTGTCACGTACTATACATGTACATGTCTCAAACAAGTTGAGCTACAGTGTCATTGACACTTTCATTGAAATAAAAAATGCTCTGAGAGTGAATCCGAGTCTTTTGTAGTGTTTGTAGGTCCCTATTGGAAATCATATTGGTGTGTTAGGTGAGACATGCAGTGGGTCCAGTTTAGGGGGCAGTGAACATTTGTGGCCAGGTCTCCAATGACTGCATAACTGCCTTATTAAATGTGATCACCTAACTCTAAACAAATTTCTGGCATATTCGAGTCAAGTAGAGAAAATATATTAATTTGTCATCCTTTCAAAACTGGTGTGTATTTTCTCCTTTCAACATTCTGAAAATAGTGAGCACTGAAACTATAAAAACAATTCTCTAGGCATTATTCTATTGAGGTCAAAAGCTATACAGTAAGCCCAAGTTACAGCCACCTCCACTAGTTTATCATAATGTGATGTCATATTGAGATCTTTAACCATTCAAAAACAAATCCACCCCTCCCCAACACTCAAATTACCATTTTTTATTTTAAATGTTCACAAAATCCGTTGCTCATTTCTAAATATACAAAATCTCGTTGTAGTTTAGAGAATCATTGTTCATTATCAGATTCAAAAATACAGTTTTTTCTGTGCTAAATATTTTATTCAACTCAGAAACGATAAATTTTCTTGATTGAAAACACAGATAATATGTTTCACTTTTAATTTTTTTGCCATCAAATGTATTCACCCTGTCATCTATAACAATCCACCTCATATTCTAGGTCTTTCTTAAAACATCTGTAGGCCTACATTGGAAGTCAGGGTAAGAAAATGAGTACAGAATCAATAAGAAATAAAAATAGCTTCCCTGATAGCTCTTGTTGGAACCCAGAAGTAGGTTCCGTGTGATTCCCACACATCAAATACACACAACCTGTTTTAAGGTTCCGTGAATTTCTGAAATCTGCATGCCTGCTTCAACTTGGCGAAGTTGGAAGGGGCTGCTGGCTGAACCCTCTGCTGTGGTCTCTCAGCCGTCGAGCCCAGCAGCTTTTTCATTGGATTCGCCCGTCGAGCCCCGCAGCTTTTTCATTGGATTCGGATGTTCATGGTGGGGTCACCATGGACGTTTTTGCGTTTCCGTCCACACACTCTGGTCCTATGGCCAGTTTGCGGAATCGACGCATTCTGTGCAGCCTGGACCTTCTGTCCCTCAGAGGTCCGTGTCGACTCTCATGAGTTCCCGCACTTCAGATCCCTGGGGTATTTCATACCCTTATAAGCATCTGCATTCAGATGTTTTGGCTGCCACCCGCCGCCCCGCGTCTGTGTACTAGAGGATTGTGACCCTTCACTGGTTAAAAGGGTCAGGAGTGAAGCCACTTTGCCTGTTTGTTCCCACGTCGAACCAGCGACACGGGCCATGAGCTTAGGGAGGCCCTCTCCTTGCTCACTCAGGTTCTTTCCAAGGGCCTTCCAATTGCCTCCAGCGAGGCTACCAGTAGTTTCCAGATGCCCCCGCGGTGCCACCTCCCGGGATTGGAAGCAGGCCGCTTTCTGATCCCCATGGTGTGCCTACACCATGGTAGACATTGGCTGGTTTGCCCCGTGATGGGCTATGTGTCTTCTGACTCAGAGGATGGGTCAGACATGCCTGATGTCGAGAGCCAACAGTCTTCTGACTTGGGGGCAGCTCTTGACTTTGTGTTTGGGTTCCTTCCAGATCTCAAACCGTCAGACCAGCCGACGGTGTCAGCCAGGCCGCGATCATCGGTCACGCGCCTACAGCCTGTGGAGCAACCCGCTTCTGGGTGCCTTCGACTGTGCCAGTCGGAACAGGTGGTTGAAGCATTTGCAGCTTTGGACTCTAAGCTGAGTTTCAAGGCTATGAAGACTTCGTTCTTCACCAGGGCCGATACTTTTTTCCTCCAGTGCATTATCGTTCCTACGATTCCGCCAATCCGTCAGTCTGCCAGACTTTGACAGTCTTTGATCAGGACTCCTCCTCCCTCGGGCTTTCCAAGCCCAAGTCGGCCATTATTCCTATGGCGACTCTGGAGTCCCAACATGGAGTCCCTGTTGGGCTTATCAAGAGAGGTGCTGGGCATGCTTTCTCTCTCGGATCCTGCCGTCTCTGCTTTGGCTGCTTATCTGCCTCCAGATAAGTTTGACGACGTACAGGCTCCTTTGCTTGTGATTTCCAAGGTGCTCATGCATCTTACTCACACGCATGCCTGCAACACGGCTAACTTGGAATTAGTTCGCCGGGACGCTGTGTTGGACACAAGCCGTTCCCTTCCTGAGGGGCAGTGCGCAGCTCTCTGATCCGCTTCAGTGGCGGGTCTGTGACTATTCCATGGTTCTGTGGCAACGGTCTGGGGTGACGTCCTGCGTCATTCCAAAGATCAGCCTTCTGTTGGAGACGGCCGTTCAAAGCATAACAATCGCCCTTCTGCTTCCTCTGCGAAGCCAAGGGCTGATCCTCCTGCCACCGCTTCTATTTCTTACTCATGTGGTAAGGGTAAGCGTCGGCAGACCAGAGGGAGGACTCAGGATCCGTCATCGAGTAGAGGAGGTGGTTTGTCCTCTCGCAGGCCTCACCGGAGCTCGAAATGAAGGTCCTCACCTCGATACGTTCCAGGTTGGAGGAAGGATATCAGAGTTAGCAGACCATTGGGCCACAATCACATCCGATCCTTGGGTGTTAGATGTTGTTCGGTCCGGGCTGCGAATATCCTTCCGGAGGCACCCCACTCTGTCGCGAGTGCCTCTTCCAACACAAGTTCCTTCAGACGTTTCACGTTGGGAACTTTTGATCACGGAGATAGACAATCTCCTGCCAAAGGGGGCGATCGAGGTCGTCAAGAACATTCATTCAGTGGGATTTTATTCCCGTCTGTTCTTGGTGCTGAAGAAGGATGGCCGACTCTGACCAGTTATCAATCTGAGCATCCAGAACCAGTCTATCATTGCTCCCAGCTGAGCATGGAGACTTTCAGGTTGGTTTGCCGCTCCATTAACCAGGGAGAGTTCGCTTCCAGCATCGACCTGCGAGACACTTACTTTCACATTACGATTCATCGGCCATCGCGAAAGTAACTCCGGTTCGATTTTCTGGGGCGAGTTTTCCAGTTGAAGGCCATGCCTTTCGGTCTGAACCCGGCTCCTTGGGCCTTCACCTGACTGATGTCGCATGTGATAGCCTTACATCGCACACAGTCCAGGGTGACTACTTCGGCATATCTGGACGATATCCTCCAGAGGCACTCCACTGCTGCTCTTCTGGAGTCAGATGTCGACACACTGTTGAGCCTGCTCATGTCGCTAGGGTTCAGAGTCAACGAGGAGAAGTCAGACCTGGTCCCTTCTCAGTCGTTTTGTCATCTGGGTATGGACTTACGTACTCAGCTGAATACGGTGGTGGTTGCCTGGGCGAGGTCTGTGATTCTCTCAGCTTTCGCCCTGACTTTGTCTCAGTCCACGTCTGTGACAGCTCAGAGTAATTCTCCGGCTGCTTGGTCTCTGCGGTTCGGTGACTGATCTCATTCCTCTAGGTCGGCTGCATGTCAGACCTCTCCCAACACTTTCTGCTCAGTCGAATGTCAGTCCTCTGGATCTAGTGCTTCAGTTACCAGACTCTCTTCATTATCCCCTTCTCCCCTGGACGGATTTTCAGTGGATTATGCAGGGAGTTCCATTGGACTTGCCCACGTCTGATAGTGTTCTGACGGCAGATGCCAGGGATCTCGGATGGGGGGGGGGGGGGGGGGGGGGGGGCGATGTTGGATCCTCTAGGTCTTTCCCTTCACAGGGTATGGGACCAGGATCAAGCAGCTCTTCACATCAACCAGAAGGAGCTTCTTGCTCTTCTTCTGAGTTTCTGGCAGTGGATCCCCAACCTTTCGAATCGTCAGGTCCTTCTGTTATCTGACAATTCGACAGTGGTCGCTTACATTCGGAACCAGGGCAGCACACACTCGGTTCCCATGTACGAATTGGCTCTTGATCTTCTGCTAGCTCAGGATGTCAAACCGGAGTGGTGGTTCGTCACATTCCTGGTCGTCTAATCATCCTAGCCGACTCCCTGCCTCATCGGCAGGGTCAATTCCACTGAGTGGATGCTTCACAGGGCAGTGTTCCAGTCGCTTTGCGATCTCGGGAGGGGGGGGGGGGGATGGGTCGTCCCCACATGGATCTTTTTGCGACCCATTGGAACCATCAGGTGGACGCTTTCGTGTCCCCATGTCCAGATCGTTTGGCTTTTACCGTGGACACTCTGTCACTTGATTGGAACGGTCTAGTTGGCTATGCCTTCCCGTCGGTTCCGATTCTGCCTCAGGTTCTAGCCAAGATACGAACCTGCAGTTGTCGAATCTTTCTGATCACTCCCCTGTCGCCTCTACGTTGTGACCTTCTTTGCCAAGGTCACCTGAGGAGGTTTCACATCGATCCGACTTCATTGTGTGTTCACGCCTATCTTTTTGTCAGGTCCTGTCTCCTCCGTAGAGGTTTTTTTCAAGACAAGCAGTGGAGTGCATTTCTTCTTCAAGGCGGCACTCCACTGGTTTAGCCTATGTGGCTAAGTGGAAGGTCTTCTGTCGATGGTGTGCTGATCACTCTATTGATTAGGACAATCCTTCGATATCACAGATTGCGGAATTTCTGATATATCTGTTTGATTCTCAGGGTTTCCAGCCTGTTACCATCAAAGGGGACCTTTTTGTATGTGGGAAAGCGTCGTATTGGCACTATTTCATACCCTCCAAGCTTATTCGGCACTTTTCTTTGAAAAGGCCTAGGATTTTGCAGCTCACCCCAAGATGGAATCTTTCTTGGGTGCTGCTTTGCTTGGGGGGGGCATTCAAACCTTCATCTCAGGTGGATATGCGTTTTCTCATGTACAAGTCAGGTTTTCTGATGGCTTTTGCCTCAGCCAGACAGGTTAGTGAGCTTCACACCCTCTCGGTTGATCTGGCCTTTTTCAGGAACTCTGCCAACAGTGTTACTTTTACCAATGATTGCTCCTTTCTGGCCAAGAATCATACCAGAAACAACTCGCGTACAAGAAATTTGTTTACTTCGAAATTTCCACCTTTGTATTCAATAAATCCAAATTAAATATACACAAATTATACATCAAAATGAAGATTGTGATGTATAGAACATGAAAAATAT
Organism: Pictodentalium vernedei; assembly: GCA_031216915.1. Classification (NCBI taxonomy): domain Eukaryota; kingdom Metazoa; phylum Mollusca; class Scaphopoda; order Dentaliida; family Dentaliidae; genus Pictodentalium; species Pictodentalium vernedei. The sequence goes on from CM062297.1 coordinate 543,241,279, forward strand.
AGGGTGTAGACTCACTGACCTAGAAACAATACTACTGCCTGGAGTACTCTAGTGCTGAAATGGGTAGCTGGATAACCGGTTATCAATAACCGGTTTGCAACCGGTTATCAGTGTAACCTGTTGGAAAACCTGTCAACCAGATAACCGCTATACCTATAGTTTACGGAATGGCGTCGGGAAACTGAATAGTCTTTGACCACGAGACGTTAGAATTCTTTTGCTGACGCAAGCATTGCCCAAGCTGCCAAACATTTGTCGATTTACAATGATGTGTACAGTACTCGATGTAACATGAAAAGGTTAAGGTGTAAGAATGTTCAATGAACAGTTATTTTGGTTGCTTGGGCTGTCAAGTTGCGAATATATGTTTGTAACAAACTGCCAACAGTCGAGTGCACTGCAAGTTGTTTTCTGCATGGGCAGCAGTGAGCACATGCCTGTCGATGTAACATAATCTTCTTCAGACAAATTTGACATTCTTCTCTTTCATGAGGTGTTGATAATTGCAGATTATAAAGCTGAAAAAATCCCTGAGTGCAAGTAATGGTCCTTCCAAAATAAACTTACTGTTTGGTTCTTTACCAACGTGTTTCAGAAAAAACATGTTTTGATTTTATTGAACTGTTTAAAAGTATGAATGTATGTCATAAAAAAAACTATTTTAAAATCCTGCATTTTAAGTTTGTTTTTCAATGGTCAATGTCAGATGAGGGGCTCTCTGACGGATTAGTGTCATTTCGTGCACAGGCATTTCGTATACTGACTATTTCGTGTACAGAAGATGATGTTTCGTACATATATCAAAGGACGTTTCGAACAAAGGCAAATTTTATAGGGTTTTTTAGCTCAACTTTGGCGAAGCCAAATTTGAGGTTTGCCATGGCCCGTCGTCCGTCTGTCCGTCCGTCGCGCTGTACACACGGCTCGGGCTAGAGGCCGTATTTATCAACCAATCTCTACGAAACTTCTTGGGTACCTTTGTTATCACCATGAGCCGAGAATGAGTGTTTTGTGTCCGGTCCGAAATGTAAGATGGCCGCTGGCAACCATTTTGTACCAAAATTAGGTGCAATCAGATTTTTGCGCAGAACTTCCATATGAAAGCTCCGATTTGAATAATTTTTTTGAATGAATGTTTAGTACCATGTGATACATCACATATAATACAGGTTTTTTTTTTCTTTTTTGATTTATTTAGTGTTACTTTGAGCACTGTAAGTGCAAATGCTAATACGGCCCGGGCTGGAGGCCATATTTATGAACCAATCTTTACAAAACTTCTTGGGTACCTTTGTTATCACCGTGGGACGAGAACGAGTGTTTTTGGGTGCGGTCCAAAATTCAAGATGGCCGCCAGCAACCTTTTTGTACCAAAATTAGTGCAATCAGTTTTTTGTACAGAACTTCCGTATGAAAGTTCTGATTTGAATAAATTTTTAGTAGGAATGTTTAGTAACATGGAATACATCACATATAATACAGGTTTTTTTCTCGTGCAGAAAGTGTGCAAATTAAATGAACTTTGATTTGTTCACTGCTACTTACACACAGTAAGTGCACATGTCAATACGACTCAGGCTAGAGTCTGTATTTATGAACTGATCTTCACGAAACTTCTTGGGTACCTTTGTTTTCACCTTGTGACAGGAACAAGTGTTTTGGGGTGCCTTTGTTATCACTGTGCTATGAGAACAAAGATTTTTGGGTTCAGTCAGACCCACTCTGGGACTCAAAGATTTAATTTCTAGTTTAGCATCTGACTGTCGCCCACCTTTACAATACTTTACCTATATATTTGTTACAGGCTACGGTCAGTATTATGTACAGACCGTTACAATACTTTACATGTACCCTTGTTATCAGGTCATTACCTAGATGTTTGTCATTGCTGTGTCACGTACTATACATGTACATGTCTCAAACAAGTTGAGCTACAGTGTCATTGACACTTTCATTGAAATAAAAAATGCTCTGAGAGTGAATCCGAGTCTTTTGTAGTGTTTGTAGGTCCCTATTGGAAATCATATTGGTGTGTTAGGTGAGACATGCAGTGGGTCCAGTTTAGGGGGCAGTGAACATTTGTGGCCAGGTCTCCAATGACTGCATAACTGCCTTATTAAATGTGATCACCTAACTCTAAACAAATTTCTGGCATATTCGAGTCAAGTAGAGAAAATATATTAATTTGTCATCCTTTCAAAACTGGTGTGTATTTTCTCCTTTCAACATTCTGAAAATAGTGAGCACTGAAACTATAAAAACAATTCTCTAGGCATTATTCTATTGAGGTCAAAAGCTATACAGTAAGCCCAAGTTACAGCCACCTCCACTAGTTTATCATAATGTGATGTCATATTGAGATCTTTAACCATTCAAAAACAAATCCACCCCTCCCCAACACTCAAATTACCATTTTTTATTTTAAATGTTCACAAAATCCGTTGCTCATTTCTAAATATACAAAATCTCGTTGTAGTTTAGAGAATCATTGTTCATTATCAGATTCAAAAATACAGTTTTTTCTGTGCTAAATATTTTATTCAACTCAGAAACGATAAATTTTCTTGATTGAGGTAAAATACCAGTAGGTGAAATGCATGGAAAATTTATGGTTGATAATGGGCCATACTTTCCATATAGTGAGTACAACTCACAATAAAGATGGTTGGTATACCGTAAATACCATTTGGTATCGGTATCGAACCAGTAATGATTTACCATACCGATGGAATCTCAAAATACTGAAATTTTGGTATTGGAAAACATTTCTGACTCAAAACTAAAAGAACACCATCAGAATATGAAGTATAATTTATGGTAAGAAGATCCCATGGACTGTGTATGTCTAAAGGCAGCCATAATCGGTCATTTGATGTAACAAAGAAGCTGAGAGAAAATTCTCCTGGGTATTTTCAATCGGCTTTTTGTCACATCAAATGACTGATGGTCAGTGCCTGTGTTGCCTCCAACATTTTGACACTTTGGCGGCTTTGTCTGCTTTAAAACTTTGAACAATAGCTGGGCAGTGTACCAAAAATACCATTGGATATTGATTGGATTTGACCCTCTATTAACATTTTTGGTTTCCGACCGATAACTCCAGTTTGGATTATTTGATCTCAACCAAAGTTGGTATGTGCATTACCCAGATAGTAATACAGGCCAAGTATGATTATGGTTCCGTCCAATTATTTTTACTTGAGTTATGGGCCTTTTCGACTTCGAAATTTCTCATTATTATCAACATTTTGGTTTCCAATGATAACTTGAGGTTGGATTTATAGATCAGGACCCAACTTGCTTTCTGCCCTAGTTATATCAAAATGTAGGTTAAGTTCGAATTGGGGCGTGGTCCGATGATTTTTAGCTCAACTTTGACGTGAGTCAAATTTGAGCTTATGCCATGGCCAGTCGTCCATCTGGCCATCTGTCCATCTGGCCGCCTGTCCGTCAACAATTCAATACGGCTCGGGCTAGACGCCGTATTTATGAACCGATCTTTACGAAAATTCTTGGGTACCTTTGTTATCACCGTGAGATGAGAATGAGTGTTTTGAGGTCCGGTCCGAAATTCAAGACGGCCGCTGGCAGCCATTTTGTACAAAATTAGGTGCAATCAGATTTTTCCGCAGAACTTCCATATGAAAGTTCTGATTTGAATAATTTTTTGTCTGAATGTTTAGTACCATGGGATACATCACATATGATACTGTTTTTTTTCTCATGCATAAATTATGCCAATTAGACTAACTTTGATTTATTTAGTGTTATTTTCAGCACTGTAAGTGCAAATGCCAATACGGCTCGGGCTGGAGGCCGTATTTATGAACCGTTATTTCCCAAACTTCTTGGGTTGGGTACCTTTGTTATCACCGTGGGACGAGAACATGTGTTTTTCGGTCCGTTCTGAAATTCAAGATGGCCACTGGCAGCCATTTTGTACAAAATTAGGTGCAATCAGATTTTTGCACAGAACTTCCATATAAAACCGCTGATTTGAATAATTTTTTGTGTGAATGTTTAGTACCTTGGGATACATCACATATAATGCAGGTTTTTTACTCGTGCAGAACTTATGCAAATTAGATGAACTTTGAATTTTTCAGTGCTACTTACACACAGTCAGTACACATGTCAATACGGCTCGGGCTGGAGTCTGTATTTATGAACCGATCTTCACAAAACATCTTGGGTACCTTTGTTATCACCTTGGGACGAGAACGAGTGTTTCAGTGTGCTGTCCAAGATTCAAGATGGCTGCCAGTGGCCATTTTATACCGAAATTAGGTCTAATCAGTTTTTTGTACACAATTTCTATACGGCTCAGGCTAGAGGCCGTATTCATGAACCGATCTTCACGAAACTTCTTAGGTACCTTTGTTATCACCGTGGGATGAGAACGAGTGTTTTTGGGTGTGGTCCGAAATTCAAGATGGCCACCAGCAGCCATTTTGTACCAAAATTAGTGCAATCAGTCTTTTGAACAGAACTTCTGTATGAAAGTTCTGATTTGAATAAATTTTTGTATGAATGTTTAGTAAAATGGAATACATCACATATAGTACAGGTTTTTTTCTTGTGCAGAAATTATGCAAATTAGATGAACTTTGATTTATTCAGTGCTACTTATACACTGTAAGTGCACATGTCAATACGGCTTGGGCTAGAGGCTGTATTTATCAACCGATCTTCTCGAAACTTCTTGGGTACCTTTGTTATCACCTTGGGACAAGAATGAGTGTTTCTGGGTACAGTCCAAAATTCAAGATGGCTGCCAGTGGCCATTTTGTACCAAAATTGGGTCCAATCAGTTTTTTGTCACAACTTCTATACAGCTCGTATTTATGAACTGATCTTCACGAAACTTCTTGGGTACCTTTGTTTTCACCTTGGGACAGGAATGAGTGTGTTTTGGGGTGCCTTTGTTATCACTGTGCTATGAGAACAAATATTTTGGGGTTCAGTCAGACCCATTCTGGGACTCAAGGATTTCTTTTGTAGTTTAGCGTCTGACTGTCACCCACCTTTACAATACCCAGGGTTTCCGCTTGGTGAAAATTTGTGGGTCTGGTAGTTTAAAGAAAGTGAAACTCAAAACGTTTAGAGGGGGGTCTGGGGGGGTTCTCCCCACAGAAAAATTTTGATTTTTAGGTGCTCTCTGGGGACATTCTGGTCGCTAAAATGCTGAATAATTGAAGTGGAAAATATGTATTTTTTCCTCCTACAATTCTCTAAATTCCCACGGGACACACAGCACTACATCTGGTCGGAGGTTACATAAAAATACAAACTCAAAACAACACAAAATCCACGAATCCTGAGAGTGACTGCGACGCTTGACCTCAATTTTTTTTATACAACCCGATATTCGAAAAGAACTATGATGTGGACGTGTGACGTCATGCACGTGCAATTACATCATTTATCGCTCGAAATAAAAGCCAGTGATTTCGGACCAAACACGACAATTTGAGTCCATAATTTTATAGGCGGCGTTTAGGGTTTGAACTTAGTTTCCCCCTCTCGTCTGGGGGTTATAAAGTATCAGGTTGTCGCCAGTAATAGTAGGCATAGTATACAACATATTTATGCCTATATTACGTGGAAACAAAGGATTCTGAGTGTCGTTACGATACAGCATTGTACTCGACATTTTAACCACCAGCTTTTCTGACTGATCATAGTATGATTGGTGGGGGAATGGGTCCAGTCGACGGACCCGCAGCCAGTCTAGTGGAAACCCTGCTTTACCTATACATTTGTTACAGGCTACGGTCAGTATTTTTGTACAGACCATTACAATACTTTATATGTACCTTTGTTATCAGGTCATTACCTAGATGTTTGTCATTGCTGTATCACATACTATTCATGATTGATTCACAGTATTTGATCCGCAAGTATACAGAAGAAGTCTCCTTGGTTACGAATCGAAATTAAGTATTTTTATTGTTTACTAATCATATATATTTCATTTTCAGGTTATTTTATTCAACTTTGTGGGGAGTTAGTTTAGTATAGTAACTGGGACAAAGTTAGGAGGTCTTAAATAAAACTGTGAGCGCTAAGTTGTCGAACGGTTTGTCGTGTTGCCTTTTGTCGCGTGTTTACAGTTTTCCCTGTCCGATTGCATAATTTTTTCTTGATGATGGCGAGCAAGTCTGTTCAGACGGAGGTAAGTATGGAGGTAAATACGTGTAATATCGCGGTCCAGGTCAACGGTGCCAACGGGGTAAGTATTGGTGTGCAGACAGAGGTCACTGGGGGTGTCGGTCAGAGCCGGGTTGGTGGGGCCACCGATGGCGATATTGGGCTTGAAGATTGTAAACAGTGTTCTATGATGTATGGGGACTGTCGCTCGATGGGATATGGAGAGGTATGTGCAAACTGTCAGGAAATCCTCCGCCTACTTGAGACAATTGTTAAGTTTGAGGGGGAGATTGCTGAGCTGAAGGGAAAACTTGGTAGGGCGGGGCTGTCTGGAGTTACGCCTGTGAAAGTAGCTTTCCGAGAAGGATGGAAGGTTGTTGGTGGTTCCAAGAGGAAACATGGGAGTAGAACCTTTGATGTGAATGAGGTAGGTGATGATGTGGGGGCTGCTAGAAAAGTACGTAGGACAGATGAGGGGGGCCCAGGCCGGAGCAATGCTGTAAAGCGTTTGGCGTGGACTATCAAAAGTGGTAGGAAAAGGGGGCCAGAGAAGCAGGTAGATAGGGGTGTAAAGTCCAAAGGCAGTGGGGAGTGCAGCACCAGAAACAGATTTGATGTGCTCGATTCGGAAGAGACAGAGGAGGAGATGGAGGTAGTTGCAACAGATAGTAGCTTGGGGTCTAGGCCAGGAAAAAGGAGGAGGGATCCGGAGAAGACCAGGGGAGTAGTCCAGGTAGTTCAGGGCCTGGAAAGAGACGGAGGGACAAGGATAGGAGTAATCCTAGGTCAAAGATACCGATACCGATATTGATTCCGAGTGGGGCTGTTGGAGAGGAAGAGGACGCTGTAAACAATAGGAGACTAGAGGAGATAAATAGGGCGAGGTCCAAAAGTAAGTTGGTGGTTGCAGGTAGTAGCATAGTTCGGGGGATCGACAAGGTTGTCTGTGGTCCGGACAGTAAAAATAGAACAGTTCTGTGCTTTCCGGGGGCTAAAGTGGAGGACCTGAGGGATAGAGTGGACGGTATTGTAGCTGGGTCGGGGCCTGATCCGGTAGTGGTATTACATGTGGGGTCCAATAACATCAGGGAGAGGAAATCAGTTCGTTTGGTGGACACATACAAGGACCTAATTAGTAAGTTACTTAGCAGGAATGCTCGGATCATCGTTTCAGGGGTGCTCCCCGTTAAGGGTGGTGGGAATGAGAGGAACTCGCGGATTATGGCACTAAACGAGGAGCTGGAAGAGCACTGCAAAGACTTGGGAATACATTTCATTGACCACTGGGATTCATTCTGGGGACAAGGAGAGTTGTATGGGCGAGACGGATTGCATTTAAGTAGGATGGGTACAGACCTGTTGGGCCAAAAAATTTTACAGGTGGCTGGGCCTTTTTTGGAGAAAAGGGGGGTAGGGGACCACAGCCGATAACCCAGAGGGGCACAAATGCTGGGAACATAGGAAGAACAACAAACATGCACAATACAGGGACATACCAGGGTTATAATAATGTGCCAGTGATGACAAAAAAACAAAGATTCATTAAGTTTGGGTACTGCAACATCCAGGGTCTGCACAAGAAAGTAAGCGAAATATCAACAATGATGGACGAAGGAGACTTCGATATAATGGGTCTAAGTGAGACGTGGATACGACGGGATGAGCAGGTTGATCAGATGAAGGGTTGCGTGTGGATAGGAGCTGGGCGAACTGAGGGTCAGAAACGGGGTGGGGGTGTTGGCATCTACGCTAAAGAGGAATTACAGCCCTCATTGATTACAGATCTCACAGAAGCAAGGACTCAGATTCCAGTATCCAATGAAATAGTCTGGGCAAAAATCCAGTTCGGAAGCAGGAGTGTTGCCGTTGGTGTTGTATACTTAGCAGTGGAGGGAAGTAAGCCCGAGTGGAATGATTCAATATATACAACTCTTAGATCGAATATCACAGAGCTTGGAAGCAGAGGGTTCAGTATTGCCCTAATGGGGGACTTCAATGGGCACATCGGGGATAAGGAGGAGGGCATACAGGGAGGTGATAGGAAAATTAACACGAATGGGAGGAAGATGTTGGACCTATCAAAAGAGCTTGGTTTAAAGATCCTGAACAGGGATGCGAAATGTAAGGGTAAATGGACCTGGGAGAGGAACGATAAGAAAACAATAATTGATTATATACTCACTGACATTAGCGTATGGAGGGAGGTTATAGATGTAGAAATAGATGACGTGGGAAAAAATGACTTGGGTAGTGATCACAACCTGATAACAGTTAAGATTATGGGCAAAAAGACGAATAGAGACAGAAATACCTTCAAGGAAGTTTGGGGACTAAAACAAGGAGCCGACTGGAAGCAGTTTCGGGAAAAACTAAAACCAAATCTTGAATGTATACCTAGGGATGCAAATGTCCAGAGTATTTCAGATGGCATAGTAAATAGCCTAACAGAGGCAGGGAAGGATTGTATAGGAAGGGTGAGGGTCCCAACGAGAGAGCTTGGATACAGGGTTAACGAGGGACTGAAAAAGGCTATAAAAGAAAGGAAGGTAAAATGCGCTGCTTACAGAAGAAGTAGGAAGCTTAAAGGGGTGGATAACAATGACACAAGACTAATGAAAGGAGAGTATGAACTGGCACGGAGAAAGGTGAATGAGATAAAGAATAATAATAGGAAGGAGCGCAATTGCAGTCTTGCCAGAACAATAAAGAAAACGGGGGGTTCGAGCTCAAACGTATTTTGGAACTGGGTAAATAAACGGGGGAAAAGTAGTGTGCAGAGTATCAAAGTGGATGGGGAAAGTACAGAAGATAAAGGCCGTATCGCTTCAGAGTTAGTCAAGCACTGGGAAAAGATAAACGATAGGTGATGGGGCAGTGGGTCCCCACCAAAAAGAAATACACTGGTGGAGGAGAACCTATCCAATCGTGTATGTAGCGAAATAACGGCAGAAGTGCGGAACGTGGTCTCGAAATTAAAAAAATGGTAAAGCGGGAGGGACTGATGAAATTCCGAACGAATTCCTCAAAAATGGAGGGGAGGCACTTATTGAAGTCCTGACAAACCTTTTCAACCTGGCTGTGCGAAAGCAAGAGGTCCCCAGAGAGTGGAGGGAAAGTAAGGTGTCGTTCATACACAAAAAGGGGGATAAGGAAGTTCTAGATAACTATAGGGGGATATTGGTTAGTGGTAACATCGGAAAAGTATTCTGTAAGGTCATATACGGTAGACTAGAGGAAGTTATTGAAGAGAAAGGTTTTTTAGGAGAAATTCAAAATGGTTTCAGGAAAGGACGAAGAGTCACTGATCACCTATTTACACTCACCCAACTGATAGAATCAACAAAGGCTGAAAAGAAAAAGATGTTTCTGGCATTTCTAGATGTGAAAAAAGCGTACGACCGAGTGTGGAGGGAAGGTATGTGGCGAAAGCTCGAGGGCATCGGACTGGGGGGTGACTTTGTGGGAATCATGAAAGCACTGTATACAGATGTGCAAAGCCAACTCAGTCTAGGGAGTATCACTACAAAACGAGTCCCTATGGATATAGGCCTCAAGCAGGGGTGTATCTTTTCACCGATTTTGTTTGCATTGTATGTTAAAGATTTAGGGGACGAACTAATTCAGAGTGCGGAGGGGGTAAATGTTGGAGACATAAAGATACCAGGCTTATTCTTTGCGGACGACATGGTGTTAATGTCTAGAACTGAACAGGGTCTAGAGAAACTGCTGGAAATTGTTGGTAGATATGGGAACACTTGGCGGCTCGAACTAAATGAAAATAAAAGCAAGGTAATACCCGTTGGACGCAAGGTAGATATGACGAAGAGATGGAGAGTTGGGGAGTTCTCAATCCCCGAAGGGGAAAGCAAACAAATCACTGTAGGAGAAATGGGAGAGTATGAGTATCTAGGGGTAAGCATAAATATAACGGGAAGAGGGGTGTACAGAAATTACTCCGCCAAACTGATTCTGAAGGGGAAAAGAATTCTGAACCAACTAAAACTTTTAGGGAAAAATAGTTTCAATAAGGTCTTTGTAGGGAAGACACTGTGGGAGAGGGTGGGTTTACCAAGTATAATGTATGGCACGGACGTGATTCCATTAAACCAAACCGTTATTAAGAAGTTGTAAAGTACTCAGAATGATGCCGGCAGATGGATAACAGGGTCGAGTAATGCTGCAGCTTTGGAAGCAGTAAGGGGGGAGCTTGGGTGGATGAAAATCAAGGACAGGGTAGATTTGGGAAAACTGTGTTACTTTAACTACTTGAGAAACCTGCCTGACAACCGGTGGTGCAAATTGATGCTCGATACCATTTGGAATTCTAATATAGAAACGGGGTGGTCAAAATATGTGAGGGAACTAATGGACAGTTACTCTATAGAGGTCACAAACATAGAAGTAGGAATGAAAGAAGGCAAAAGGTTTGTCAAAGAGAGAGTCATGGAAGATTGCAATCGAAACTGGCGAGCAGGGGTTAGCGTGAAAAGATCACTGCAGGGGTTACAATATAAAGAAAAGCCAGCTTTTGAGAAGTACCTAGATGGCACCTTTGGAGGGTCACTGCTGTTCAAACTGAGATCAAGATCACTGGAGCTTCGGGGAAAAATTGGGAGAGATGGGGAAAAGGGATGCCAAATGTGCCACTCTGGAGTAGTGGAGACCCTGGAACATTTTCTCTTGGAATGCCCACAGTATATACCTCATAGAATAAAATTTACTGGAAGAATAATGCAGAAGTGGGGTGAAGAAACAAAGGATAGATGGCTGAAGGGGGACACAAGGGAGAGGGTAGGAATGCTTATTGAAGAAATTGAAAAAGAGGAAGTGAGGGACACTATTAAGCAGTTTATATATGAATGCTGGGAGGAGAGGAGGGGAAGAGGGGGTGGGGTGCAGGGGGAATGATGGCCTTCTCTTATGAGGACCGCGACAAATCAGCGGCTGGCCAAAGAGATATTATTGATGTCTTAACAAGTTGAGCTACAGTGTCATTGACACTTTCATTTGTATGAATGTTTAGTACCATGGGATACATCACATATTGTACAGGTTTTTTTCTCGTGCAGAAATTATGCAAATTAGATGAACTTTAATTTATTCAGTGCTACTTATACACTGTAAGTGCACATGTCAATACGGCTCGGGCTAGAGGCTGTATTTATCAACCGATCTTCACTAAACTTCTTGGGTACCTTTGTTATCATCTTGGGACGAGAACGAGTGTTTCTGGGTGCGGTTGTTACGGTATGGAAATATTATTGATATTGGTAACAGAAAGAAATCTGAGAATCGGCAACAATAACTATGAATTTAACTATTCTGAGATTTAATTTTAAAAAAATTAATAGAAAAAAACGATACAAAGATCTTTTACACTAATTGGTTTACACAAAATAAAAACAGTGGTACTTATAATTGAATTAGTCCAAAGTACAGTTTGACAGAATCCAGTAATCCAGTGGTGAAGAATCTTGTGAAGAAAGTTACCAGCTGGTAGTATTAAATCCAAGAATGTCTCTTCAGAAACAGTATCCCATAGATTTGTAATAAAATTTTCTCTTAGAAATTGTCTCCGATAAAATATAATAAAATGCTCCGCAAAATTCAAATGGCATAAAAATCCAAGAAGTATTGGCGCCACAGGTCATTTCCAAATAATCCAGTAGAATACTGGCTTTTCACAAAATAATATTATTCTGTTTCACAGAAAGTATAAATTCTCTTTTCCAAGACGAATGATTCTCTTCAAAATTCTCTTTTGGAATCAATCTTCCAAATTACAAAGAAGCACTGCTTCTATAATAAATTCACTGTTCTGAAACAATAATAATCTCCAATGGAAACAACTGAAGTGAGTCTTTTTGAAATGGCTTTCTAAAAATGAGTTTGTGAATTCTGTTGACAAACCTTTATACAGTAACCAGATAGAATGTTCCAGAAGATGAACATTCTACAAAGTTATAACAGTTTCTAGGTGATTCTGTCATAGTTCAGGTAAACAAGGTCCTTGACCTACTTAAACAATCAACAGCTATATGTACAATAGATTAGTGTAACAAAGATGTAAGCAAAGGTCACTCAGTGAAAATGAGTCAGACCAGTCAGAAAATGCAGAAAAAAATAAAATAAAAAAAATATCAGTCTCGATATAATATGGGGGCTATAACAGCGGTCTAAAATTCAAGATGGCTGCCAGTGGCCATATTGTACCAAAATTAGGTCCAATCATTTTTTTGTCACAACTTCTATACAGCTCGTATTTATGAACTGATCTTCATGAAACTTCTTGGGTACCTTTGTTTTCACCTTGGGACAGGAACTAGTGTGTTTTGGGGTGCCTTTGTTATCACTGTGCTATGAGAACAAATATTTTGGGTTTCAGTCAGACCCACTCTGGGACTCAAAGATTTCTTTTCTAGTTTAGCATCTGACTGTCGCTCACCTTTACAATACTTTACCTATACATTTGTTACAGGCTACGGTCAGTATTTATGTACAGACTGTTAAAATACTTTATATGTACCTTTGTTATCAGGTCATTACCTAGATGTTTGTCATTGCTGTGTCACATACTATACATGTACATGTCTTTACAAGTTGAGCTACAGTGTCATTGACACTTTCATTTTATTACTGCAGTGTTAAATACCCAGTATATCATGTAGGGACCCTCACACCCCTGCCTTGATCCTAGTTTAAGTAAGACAACTTACTTAGATGTCATGTAAGGATTACACCACCTATGCTAAGGAGGTGACTTTGGAATTCAAAGTCCTAAGCCCCATCCATAGGATAGGTCTACTTATAATAAATATCTTCCAGTATGTTCTGTTTGTATACTGCCCAAAGTCAGGCTTATCTTTGTAGAACTTTATATTTGTATCATTCTAGTATGTTTTGTATTTATATAAATATGTTATTGCAATAAATTTGTTATTTTTACTTACGGGTTGTTATCTCTACTTGGCTCCAGACAGTTATAACCGAGTGTACGAAACGTCCTAGCTTGTGTATGAAATCTCCTTAACGGTTTGTGTGAGAAACGTCCTAAATTGCATTGTACGAAATGTCCAGCTCCCCTCTCGGGCAATGGACAATAATAATTTCTTAACACACCCCTTTCATGACTTGCAACATATTCTCAGCAGAATTTCATTGCGAGAAATAGGTAAATGTAAACGTGTAACTGTTTGTGACATTTGTCTTGACAGAGAACAGAAAAAGATACTCAAAAAATTAGGAGTACATATTCACCCTATGATCACATCAAATTCAAGTCACTCAAGGTAAGAAGCTCCTTGCTAATACAGTTAACTATGCCTAACTACAATTTACAAACTGGTTGGAAAATTCGTACCTAATGTCAATGCCGATCGTCCCTAACCTTAAATACATGCCCATAGGAACAAATGTCACATGCAAACTTTGTTTCAAGTACGCGGCATGCCGTGTGCCTGTAATTTTCAAATGGCAAGGTCTGGTTTTGTGACTGGGCAATGCAGGGTGACCACAGTTACGATATATCATCAGTTATGTTGGACCATTGCAGTCATATAAATTAACAGTTGTTTTCACATCGGTGATTTCCATTGGCACTGGAAGGTGTTCATTTGTTTATGTTTTGCAGAAATCAGGTGGCAGTGTTTTTAACTGTTTTCTCTCCATTTTTTGCTGATTTTGCATATTGACATTGCAATATTTCCAGCGGTTGAAATTAACGGATATCTGGTTGAAATCCAGTTATGCCCAACAGTTAGCTGGTTACAAAATTGGCCAACCGTTTCAGCACTAGAGTACTCAGGTTCTCATTCATGTCTTCCCTTTCTGTTAGTATTTAAATAGAAATTAATTTTAAACAACAGATGAATTTGTTAAAAAACAACTTTCAAAATGGCATTTTAATTCCCGGTAATCTATTTTATATTTTCGTTGATATATTGATCCTGTACATGAGCTGTGTACTCCAGTAAACTGAGTTGAATTGCAAGAAATGTATTGTATGGACGACAACACTGGACATCATATTTAATGTTATTGTTCATTTGATCAATCAGTGCACAAAAACAGCTTTTAACTGAATTTGCTGGTATTGGAAAAACAAAGATTTGTAAATATTTGTTGTGGAAAATCATGGAAATTTACCTGAATTTATCATTGAAAATCATGTAATTCTCTCTTCTTTGGACTTTTCAGAAACGTGCAGGATTCTTGCTGAACTAACTTGCCTAGTTCATCGGGTATCAGTGCTGAATATATTAAGCTATTATACTGTTGACTTTCGGGAAACTCAGTCAGTTTCAGTGTTCAGTGAACATACTGAATACCGTACAAAACCGTGTTATTTTCTTGAAAAATACTGATACCGATACCTAACATGAAATTTCAATATCACACTGCTCTACTTAACAAATATCTTTATTTTAGAATGTTAAAACAAGCTGTTGGTAGCCATCTCCTAATTTGGGCACACCCTTTACCGACTTGAATTTGGGGTAATATAAAGGCCTGTTGGAAATAATTGCTTCAGACTGGTAGATTGCAAAGTTGAAGGGTATTTTCCAGCAGGAATTTTGGGACATTTGGGCTTGAGAGTTTGGGCACCCATATCTGTAGCAGGTATCAAATTGGTTCTGGATCTGTCCCGGTCTCATAGATATAGATCTCTTAACGTTACTGGGCATTTAACAGTGATAAACAATCACCAAATATTAATGGGATGTTGTTTGAGTCGGTATATTACCAGGTACTGAGGTAGGTATTTCTGGAAATTACCGTCAGAACTGCAGCCTTCATCACTCACAGAAGACTGACTGTGTAATGTACATTCTCAAATATTACAGGGCCAGCTCAACTTTCACCATGTTCTGGAACCAATGAAAGCCAGTCAGTTCTAGAATAGCATCATTCCAAGGGAGGACTTCGATGATAGGTTCATGTGCAGTTTTTATACATTATGATTCATGAAGTCTTATCTGTGGAGGACCCGTTCATACTATTGTCAACAATATAAATCAAGAAGCTTTCACAATACATACTTCTCAAATTTTCAGCAACATGTGCCATACTGGCCTAGTGAATTTGTCACATTTTTTTTTCCTTAAAAAATTACCCCCAATATTACTTAACTGTTTTATCATCTTGATTTAAAATCACAATATATGGACAGTTTGCATACAACGGAAAACAACTTGAGTGCCATGACCTATTCTTCGAAAACAATATCCCACAATTTGTCTCCACAGTCTTCAGTTTGATTTGTGTAAATGAATATTAATTTATACAGGTGTTACGGAGAGTGCACACTTTGTATCCTGTGTTTTGTTCTCCATTTTGTGGTTCTTGTGAACTAGGATATTTTGAGTGTTAACAGAGATGCCTGGTAGTGTGTGTTTGTTAGTGATTAATGCTCAGTAAAGCAGTTATTATTAATGTCAGAATGGATTATTGTTTTGTGTAGGTTTGTCTTTCTCTTTGTTTCTGTTTCACCAAGGTGTGTATGAACATACGTGTGACCAACCAGGCCTGTGCTGTGATGAAACTGGCCATGAAATTTTGATCTTATTAGTGTGTTAAGATATAAATATGTTTATTTGAATTTATTAATTTCTGTGATAATACAGGTAGTGATGAACCGATAATTGGAATCGGCACTTTGAACCGGCAGATTATGGGGCATCAGCCGATTATGACATCTGGCAGTTTCCGATTATTCTCTATTTAACACTGACTATTAAAAATCTCTGATATCTCACCATTTCAATGAAGTTTGCCCATTAAAAAACGTATGTAGTGCATAGCAGAATATAAGAATCTGTAGTGCCGAGATATTAGATTTACCACTTGCAATCAGTACGAGATTGACACCGCTTCCTGATCGATCGAAGTCACTTGCTTTCAATCATGATGCAGCACAATGATGCATTGAGTACATAATGTTAACAAATAAATACAATGTGTTCAGCCGGCAGTTTGCAGTATTTCATGATGCAGACGTCACAACATAATAGAATAAAATTGGAGAAAAAACTCAAAAACATTCTTTTTTTCAATGGCAGATCATTGTTATGCAACATGTATGTCGCATGGCTGTCACAGCCACATTTTCAGTTTAAGTTCATTGTCCAATTCAGTTATCCCTCTTGATGTTTCTCCCCAGTGGTGACTGCAGAGTAAATATTGGAGAAGCATATCAGCATCATCAAGGGAGGTAAAAAGTTGAAAAATGAACATTAAATTCTCGTATGTCCTGTGTCTATCGATCTATAAACTATGCATGGACACAAGTTCACGACACAGGTTTATATAAAAGTTATTAAATTGAGACACTAAGTATGTATGCTCAGTATATTACTGGTTAATACAGCCAAGTGTATTGTATTCATTTCATACACAAAACCGTGTTAACACTATTTACCAAAATAAACACAACCTTCACAAGAGAACAATATCATGTGATTACATTGTTGATCACGATCTTCTTTCCAAAAAAACCTTGGGAATATTATTTTAGCTAATATTGCCCAGCACTAAACATGCATATTCTGAGAACTTACGTGCTATTAAACTTTCGAAATAGGTGATTTATCAACAAAATATTATGGTATAACGGGCGACAACAGATTTTTTGTGCCCTATTCAAACCAGCGGAATCGGCAGAATGTTTGGTGAAATAATTGGTGGTCACTTCACAGCTTCACAGCAGGTTTATATAATCGTTTCATCACTAAATACAGGGGCAAAATTTCTATACGAATCCGCAAATCAATTCGAATATTGACTTGCCCAGATCTCCAAATATGTGTTAATAGATTCGCATAAAAAAAATTTTGATTGGGTGTTCTATTCTGGAACACTTGTTGCCTTCTACATGTATAAGGTCAAGTTCATTGAGCTGGTGTCAATGACACTTTTTCCATAAAAAATGATCTCCAAATTAACTCTTTAACCAACGTAACGGCCAAAACCGGCCAGCGCTATTCACAAAAATCACCATCCAATTTTCATTATTTTTTTCACTTTTTGTCTCAAAAACATAGCTTATGACCTGAGCTCGTTCCATAAGCTATATTTTTGACTCAAAAAATTAGTTATTCAAGAATTTTATTTTCAAGTGTCGCCTGTCTTTTGTGTTATGTAAAGGGTTAAGAGTGTGTATTATGCAACGGTAGGTTAGATTATCTAATTTTGGGGTTAAAATTCGGGCAATCTTCTGGGCAGCTGAGTTTGTAAAGAGTGACAACACACTTATATTTTGAGCAATAATAATTGCATAAAATTTAGTGTACTTGCCACCTTATGTTCAGCTGAGACCAATATCTTTAATGAGGCTAAAAAAGTTAATCTGTTTCTCAGGCCCTTCCGTATGGTCCTTTTGGCTGCCGCATACTCTCTTTTTATAACCAATGCAAACTTAAAAAACTAAAAATTAAATGGCTTATGTCTTATTTCACCCAAGTTAATAAAATTGATCAGTTTGTTCCTTGAGTGAAACATAGCATTGCAAAGCCTTCTTGCACTCAAGGGCCCAAATACACCACCATCCATGCTATTTTGTAGATTATGAGGTCTACAACATAAAACAAAACAGGAATATGAAAATTTGATGGCACAGAAATAATTACAAAAATACAATTAAAATACACCTGCCCACATGCAGTTTTACAAAAAATGGCATGAAAAATAGAAGATCTGCTTTGTGGGGCCAAAAGCATTTTTAGCTCAACCTTGACATAGTCAAATTTGAGGTTATGCCATGGCCTGTCGTCTGTCGTCCGTTTGTCAGGCGTCAACAGTTCAATACGGCTTAGGCTGGAGGCCGTATTTATGAACCGATCTTTACAAAACTTATTGCGTACCTTTGTTATCACCGTGGGACGAGAACGAGTGTTTTGGGGTGTGGTCCAAAATTCAAGATGGCCGCCGGCAGCCATTTTGTACTGAAATTAGTTCAATCAGTTTTTTGTACAGAACTTCTGTATGAAAGTTCATATTTGAATAAATTTTTGTATGAATGTTTAGTAACATGGAATACATCACATATAATACAGGTTTTTTTCTCGTGCTGAAATTATGCAAATTAGATGAACTTTGATTTATTCAGTCCTACTTATACGCAGTAAGTGCACATGTCAATACAGCTTGGGCTAGGGGCTGTATTTATGAACCGACCTTCACAAAACTTCTTGGGTACCTTTGTTATCACCTTGGGACGAGAACAAGTGTTTTTGGGTGCAGTCTAAATTTCAAGATGGCTGCCAGTGGCCATTTTGTACCGAAATTAGGTACAATCAATTTTTTGTACAGAATTTCTATACGGCTTGGGCTAGATGCCGTATTTATGAACCGATCTTTACGAAACTTCTTGGGTACCTTTGTTGTCACCGTGGGGTGAGAACGAGTGTTTTTGGGTGGAGTCTGAAATTCAAGATGGCCGCCGGCAGCTATTTTGTACAGAAATTAGTGCAATCAGTTTTTTGTACAGAACTTCTGTATGATGTTCTGATTTGAATAAATTTTTGTATGAATGTTTAGTAACATGGAAAACATTACATATAATACAGGTTTTTTTCTCGTGCAGAAATTATGCAAATTAGATGAACTTTGATTTATTCACCGCTACTTATACACACTAAGTGCACATGTCAGTACGTCTCGGGCTAGAGGCTGTATTTATGAACCGATTTTCACAAAACTTCTTGGGTTCTTACTACCTTTGTTGTCACCTTGGGACGAGAACGAGTGTTTTTGGGTGTGGTCTGAAATTCAAGATGGCTGCCGGTGGCCATTTTATACCCAAATTAGGTGCAGTCAGTTTTTTGTACAGAACTTCTAGGACTAGGTTTATTATCATCATGGGACGGTAACAAGTGCTTTTGGGCTCATCTGTGTTAATATTTGGTGGTTTTTGGGGAGGGTAATCATTATTAGCTCAACCCAGTTTTCTGTTTCCAATGAGAAAAATAAAACCTCCTCATCCCTGGGAACCCTATGAGCTAAACATAAAAAATTCAAATACCTATATTTTAAGGACTGGACAAATATTTATTAATTAGTAGGAATCAACCGTAGAAGGGTTTGAATCAAACAGGCCAAAACAGTTGCTAACATTTGGCTTATGATGCCCCATACAAGGATCCCCATTGTATCATTAACCCCATGGAGATTTCTTTTCTAGTTTAACATCTAACTGTCACGCACCTTTACAATACTTTACCTGTGCATTTGTTACAGGCTGTGGTCAGTATTTGTGTACAGAGCTTTACAATACTTTTCATGTACCTTTGTTATCAGGTCATTACCTAGATGTGTGTCATTGCTGTGTCACATACTATACATGTACATGTCTTACACAAGTTGAGCTACAGTGTCATTGACACTTTCACTCTTTATGAAAAATGCACGGTGCCATTTTATTATTTTGATTTAAAATCACAATATGGAGACAAATCAGACATGAGGGAAAAACAAGTACCATGATGTTTTTTTTTCGAAAACAATATCCCACAATTCTTCAGTTTCATTTGTTCATGAATATTAATTAATACAGCTGTTTATGGAGTGTGGGCACTTTGTGTCCAGCATTTTCTTCTCCATTGTTTGGTTCTTTTTATGACCCATTTTATTTTAAGTGTTGATAGATATGCCCACAAAAAATTTTACCGTTTTTTTGAATGGGAGGAATCTGGACTTGGGGTGCAACCTTTTCATTCACACCGCTAAACCGAGTTATGCCCATTTTATCAACAAAAGTGAGGCTCTTTAGGAATAATATGAATGTCCATGCATCTGTCCACAGCGTCCCGTCTATTTTCAGGTGACAACACTTCTTAACTGAATTATCTCTTGATTGAGCTCACCCCCCCCCCCCCCCCCCCCCCCAAAAAAAAAAAAAAAAAAAAAACAAAAACAAAAAAAACAAACCCAAAACAATCAAACTTTTATGTTTAGGGGAGCCCTACCGACCATAAAAAATCCTGCTGCCTCAAAATATTTTATTGAATAAAATCCGAACATTTCTATAAAGTGTGTACATTTTGTAAATTGGTGCAAAAAAAATTCAAAACAAAAATTATAAAAAAAACCTCTTTTTTTTCTCATCACTGTGCATCCTTCGTCGTCTGGCGTCTGTAAACTTTTCACATTTTCATCATCCTCTCTGTAACCGCTGAGCTGGTGTGAACCAAACTTGGCAGGAATGGTCTATGCGAGGTCCTCTACAAACGATCCTCATTTTTTTCCCGTCGGATGAAAAACATGGCTTCCCGAGGCATTCTTTGATTCTGGTTGGTGGATTTTCAAAAATCTTCTCCTCTGAAACTGCCAGGCCAAATGTTTTGAAACTTCACATAAATGATGACTGGGACCCCCTCTACCAACGATCCTCATTTAATGTTAATGGGGTCACAAACATGGCTGCAATTGCGGCTTATAGTTACTGTAGAAACCCTATGGGAAATCACATTTTCCTCTTCTTCTTTGGAAAAACCGAGGCGACGTGAAAACAAACCTGGCAGGGATAGTCTATGGGAGGTCCTCTACAAACGATCCTCATTTTGTTCCCGTGGGTTGAAAAAAATGGCTTCCAGATGCATTCTTTGATTCTGATCGGTGGATTTTCAAAAATCTTCTCCTCTGAAACTGCCAGGCCAAATGTTTTGATACTTCACATAAGTGATGACTGGGACCCCCCTCTACCAACGATCCTCATTTAATGTTGATCGGGTTGTAAACATGGCCACAATTGTGGCTTACAGTTACTATAGAAACCCTATGGGAAATCACATTTTCATCTTCTCTGAAACTTCTGAGCTGACGTGAACCAAACTTCGCAGGAATGGTCTATGAGAGGATGGAAATATATGGCCACCAGAGGCTATATTCTAATGCTTAACCCAATGCCTCTCCTGTCTGCATGAAGATCGGTACTGTCAGCAAAATACTTGTTTTTTGAGAATCTGGTAAGGATTGGTTCCAGTTTTCTCCACTGAGAACTGAGAAAAAAAACCCAAAATATTGTGCATACAGTAGAAGTCAAAATAAGCTGTAGCATAACTGCAATAAACTAAGTAAACTGCAGCTGACATTTTCTGGAAAGCTATCAGTGAGAGCTTTCCAGAAAGTGATGTCAGCTTCTGGTCTTATCAGTGCAGGAAGAGAAAAAAGATACATAGTTTATAGGATTATCCTACTGTAAAACCATTGCAACTGACTTCACTGTAAAACCATTGCAACTGTATCTTGATATATGCATCATTCGTCGGGGGCGCGGTGGCTCAGTTGGTAGATGTGCAGACTGCAAGCCGAGAGGTCCTTCGTTCGAATTCCACCTGCGGCAACCACGTCGTGTCCTTGGGCAAGGCACTTCACCCCGATTGCCTACATGGGGGCATGATGACACTGTGTACTGCGGCGTATTGCACGTCGATGGTGCGCATGTCTTCAACCAATCTAACCCTGCCTGTGCTGCGGTGCAGAGTTTGGAGTTACGATGTTGGAGAGCTGACAGCTGCTCGTCATTGCTCGGTGGTTCTCTTCGGGTACTCCGGCTTCCTCCACCCGTAAAACTGTCACGGTCACGATTAGCCATTGTACATAAGTATGTGACCTGAAACACCAATCAATCAATATAAATGCATCATTTGTCTCCTGGTTTTCCAAACACCTGTCATCATCAATCAGTATTTTCTGATAAGTAACATGGAAGTTTTTGTTTGTATTCTCTTGCGATCATGTCAGCTTAGATGACCGTAATTATTGGAAAAAATCTTTTAAGATTTGACAAAAATTGGAGTAAAATGTGTTTGACTGTAACCCTTTACCTATCCAAAGCTATTTTGAAAAGAGAATACTGTCTGAGAAAATTGTAATTTTCAAAATATTTAACCTTCTTTTACTGATTTTTTTTTTTTGTTGAAACAGAATTCATAAATGTGTGCATTTTCAAGAAAATCATCTTTGAAACTACAAGGCCAAATGGTTTGAAAAACTTAGTGTGACTGATGACTGTAACCCACTCTATCAATGATCTTCATTTTAATCTTCATCAGGTTGCAATTATGGCTGCAATTGTGGCTTATAGTAACTATAGAAACCCTATAGGAAATCACATTTTCATCATCTTCACTGAAAGTACTGAGCCAATGTGAACCAGACTTGACAGGGATTGTCTATGAGAGGTTCTCTACAACTGTTACTCATTTTATACCTGTTGGGTGAAAAAACGTGGCCGCCAGAAGCATTCTTTGATTCTGATTGGTCAATTTTGAAAACTCTTCTCCTCTGAAACCACAGGGCCAAATGTTTTGATACTTTGCATGGTTGATAACTGGGACATCCTCCACGACGTTCCTCATTTTAATGTTGATCGTATTGCAAACATGGCCACAATTACGGTTTATATTTACTATAGAAAAAACCTATGGGAAATCACATTTTCATCTTCTCTCTGGAACTACTGAGCTGACGGAACCAAAAACTTGGCAAGAATGGTCTAGAGGAGGCCCTCTACAAAACGATGCTCTTTTTGTTCCTGTTGGTTGGAAAATATGGCCACCTGAGACATTCTATGATTCTGTTTGATGGATTCAAATGTTTTGAAAACTTCACGTGATTGAAGACTGGGACACCTTCTACCAGTGATCCTCATGTAATGTTGATGTAATGTTGCAAACATGGCCGCAATTGCAGCTCATAGTTACCATGGAAAGCCTATGGGAAATCACATTTTTATATGTAGTTCCAGGTGAGCGATTACAGGCTCTGTGGAGCCTCTAGTTTTAATCTATTCTTCAACTGGGGACTTTTGTGATTCAGTCACTTACTCCAGCTAGAGATTCAAGCTTTGATTATATCCCTTGATATGCAATGCAACAAGATATTTCTGTTGAGTAGACAGGACTAACCATCCTGAGATGGGCCGACCTGCTCGTTGGAAATAAAGCACAAGCCGAGTCCTATTTCATTCAGCAGAGTACATTTACACCAAGAAATATTTCTTTCCAATGTGCATCAGCAAAATTTTCTCTTTTCCAACTTGTGGAACACTTTTCAAAAAAAAAAATCCCCCCAAAAACAATAAAATAAAAAAAATCCCTGCCAACTGACCCTGCATTTTTTCCCCAAGTTAACCTCAACACAGGTATTTTTTTTTTCAATTTTGGGCTCAGATTTATTGATCAGAAAAGTTTCTCATACATGCTTACTTTCAAACAGATTTGTGCATACGCCTCACTTGCGGACAACCCATTTGTCTTGACTTTAGAATGTCCTAATTTGGGCACAATGGGCTTTGGTCCTTGGTGCTACTTAGCAGTCCATGGTTCGGTCTAATATGAGAAATTGACAAATGTAGAAAATAGGGAAGGCAGTGGCTCAGTGGTTACGGCATTGAACTTCAAACCAAAAGCTTCACGATAGGGGTGCCGCGACTAATTCACTAATCGGTTATCCATTGGTCGTATGCATAATCGAATACCATTTTGGTTGTCGACCAATGGGCATTTTCTACTTTAACGTGGATCAATGCAGCATTGTGAATTTTGTCCCACTATTTGCAATTATGCACCGAGTTTTTTATTCCATGTGTCGAAGTTACTTTGGGGTTATGTATTTATTAACAAATAGTCAAATATGCACAGCAGAGACAAAGGGTCAACACACTTTGAAGTTGGACTCTTGGATCGAACATCAAAGTGCTTCCGAAGAAATCCTTTATTGGTCATGGTCGCAAACCATCAGCCTTGTGTTTCATAGTGCCTCATGTCATTCAATGTACCCACAATTCCCAAGCCACACCACTGATGAAGTAAAATAATTCATTACTTAGTTTATCAATCGGGAAATTTGACAGCGGTTATTTCGCACTAATTTCCTGTGAAGTGATGCAAGTAAACTCAAGTAGTGTCAAAAAGACTAATAACAGTGTTGTGTTATGAAATGCTTCAGTTTTTATCAACCAACAGTACACATATTAATATTCATAAGTTGGCTTGGCTGGAGTTGTGGGAAATTTTGTTTAGATAATTAATATTCATGATGAAAGGTCAAGAAGGAGTGATGTGGATATTTTTGACATTACACTTGAAAAAGTATAATGGCCGAATCACCATGCTGTTCTTTTTGGTACACAAACAATAAAACTCAATTAATTCCACAAATGTTATTTTAGTGATTTATTGATTCTAAATATGTAAGTCTCAGCTGTTTATTTGAAAAAAAAAAAAAAAATATCGACTTATTCAAACAATGATAACCGCAACAGAACTGCAAACCTCATTCCCTCTGAAACTTTGTTCTCTGTTATTCTTCCCGGTAAAAACTAAAAAGTTGTAAATTCTTACTCTTCTTGCCGGTAAGTGGCACCAACTTTCTGAACTTCATGTCAGGGGCAGAAAGGCACATCTTATACACAGGCCGGCAATGATTATGAAAGATTCTGGTCAGTACCACTGTACCAAACAAACTAGGGGTCTATACTGAGCAGTTTAAAAAAAATGTTTAGACCAACAAGAAAAAATATGATTAATTGATAACCGTTGATTATTACCAAATGATTATTGATTATTGAAATCAATAATCGTGGCACCTCTACTTCACTGTTTGATCCCTGTCAGGGGCAACTGCGTTGTGTCCTTCATCCCGTTTGCCCATGTGTGGGCATGGTGGTGCTTTGTACTAAGCTGTACTGCACGTCTATGGTGCGCTTGTTTTCAACCATTGCTAACCCTGCTGGTGTATAGGTAGCACATTGGGGAGTCTTAACAGTTGCTCACAGTTGCTCGGTGGTTCTTTTCAAGTACTGCGGCTTCCTCAACCGGTAAAACTGTTAGAGCTGAAACAGTTAAAGGGTTTTCTTGATCGATTAATCACTTGGATTAACCTAGTTAACCAATTAATCAGTTGTCCCGATAGATCACTGAACAGCTGCTGCACTGTTGATGATTTACAGTGTTAATAATGTCCTATTTTCTGGCTATTGATACAGTGTAACATTCATGTGAGTGAACAAGTACATCAGCCTGCAATTTGCATGCTGTGTTCTATTCTGTATCACACAGGAATCTTAATAATATGAAAGAGAAACATCGTTCATGGCTTCAAATTTACCTATGTGGCATGTGCAGAAACAAAAGAGCAGTGAATGTGCATAATCCCCGGGTAAGTATGTTGCAGTAGACCTTCGATTTTTAGGAGTACACGATCGTCCTTGCACCTGCACCGGGCCCTAGGAAACATGCACAGTGTGATGCGCTCTGGAAACTGGAAAGGCTATGGTTAAAAAGAATTTAAGTGTGTCTGCACTGTCTTCCAGTTCCAGACTGCCAGCAGCTTTGAAGTTTTGTTGATGTGGGTGTGTGTATGAATAACGTATCTCGCTCAGCGAGTCTGCACACGGAATTAGTTTCAGTGGCATCTTTTGATCTTTTCCAGTGAAGTTGCAGACTTGCAGCTACTTTGCCCCCCCCCATCGGTCCTCATTTTGGTCGTCACTTTTTGACACAATTGGTTAATTTTTCGACATTACGGATTTTTACATTACTGGTCGATTTTTTCGACATTACTGGTTGATTTCGACATTACTGGTTAATTTTTTTGACATTACTGGTCGATTTTGACATTACTGGTAAATTTATACACTACTGGTTGTAACACGGTAGTTCAAAGGTAAACGGTTAATTGATCAATGACTTTTTTGACAATGTTGATCGTCGGTTAATCGATTAACCGGTTAACCATTTCAGCCCTGAAAACTGTCCCACACGAGGTGACCCTGGCCATCAAAAGTGTTGTTAAACCCCAATAAATAAATAATAAGAAAATGTAGAAAATGACATTGCCATTTGTGTCCCAGAAATTCCATAATTTAAGTGGAACAAGCACTTTCAGACAAATGATAGATATGAAACATACGGGTATTTCTGTATAATGAAAATTATGGTTTCATCAATAGTAAAAAAAAATGTCTCCAAATTAGTGTCTTATTGTACCTTAAAACAGGCCTGGGATTCTTAAAAATGCAGGAGGTCTAAAAATCTCTTCCCTCAAATGGCCTGGAGGAGCGATTAGCTCTCCTCAAGCTTTCAAAAGATAAAAGTTGCAAAATGAAGTTTTACTATTAAAGAATTCTGCCTAGTGGGCTTTGCACATTTTATTTGGTGCTGCTAATAAGGTAGTCTCTTTGAGATGGCTACACTGCTACTCCCACACCACTGGGCCTTGAGGCCCAGAGGTGTGGCAGAGGCAGTGTGGCTGCATTGCAGAGACCACTAACACAGCAGAGATTTCAAAAGATGTGGGTTTTAGGAATAGGCTACTTTTTGTCCTCCTTGATTTTTGTAAGGCAAGTGGATAAATCTCTCTCCTGAAAATGCCAGATCTGTTTAAAACAGAAGATAGTTTTTAGCTTAACTTGACAAAGTCAATATAAGCTTTTGCCATCACGTGTGTGGAAGTCTATTAGTCTGGGAGTCTGTTCACATTTTCATTCAGCACAGGCTACACCCCGTAGTTCTTTTCCGATCGTCACAAAATTTCATATACAGGTTTGGGGTCATGTCTAGATGAGAACGTCCCCTTTTGGTCGCGATCGGTCAACCGGCATGGCTGCCCGAGCCCAAAACCTGAAAACTTTAGCACAGTCTACAGGTTGTATTTATGAAAGGATTTCCTTGTAACTTGGTAGGATGCCTCTGTATAACATCTAGATGAGAACGTCCTGTTTTGGTCATGATCTGTCAACCGTGATGGCTGCCCAAGCCCGAAACCCAAAAACTTTTAGCACAGTCTGTAGGTCATATTTAATATGGAGGAATTTCATTGTAACTTGGTAGGATGACTCCATATGATGTCTGGATGAGAACGTCCCCATTTGGTCTCAATCTGTCAACCGTGACGACTGCCAGAGCCCAAAGCCCGAAAAGCTTTAGTGTAGTCTATAGGTCGTATTTATGGAGGGATTTCATTGTAGCTTGGTAGGTTGACTTCATATAATGTCTAGATAAGAACGTGTCGAGATGAGAATGCCCCCTTTTGGTCGCGATTGATCAGCTGTGATGGCTACAGGGACCCAAAGCCCTAAAACCTTTAGCACAGTGGTATTGTTCTCGATCAGATCACGATTGGATCATGATGCACTTATACAGCATGGGTCAAGATTTCACAAGCTATTAAGACCAAATGAAGTAAAACAAACCAAAATAGCATCTCTGAATCAACGTTATCACATTTCCTTTCCTTCGATTGATATTCCATAGTGCCACAGGAAGAGAAGTAAGATAATTTTGACTGGTTCGTAAGCTGTTGCAATCCAGTTGAAAATTCTCTCCGTTTTTGTGATCACAGTAGAAAACTGGGAGTGTAAAGGGGCGGGTTAAATCAGAAATCCAAGAGCAGTGGAACATTTTTCTATTTTGTCTATTTTTCCAAAGCAGCCTTTTTGAGATTGATTTCTCAGTGTAATATAACTGACAGAGGTATGGATTTTAGTGCACTATATTTCATGTGTTTGTTTTTTTCACACTGCAAAATGTCAAATTAGAAATACAGAGGATAAAAAGATTGAGGAAGCATGGAGTAGAAGACATACAAACGTCAAAAAGGGCATTCCATTAAAAATATAAAAAACAGTGACTTTTATATGCTTTATGATTTACAA
The DNA here is from genome assembly GCA_031216915.1 of Pictodentalium vernedei. Classification (NCBI taxonomy): domain Eukaryota; kingdom Metazoa; phylum Mollusca; class Scaphopoda; order Dentaliida; family Dentaliidae; genus Pictodentalium; species Pictodentalium vernedei. Next base: position 543,269,084 of record CM062297.1, read on the forward strand.
AATTTCAGATTTAAAAAAATACATAGGAACTACCTGTTCTTTAACTCCTTTGTTGCCAAACGTGACAAAAGTCGAATTATCCAATCTCTGTCAATCGTGACTGAAGTCGAAATTTGAAACTAGATAGCAGTACAACTTTTTGGGGGGAAGTAACTCTCTTATTTTTTTGGGGGGGAAGTCTCTTATTTTTTGTAATTAACGATATTGTGGTGTTCTATTTATGTTCAATGTCAAAGGTCAAGTTCAGTTTGAGAGGTTTACAGCTTGGATCAAAATGTATGTTGGCTTGTTTAGGCACCTCCTTCAGACAAAATGTCTGCGAGGAATTCCACACAGGAACATTTCAAGACAAGTGAGGTTATAGAGCATATTTTTAAAGACTCAGCGAATGTGGGTTCTGAAGATGGAGAATCTCTCAACAATACGGCCTGTGACAAGGCCATATTAACCCCTCAAGGCCAAGATATGGGCATATTAACCCTTCAAGGCCACGATTTGGTTCGAAATGGTGGTGCTGTTGGAAAATTTGCAGGATTCGAGTTGAAGACCCATCAGATTCAATAAATGTCCCAATTAGTTCTGACTGGCAAATATATGGTTTAGAAGATCCGTTTGATCCATGCTGGATTCAACCAGCCATGACAAGGCATCTTGGATTTCAATATGCCCCCCACCACCCCAATCAATTTAAGGACTACCTGTAATATTTTTTTTCAAATCTGCTTATCAATTTGTACTAGAACCACAACAGTAGTACAACATTTAGTATAAAAATCCATTATTTTGCTACAAATAATTTGATTTCATCACCCAAAAGACAAGAATATGGTGATATTTCCTTACTTTGCTGTGGTGGTCTTCTTGATTGCTGTGGTCACGTGACCTTATATGACAAAGTTTCATATGAAATTCAATGTCTGGACCTATACCTACCAGCATACCAAGTTTCGGCAAGATATTCATCTAAACAAAAAAGTTATTCCCCTGTATCCAAACTATATTTATTATTACTGTGTAATTCCACTGGGTGCATGGCAGTGGCATGTACTGATGTGGTGCTGTATGGCAGTGAAAGAGTTAATTTTTAGCTCAACTTTGGCGAAGCCAAATTTGAGCTTATGCCATGGCCAGTCATCTGTCTGTCCATCAACAATTCAATACGGCTCGGGCTAGAGGCCGTATTTATGAACCGATCTTTATGAAACTTCTTGGGTACCTTTGTTATGACCGTGGGACGAGGACGAGTGTTTTGGGGTCAGGTCCGAAATTCAAGATGGCTGCCAGCCGCCATTTTGTACCGACCATGCAGAAATCTGTTTTTTGCACAGAACTTCCATATGAAAGCGCTGATTTGAATAATTTTTTGTATGAATGTTTAGTACCATGGGATACATCACATATAATACAGGTTTTTTTTCTCGTACGTAAATTAAGCAAATTAGACTAACTTTGATGTATTTAGTGTTACTTTCAGCACTGTCAGTGCAAATACCAATACGGCTCGGGCTAGAGGCCGCATTTATGAACCGATCTTTACGAAATTTCTTTTTGGCAAAGCCAAATTTGAGGTATTGTCATGGCCCATCTGTCTGTCCGTCGCGCCGTGCACACGGCTCGGGGTAGAGGCCGTATTTATGAACCGATCTTTACGAAACATCTTGTGTACCTTTGTTATCACCGTGGGACGAGAACGAGTGTTTTTGGGTCCGGTCTGAAATTCAAGATAGCCGTTGGCAGCCATTTTGTACAAAATTTGGTGCAGTCCGATTTTTGTGCAGAACTTCCACATGAAAGCTCTGATTTGAATAATTTTTTGTATGAATGTTTAGTACCATGGGATACATCACATATATACAGGTTTTTTTCTCGTGCGTAAATTATGCAAATTAGACACACTTTGATTTATTAAGTGTTACTTTCAGCACTGTAACTGCAAATGCCAATACGGCTCAGGCTTGAGGCCATATTTATGAACTGAATTATGCAAATTAGATGAACTTTGATTTATTCAGTACTACTTATACACAGTAAGTGCATGTGTCAATACGGCTTGGGCTAGAGGTTGTATTTATGAACCGATCTTCACAAAACTTCTTGGGTACATTTGTTATCACCTTGGGATGAGAACGAGTGTTTCTGGGTGCGGTCCAAAATTCAAGATGGCTGCCAGTGGCCATTTTGTACCAAAATTAGGTCCAATCATTTTTGACAAAGTCAAGATAAGCTATTGCCATCACGTGTGCTGAAGTCTGTGAGTCTGTTCATATTTTCCTTTAGCACAGGCTACACCCCACAGTTCTTGTCTGGTCGTCACAAAATTTCTTATGCAGGTTTGGGGTCATGTCTAGATGAGAACGTCCCCTTTTGGTCGCGATTGGTCAACCGGTATGGCTGCCCAAGCCCAAAACCCCAAAACCATTAGCACAGTCTACAGGTCATATTTATGAAGGGATTTCATTGTAACTTGGTAGGATGCTTCTGTATAATGCCTAGATGAGAACGTCCCCTTTTGGGCATGATCTGTCAACCGTAATGGCTGCCAAGCCCGAAAACCAAAAAGGGATTTCATTGTAACCTGTAAGTTTGACTCCATATAATGCCTAGATGATGACATTCCCTTTTGATCGTGATTGGCCAACTGTGATGGCTACAGGTGCCTGAAGCCCGAAAACCTTGAGCACAGTCTACAGGTCATATTTATGAAGGGATTTCATTGTAACTTCGTAGGATCACTCCAGATGATGCCCAGATGAGATTGTCCCCTTCGGTTGCGATCATTCAACCATGATGGCTGCCCGAGCCGGAAGCCCGAAAACCTTTAGCACAGTCTACAGATCATATTTATGAAGGGATTTCATTGTTGCTTGGTAGGATGACTCCAAATAATGTCTAGATGAGAACATCCCCTTTTGGTCGCGATCATTCAGCTTTTATGGCTGCCCGAGCCCAAAGACCTTCAGCATAGTCTATAGATCGTATTTATGGAAGGATTTCAGTGCAACTTGTTAGGTTGACTCCATATAATGCCTAGATGATGACATCCCCTTTTTGTCGTGATTGGTCAACTGTGATGGCTACAGGTTCCCGAAGCCCGAAAATCTTGAGCACAGTCTACAGGTCATATTTATGAAGGGATTTCATTGTAGCTTCGTGGGATCACTCCAGATGATGCCCAGATGAGAATGTCCCCTTTTGGTTGCGATCATTCAACCATTATGGCAGCCCGAGCTCGAAGCCTGAATACCTTTAGCACAGTCTACATGTCATTTTTATGAAGGGATTTCATTGTAACTTGGTAGGTTTGACTTCATATAATGTCTAGATGAGAACGTCCCCTTTTGGACACGATTGGGCAACTGTGACAGCTACAGGGGCCTGAAGCCCAAAAACCTTTAGAACAGTCTACAGGACATAATTATGAAGGGATTTCATTGTAGCTTGGTAGGATGACTCCAAATAATGTCCAGATGAGAACGTCTTCTTTTGGTCGCGATCATTCAGCCTTGGTGGCTGCCTGAGCCCAAAACCCCAAAACCTTTAGCATAGTCTATAGGTCATATTTATGGAAGGATTTCATTGTAACCTGTAAGTTTGACTCCATATAATGCCTAGATGATGACATCCCCTTTTGGTCGTGATTGGTCAACTGTCACGGCTACAGGGGCCCGAAGCCCGAAAACCTTTAGCACAGTCTACAGGTCATATTTATGAAGGGATTTCATTGTAACTTGGTAGGTTAACTTCATATAATGTCTAGGTGAGAACGTCCCCTTTTGGACATGATTGGGCAACTGTGACTGCTAAAGGTGCCCGAAGCCCAAAAACCTTTAGCACAGTCTACAGGTCATATTTATGAGGGGATTTCATTGTAACTTGGTAGGTTGACTTCATATAATGCCTAGATGAGAACGTGCGATCATTCACCCATGATGGCTGCCCAAGCCCGAAGCCCGAAAACCTTTAGCACAGTCTACAGGCCATATTTATGAAGGGATTTCATTGTAACTTCATAGGATCATTCCAGATGATGCCCAGATGAGATTGTCCCCTTTGGTTGCGATTATTCACCCATGATGGCTGCCCGAGCCCAAAGCCCGAAAACCTTTAGCACAGTCTACAGGTCATATTTATGAAGGGATTTCATTGTAACTTGGTAGGTTAACTTCATATAATGTCTAGATGAGAACGTGCGATCATTCACCCATGATGGCTGCCCAAGCCCGAAGCCCGAAAACCTTTAGCACAGTCTACAGGTCATATTTATGAAGGGATTTCATTGTAACTTGGTAGGTTAACTTCATATAATGTCTAGATGAGAACGTCCCCTTTTGGACATGATTGGGCAACTGTGACGGCTAAAGGTGCCGGAAGCCCAAAAACCTTTAGCACAGTCTACAGGTCATATTTATGAGGGGATTTCATTGTAAATTGGTAGGATGACTCCAAATAATGTCTAGATGAGAACGTCCCCTTTTGATCGTGATCATTCAGCCTTGATGGGTGCCCGAGCCCAAAAACCTTTAGCATAGGTAAAAGATCATATTTATGGAAGGATTTCATTGTAACTTATTAGTTTGACTCCATATAATGCCTAGATGATGACATCCCCTTTTGGTCGTAATTGGTCAGCTGTGTTGGCTACAAGTGCCCGAAGCCCAAAAACCTTGAGCACAGTCTACAGGCCATATTTATGAAGGGATTTCATTGTAACTTCATAGGATCATTCCAGATGATGCCCAGATGAGGTTGTCCCCTTTGGTTGCGATTATTCAACCATGATGGCTGCCCGAACCCGAAGCCCGAAAACCTTAAGCACAGTCTACAAGTCATATTTGTGAAGGGATTTCATTGTAACTTGGTAGGTTGACTTCATATAATGCCTAGATGAGAACGTCCCCTTTTGGACATGTTTGGGCAACTTTGACGGCTAAAGGTGCCCGAAGCCCAAAAACCTTTAGCACTGTCTACAGGTCATATTTATGAAGGGATTTCATTGTAACTTGGTAGGTTGACTCCAAATAAGGTCAAGATGAGAACGTCCCATTTTGGCCGTGATCATTCAGCCTTGATGGGTGCCCGAGCCCAAAAACCTTTAGCATAGGCAAAAGGTTATATTTATAGAAGGATTTCATTGTAACATTGTTAGGTTGACTCCATATAATGCCTAGATGATGACATCCCCTTTTGGTCGTGATTGGTCAACTGTGATGGCTACAGGTGCCCGAAAACCTTGAACACAGTCTACAGGTCATATTTATGAAGGGATTTCATTGTAACTTCGCAGGATCACTCCAGATGATGCCCAGATGAGATTGTCCCCTTTGGTTGCGATCATTCAACCATGATGGCTGCCCGAGCCCGAAGCCCGAAAACCTTTAGCACAGTCTAAGGTCATATTTATGAAGGGATTTCATTGTAACTTGGTAGATTGACTTCATATAATGTCTAGATGAGAACGTCCCCTTTTGGACACGAGTGGGCAACTGTGACGGCTTCAGGGGCCCAAAGCCCGAAAACCTTTAGAACAGTCTACAGGTCATAATTATGAAGGGATTTTATTGTAACTTGGTAGGTTGACTTCATATAATGCCTAGATGAGAACGTGCGATCATTCACCCATGATGGCTGCCCAAGCCCGAAGCCCGAAGCCCGAAAACCTTTAGCACAGTCTACAGGCCATATTTATGAAGGGATTTCATTGTAACTTGGTAGGATGACTCCTTATGATGTCTAGATGAGAATTTCCCCATTTGGGCGTGATCTGCCAACCGTGACGACTGCCCGAGCCCAACCCCGAAAACCTTTAGCACAGTCTACAGGTCATATTTATTGAGGAATTTCATTGTAACTTGGTGGGTTGACTTCATACAATGTCTAGATGAGAAAGCCCCCTTTTGGTCCTGATTGGGCAACTGTGACGGCTACAGGGGCCCAAAGCCCCAAAACCTTTAGCGCAGTCTACAGGTCATATTTATGAAGGGATTTCATTGTAACTTGGTAGGATGACTCCAGAACTCATTCAGCCTTGATGGGTGCCCGAGCCCAAAAACCTTTAGCATAGGCAAAAGGTCATATTTATGGAAGGATTTCATTGTAACCTGTTCGGTTGACTCCATGTAATGCCTAGATGATGACATCCCCTTTTGGTCGTGATTGGTCAACTGTGCTGGTTACAAAAACCTTGAGCAGAGTCTACAGCTCATATTCTTGAAGGGATTTCATTGTAACTTCGTAGGATCACTCCAGAAGATGTCCAGATGAGAATGTCCCCTTTTGGTTGTGATCATTCAACCATTATGGCTGCCCGAGCCCAAAACCTGAAAACCTTCAGCACAGTCTACAGGTCATATTTATGAAGGGATTTCATTGTAACTTGGTAGGATTGACTTAATATAATGTCTAGATGAGAATGTCCCCTTTGGACACGATTGGGTAACTGTGACAGCTACAGGGGCCCCGAAGCCCGACAATCTTTAGAACAGTCTACAGGTCATAATTATGAAGAAATTTCATTGTAGCTTGGTAGGATGACTCCAAATAGTGTCCAGATGAGAACGTCCCCTTTTGGTCACGATCATTCAGCCTTGATGGCTGCCTGAGCCCAAAAACCTTTAGCATGTCTGTAGGTCGTATTTATGGAAGGATTTCATTGTAACTTGTTAGGTTGACTCCATATAATGCCTAGATGATGACATCCCCTTTTGGTCGTGGATGGTCAACTGTGATGTCTACAGGTGCCTGAAGCCCGAAAACCTTTAGCACAGTCTACAGGTCGTATTTATGGAGGGATTTCATTGTAACTTGGTAGGTTGACTTCATATAATGTCTAGATGAGAACGTCCCCTTTGGACGCATTTGGGAAACTGACGGCTACAGGGGCCCGAAGCCCGAAAACCTTTAGCACAGTCAACAGGCCATATTTATGAAGGGATTTTAATGTAACTTGATAGGATGACTCATTTTGGAATAATTTCATTGTAATTTTGTTGTTGTATGTTAACTGTGAGGGCCACATATATTAACTGTGAGGTCATATTAACCCACCCCTCAGATCTTTAGTACAGTGTACACCTCATATTATTTTTATCATAAACATAGCATACAGGGAACAGAAATGAACATATTCCCAATTATCACAATTCTTGTCTTATTTCATAATCCTTTCATAAACATTGAACATTATCCTTTTCATCAAACACAACACACAAGTTAAGCTACAGTGTCATTGACACTTTCATTTCACATTTCTCGACATATAATTATTTAGCTGTGTTTGCAGTAAATTGGTTTTTCTTGTTGCAGTTTATGGGAGAGTGCCCATAGGCACTCTCCCATAAACTGTAACAAGGCAAATTCTGATATACTGGATCATGATTTAATTATTTATTTATTTGCTGGTGTTTAAGGTCATATATTTCTGCACAGTGGCTAATACTGGACACAACACCGATATAAACTCAACTTTAACCAATCATTTAGAGCCATGTTTCCCATTTTAAAGGACTCCTACCCCAAGCATTGGTTACTGTGGCCTATTCTAATGGATCATGATGCTTGACAGATCTATACCACTAAAAAGAACAATAAAATACCAATCCTTTTAGCTGTTGTTACGGCAGTTAGTTATAAAAGGTATACTATAATTATACTAAAATACAACCTTTTCTCTTTTTCAAGTGGAAAGACAGCAAAAAGATTTACTGAGTGTATATACTCAACCCTTTACACGAAAATAAAAAATAAAAATAAAATCCTCCCTCCCTCCCTCCCTCACTGATTTGAAAAAAAAATTGCCTGAGAATCAATTCATTTTTTTTATTTGGCCTAATGTCTAGATGAGAACATCCCCTTTGGACGCAGTTGGGAAACTGACGGCTACAGTGGTCCGAAGCCTGAAAACCTTTAGCACAGTCTACAGGCCATATTTATGAAAGGATTTCAATGTAGCTTGATAGGATGACTCGTTTTGGAATAATTTCACTGTAACTTGGTAACTTTCGTAGATATACATTAACTGTGAGGGCCACATACATCAAAAACATAGCATACGGGGAACAGAAATGAACATATTTCCGATTATCACAATTCTTGTCTTATTTCATAATCCTTTCATAAACATTGAACATTATCCTTTTCAACAACACAACACACAAGTTAAGCTACAGTGTCATTGGCACTTTCATTTGAACACAACTTCTATGCGGCTCAGGCTAGGGGCCGTATTTATGAACCGATCTTTACAAAACTTCTTGGGTACCTTTGTTATCACTGTTGGATGAGAAGAGTGTTTTTGAATGCAGTCCAAAATTCAAGATGGCTGCCAGCATCCTTTTTGTACCAAAATTAGTGCAATCAGTTTTTTGTACAGAACTTCTGTATGAAAGTTCTAATTTGAATAAATTTTTGTAGGAATGTTTAGTAATATGGAATACATCACATATAATACAGGGTTTTTTCTCGTGCAGAAATTATGCAAATTAGATGAATTTTGATTTATTCAGTGCTACTTATACACAGTAAGTGCACATGTCAATACGGCTCGGGCTAGTTTCTGTACTTATGAACTGATCTTCACGAATCTTCTTGGGGTACCTTTGTTATCACCTTGTGACAGGAACGAGTGTTTTTGGGTGCCTTTGTTACACTGTGCTATGAGAACAAATATTTTGGGGTTCAGTCACACCCACTCTGGGACTCGAAGATTTCTTTCTAGTTTAGCATCTAACTGTCACCCCACTTTTACAATACTTTACCAATATATTTGTTACAGGCTACTGTCAGCATTTATGTACAGGCAGTTACAATACTTTACATGTACCTTTGTTATCAAGTCACCTAGATGTTTGTCATTGCTGTCACACACTATACATGTACGAAAATTGATATATTAAATACTTATACAGGTATGGGTTCAGACTACATGTAGTTAACAAGAATTTATATAACACCCATGGGAATGGTATACGTGATGGGGTGGAAGTCCTTTAAAGTGGGCAGCTTAGGTATGAATGGTTTGTAAGTCTTAATCCAGGCCCTTTTGGGGGGGGGGGGGGGGGGGGTTGGCGGAATCAGGCCCCTTTCCCAATGGAGTGCATGCTATAAAATTCCCAATTTCTGTCACAAAACACTATTACCCCCAAACTTACACAGTATAATCTAGAGCAAAGAGGGTTTTTTTTCCAGGTTCGGTTTCGGTTTTATTTTTTTGAAAACCTTGGTTTTGGTTCGGTTTTTCGGTATTATTTTCAGGCCCTTCAATTAATTTAAATCACTATCGTCTTACTAGAAAAGACCATAGAAATGTCACCT